>CM056999.1:64196789-64796789 GCA_029891345.1 Dryococelus australis
TGCTTTATATACTCATTGAAATTTTAGAAAGCGATAATCTTATTGAATGGTAATTTTGGAAGACACTATAATAGAAAAAAAAAGATGCTTTTCCATTATATCTCGAGAACCACATATCCAATTTAAACCAAATTTAGGTGCGTTGACAGTGCATGATGTAAACATTGAATTTAAAAAGTAATAATGTAATTTATTCACCATTTTGAAATAAAGAGCGAAAATAAAACTAAACTTTTACCTTATAATTTTGTAAGTACACAACCGATATACCATATTTGGTATATAAGTATTACCATTGTAGGCCATTTTTGTATGCAATTTAAATTGATAATAAACTTATTTTTAAAAATGGCGGCGTTATAGATATTTTAGGATAATATTCAATGCATGCAATATCATTTTACTAGTTTCGACCCAAATTCTTATTCTGAAAGTATCTTTTACAAATGTGTCAAACATGACATATATTGTCCGTCATTTTGTAAGACAGCGAAGCGTGAAAAATTTTGTTTTAATGCCATATCTTGGAAAACCTTCAAGCAATTCCAACTCATTTGACATTCAAGTAATACTACAGAAGGTACATAATGTAAACTGTCATTTTTTAGTGTGTCAAACTATTATTTTCGAAATTACTGCCACATAAATGTTATAGACTTCTGTGTTTTATCTATAACACCATGTAACCCATTCCTACGGAAATCTGTATGCTGCCAGTATATATGCAAGCATACAATAAGCTAATATATAAAATCATTATTCAGTCGTTTTGGAAGATAGACTACATAAAGATGAAGCTTTTATGTTCGATCACGGAAAACAAATAACTGATACCCAACAAATACAGGCTATAAGTTATACTTTTGTAGTCCATTAAAAATTATAGAACTTACGGAGGTAGATACATATTTAAAAAAAGACACCTCGTAAATATGCTCTTTTAGTAATATAAATATTCATAATAATTTCAACCGACTTTAATATGCAGAAGAATCTGTGCCAAAGATAGAATGTGCCAATACAGTAATGAAAAAAGAACCTAATGTGAAACTGGAACACTCATGACACATGTCCGGGGCCAACCAATCCAATTACCATCGATTTTTGCACATAAAGGCTATTCACAATAAAGTGAGCACTTTTCAAATCCATCTTAGAAAAAGTCACTGCCTCTGCTTGCATATATTTGAATGGGCTCATTGAGTGACTTGCGCCCAGTAAAGTTGGTAACGATTGAGGGAAAGTAGTTCCGTTTTTTTTACATCGAATAAAAAGTGTTAGGTAAACACTTGTGATAAGTTAAATTATTTATTTAGCTTTCTGTTTTTTTTTTTTCAAAGCATCTAGTGTAAAAAGGAACATATTTTAAAATATTTAGTTTTCTCATAATTTGAAAGTTTCGCATGAGCGACGCATGAATAAAGTTATGAAGCCCATAGCAATGTTAATTCTACATAAGACGGAAGAGTACACAACGTGCATACAAGCAGATCTTAATCAGGGCTCTCCAGAGTACTCATTTTACAGTGAACAGCCTATACCGTAGCTGTTGCTACGAATCCTACCTCAGTAGTGTTGTGGGCTGCACGCCAACTTACGTTACGAGGCGTTCTCTGTACGAATCCAGGTAAGGCACGTGTGTATTTTTAATTGTCTACTCAGTATTGCATTTGTTTCTGGTTTTTGCATCTGTAATGATATCTCTAAAAACGAGACGTCAACACCAACATAACATCCCACTTTGTAGAAACAACACCAAATAATTTGCAAACACGTAAAGTATAGTAGTCTCATTAGATATATCGATAACTTTTTGTTTAACTTTTGCGTCTATTGTCTTGCGGCGCTTGAGTTGTTTATTTATAATTATTTATACGAGAATTAATTATTGTTTGGCTCACAAATAAGTTTTACAAAAACCAAAGTTTTTAATATGGTAAGAGAAAATATGTGATTAACCTATCATACAATATTTTCACTTATTCCATTAGTAATATCATCCTTGATGTCATATATACAGCTTAATATGACTACTCGAGTCTCTACTCTCATGTATGTCTGAATATTTTGGTATAGCAAAATTTGTAATTATTTAAATTTCTATTATATATTTTTTTGAAATTTAGGAAATTTAAAACTGTTATATTCAGAGCTAATTATTTTGAGTGTATGTATATAAATATATGTATATATAATATAAATGTGTGTGTGTGTGTGTGTGCACAAACACATCATGGAATCGGAAAACGAATAATTAATTAATCTAATTGGTGTAGAGGTAGATTCAAAAGTCCCTTCCCTGTGGGGGGCATATTCTCCCACTCGGCTGAGTGAAGCGAACGGGAGGGCCGGTTTCCAACTTCGCGAGGTCACGGGATTTGAACCACCTACTCACTTGAGCACTGGAAGTGCAACGGAGTCCCTGTTAACGCGATCTGTTGCATGGAACTGTAGTTTGTTTTGTTTCCGGCTAATTAGGCTCTTCTGTAAGTCCTTCTTATCTCGCTGTTAAACTTCAGACTGAACTTGTTGAAGTGAATATAATCTGGGAGCTGTATTTAATCAAACTCAATTAAATGGTAACAAAGTGAACATATTTTTATTGTTATACTTCTATAACTGAATGCAAACAAAGGGAATACTAATTTTAAGTAACGCTAATGTAATTATTCATAATCGTCTCGGACATTTATTCGTGTTGAGAATTTTTTTTTATTTCCAATTTTAATGCAATAAACATTACTTTATCTATTGTAGTTGAAAGTCGCTATTTACTTGGCTTTTTATTTATCTCGACGAGAGCAGAAACTCACTACGATTTGAGTCAATTAAATAATTCATTTTTTTTAATTCATACTAGTCAATGGGAGCACCCAATGCTAAAGAAAAATTGCTCTGATGTACTGTACTTATATAACCAGTTAAATTTGAAACAAGAAGTGACAGCGATCGTATCAAGTTCATAGCCAGTGCAACCATGTCCGAATATAAGTGAAATGCTATGATGTCTTGTGCAACCTCGGTCTATGTTCTTCTTTCCATTTTTGTATAGCCGTCCATATTTAAAAACTAACGGACACACGATTACATAACCATGCGTTCATCAAGCACATTGTGAAATTGTTACCAACTTAACAATTACTTCAATACGAATAAGAAATTGTTTAGCTGCTACCCATTGCAAAAAAAAAAATCTTACTACGCTAGACAATGATTACTTAAAACTACAAAATGTTCCATAAGACAGTTTCTCATGTACCAGATATCAGTGTCCTCATACCAGGGAAAACCGACTTTTGGGACATTTTGTACATGAACTCGCAACTAGCAGGCAATGGCGTTTTCTTCTCACGATTGGTTTTAAAGAAAGTTTATTGAACTCTTAGAGTACTAATTGGGGATACTCATATATATATATATATATATATATATATATATATATATATATATATATATATATATATATATATATATATATATATATATATAACTGTAGAAGACAAGACAAGCATAGTTAAGTCTTTCATTTTGTATCATTTAGTAAAGAAATAGTTCTTTTTTTACATCAACGCGATAGATTGTAAATCCTGTTATAGTCTTAATACCACGATGGTTGAAACTCGGTCAGCTCTATGTATACAGTATGTATGCTGTATTGTATACGTTTTTGTTACGTAATATTTTTTTTGATACATGAAAGTTAGGGAGAGAGTTTGAATACATTTCGGGATATCGAAACATTTTTTGGGATAAGAATAAGCACATTCCACGAACTCTGCGCTGAGCTGCTGTAAAGCCAAATATACGTATACCCACAAGCAACAGAAGATAACCCTTACTTTTTTCTCACCCAAAACGGCATCTGTGGTCGTTTACACTATTAAAAAATTAGGTATGTTCATGGATATTTCTATGGAAATATGCAGGATTTGATATATGGAACCGTGGCGAGTAATGACGACAAACGGAGATGAGTTCCGTGAATTAAAACTACAGGATGTTTTTTTAATTCCGTTAGGTATGGATTTCGTTTACTATCAATGGTGAGTCTACGCGAAAATTTCTTCGCCATTTAATTTAATCAGAAAATCAGAGCTTCTGCCGCAGTTATGGCATCCACGCCAATCAGACCTATTTCTTATAACATAATAACGTAGCATCCCGTAACTGTAACAGTAAAACCTGACACAGACGGACATCTTTTGTGAACAAAAAAAAGAAGATGACCATCAAAAGGTTAACAAGAAGGTGAACACCTTCTTATATTCAAGTAACGTGTACATTCTGTACCCACAGTGTTTGTACTTGAATGTTGCAGCATGCCTGTCATGCACTCATTTACACCACAACACATACTTTACAAACATAATAAAACTCTGTTTCAAAATTAAAATCAGTTTTCTACTCTCAAATTAATAGTATCAGCACAAATAAAAGAACGGGGACTACATAAACGTATAAAACGCAAATGTAAACAGACTACTTGCGCAAGAAGAAGAACGAAAAATATAAAAGACTCTAAACGATTATAGTTATGGTTAGCTACACATTACAACATTTCAATATTTAATTTTATACACAGTGACCCACAAAACAAAAATTAATACTTTCTTCATATTCTATAAAAGAGGAAATACAGTAAGACTAATCAGGATATTATCAGAGAGGTTCTGTGAATTCACGGAAAGTTCTGATGTTATATTTACAGAATGACCGTTAATGAAAGAGCAGTAAGTATTTGGGTATTTTCTTACTACTATCATAAGTAGTATGGTATTTTCCTGCTACAGTAGTAAGTAGTAGGGTATTTTTCCTACTACTGTAGTATATTCGTAATGTTACGGAGAAGCCTGGAAATTTTTTCCTCCAGTACTTATCCGACTAATGACAAAAAAATTGTTAACAATGTAGGCAACATCGGGTCACGGGATTCCATGTTCCAATATCGGGAGAGACGTGGACACATCTGCCAGTTTTAGACATACGTTCAGATATGTACAGTATGTCCGTCATCTCCTGAATAATTTCCCACCATGTAACAGGATTTTTAAAGTTAAAATAAATTAAAAGTAAATTAAGTTTTATCGCGCAATGAAATCGCTAATTAGTTCTCGTAGATAATGGGTGTATGAATATCGTAAATATGTTCATACATTGAAGAACCTGGCAAACCTGGAAACCCATACAATACCGTATACCTCGACCTCTGCAGCGCAGAACTACATAATCACGACGACGGGTCTTGGAGTTGGCGAGTGTTGTGGGAACATTTGAATGGCTATTAACATCGAGGTCTTGAGAGCCGGTGAGGGTGAAGTGAGATGAGTATGGAGCTCCGCAGGAATGCCAAGGCGGGGGAGACGGGAGATCCCCGAGAAAACCTCGCCGACCAGCGGCATCGTCCGGCACGATTCCCACATGTGAAAATCCGGGAGCGACTCCGTCGGGTGTCGAATCCAGTTAGTCTTGCTGGGAGGAGAGTAGTCCAACTACTACACCACCGCGGCCCCACGGGTCTTGGACACCGTGAGCTTTCTGAAGCCGACCATTAATCAACGAACACCATGACTCCTCGACAACGTTCCAAAATTCTTCATTATTCTAAGACGACATATCTTTGCTTCCAACGGCGTGTTGGATGACATTTAAAATATGGTCTATTGCAATAAAATCAAGTAAATGAGGAAGCCATGACACTAAATTTGGATGTGTGCTTCTCCAACCACAATTTGACAGCTCTTTATTTTTGTGTTGGTGTACGATCCTGTTGGAAAAGGCTAAACACATTACGACGAATGTAGGACATGAATGATTGTAACATATTGTAAACGACGCACACACACACATTGCACGCGTTAGCCAAACACACTCCATACCATTGCAGAGCCACCACCAGCCGGAACATTCCCTTGTAGACTTGCGGAATCCATGGATTCATGGAATTTCGACCATATGCGGATCCTCCATCTACCGAATCATTTTAAAACGCGACCCACCTCACAGATATACGTATTTACGGATTTGCAATCGTGAAGTATCCAGTAGCGGTGTTTCCGAGCTCAGACAAGAAACATATAGCCCATTTACAGTAACATTCAACATTTCTGAAGCTTTACTAAAGTACTACTTTCAGGATATTCCTCCGCCATCTGCTAAATAAAGTTAAATTGAGAGTCTAGACAATTACTCCGAAGCATGGTGGTATAATATGGGCTAACAGGGTGATATGCCTCTCCTTCAACATATTTAATAAGGTGGGTGGGGGGAGGGACAGTCTTCTCAAACTTTCGACACACTCCACGACTGCAGTTGCGCTATTCTATGCATCATTAACTTCCTTCTATCACAGATTTGGTAATTGGTAAACGAATGTGAAAGACATAGCCGATAGACTGATGTTTCTTTTCATACAATTGAATATCCAAAAATCCAGTGTTTCGTTAAAGCTACATTTTTATAGTTATATGCTGTTTAAGACGAGTCTGTGACGAACTTTTTATGCAAAGCTGCAGTTTGTATCACAGTAAGTAATGTCATATTTAGACCACTATTGATCATATGCATTCACTTTATTCCATACCACATAGCAAAAAACAGAGGTAACAGAAAATATTTTGTAATAATATATATATATATATATATATATATATATATATATATATATATATATATATATATATGGGTATAAAATACAACGTAATTGTCCACGTAAAACTTTTATGTAAAGAATGGTGCACCCCCCACCACTTCCCCCAAACATCATGTACAAATCCACGCAACTGCCCCTAAGGGAAAATGCAGCGCATTCCTGCGTAGTCAGTTTAATAATATATATTTTGCATAAGAACTATAATTAATACATAAATTGTGGGTAGTTAATGTTAAATTTAACCAGAAATAAGATTCTTTTATCTTAACAGAACTATAAAACTCTTGTGATACATATATGCCATATTTCGGAAACAATCTAACATGTCATACGTAAAGTAATTTTTCAAAGGTTTTATTCAAAAAGTGTAAAGAAACCGATAACTATAGCACTGTATCCTACGAGTAATAATACTCGGGTTTGAAGTCGGCTCGTAAAGTCTACGTAGTGCAGGGTACGTTACGCAGCCAAGCTCGTCGATGCTGCAACGTTTAATTCCTGCGTTTATTGCTGCAGTAACTTGAAACGAGTCTTAACAACAACAACAAACACCGGTTAAGTTCATCCAGGACGTCCTTGAAACGGTCGAACTGAACTTAGCGTTTATCGCTGTGGCCCTTGTCACTATCGCACGCTGTGACAAGGTGTTGAAAGTCGCTTGGATCATGATGACTTGCATGTCTGTCGCTGTATACTCGTACTTAGATTGCAGAAATAAAACGTTATTACCAAAGGGATTCTTCTATGTACTTCATACGAGGGCTCGCCCATCCTAGATTTCCTAGTACACCAGTGTAAGTCGCCCCTAAAGGTGTCGATAAGTAAAAGCACAAAGAAAAAAAATCATTAGAATTTATGAGAGTTGCCATAAATAATATATAAAAGATCCAAACTGATTACTTCAGTTGTATTGCGGAGCAATTCAAACGTGTTATTTCCGTGAAGGGAAAAAAGGATCTATTGTTTTGTACGAGAGTTCGTGTGTTGTCACAATGTTATTCACCGGAAAACTTAAGTAATCGGGATATTCGTGGAATCTGGACCCCTCCAAATTCTGAGTTACCCCGAAGGTTGGTCTCTTACCACCGCGTTAGTACCTACAACCACTATAGACCGTAACGAAGATCATAACAAATGTTAGCTATGTTCAAGAACAGCATTTCTCTCACGGATACAATCTGGAGCATGGTGTATAGTAATTCGAAAGGAAACAGTTGAGTCAAAAGATTTGTACTTAATAAATAGCTCTTCCGCGCCCGGGGCGATAAAAAGACAATGATGGGGTGCAGTGAAAGAATCCAAATGCGGGGAAATGAGAACACCCCGAAAAATCCCGTATTAAAACGACAAAGTTAGAAGTTCTAAAATAATGAGTAATCCCAACGGGACTCGAACCAGTTACGCCTTAGCGGAAGACCTCTGTGCTATCCATTCTGCAGCCTCAGCCCCGGGAGGGAACAGCAACACACCATTTAGTGTGTTTAGAGTAACATTTCAATCCGGATTGAACATGGAGTGGACTCAAGAATCCGGATTGAACCTGGAGTGGACTCAAGAATCCATATTGAAATGTTAGTATAAACAAATTCGGACTGGTCTGAAGTAGGAGTGAAGTGAGATAGTCCAGTACAGTTGTCGAGGTGGACTGGAATGTAGAATCCGGATTGAAAAAGTTTACTTTAAACATTCATCGAACTTAAATTAGAACGAAGAAGAAGTATCCGCCATATTAACTGGTTAGTTTGGTTATGTATGAGGTTAGAATAATTCTGAGACTAGCAAAATTAAGTGTTTTTCTGGAAGTGAAGCGAAAAATAAATAGCTGTGAAGGAACTGAGAAAAATTTGGACGGAGAAATATGTGGGATTCCTATTTTATATTATGCTGGAAAAATATATTTGACTTTTATTGGACTTTCATAATTAGTTTGTTTTATAGTTCTTCCATTCGCCAATAGAGTGCTTCAATCCCGTTTTAATAAGCATTCAGTCTTGTTTACACAATTTAGGCCATGTTCGGAACTTTACCTTAACCGATTACTTTCGATACAAGTTAACTCCGATCTCGCTACGAGTTGATTACAATTTTAGTCTATTTTGGGTCTCGTTAAACTTCAAACACTTGCACCTTTGTTAAAAGTTTGTCATTCGGCCATACTTTATTTATCACTGCGGGTGTAACACTGCGCCAGTAAATGAACACTTCACAATTGTGTAGCCCAATCACGTGCAGTCCAGTAAAAAAAAGAGTGATTCCACATCTATGCAACAGCCAGTAGCGAACAGACGCTGGCTCGAGTATATACAGCAATGTGAAGTTTAGCCTCACGCCAAATAATAACACGAATTTTGCAGGTCTCTACTAATAGGCAGTTCTGAACGTGCTGCATCTTGGCAGAATTTTCCGAGCTGGTGGTTCAGAAAGTTCCTCATGGAGCATCACAAATGAGTGTTCTGTTGGTTGGGAGTTTCCATTATTTGACGTGATGTTTTCCCCACAGCTAACTCGATCCAGGAGGGGAAAGGGGCACTAACTGCCTCGCCAAATGTGTTGGTACACACATGAGTTACGATCATATTTCCCATCCCACTTAACCGCTGCCACACAAGAAAGGTAAACAGACGGGACGCTTCAGCGAGCATTTCTCAAGGTCGAGAAGCAACTACGCTCCGTACGCACACGATTTAAAAAAAAAAAAAAAAAAAAAAAAGGGGGGGGAGGGGGGAGATGTATATTTGAACATAACATTTTCCGCAAACAACACCTCTCTCGACAGCGATAACTTTAGTTGTTCAGGTCGTTGTCTGTGTTGACTCGCATTCCTGCTAAACGTACAAGAGTCGCGAACTTATAGCAAAAAGTTAGACAACATTTTAAATTATGTGATCTTGTAAGTCTGAGAAAGTTCTTGTACAATCTTTTTCTTTTGTACGTGGACGTTATCTTTATCCTGTCGTCAAACCCATGACTTGAGTTTTATAAATATAGAAGACATTCAGTGACGTTAAGATTATTCACTGTAGAAATGTCAAGAAATTTATGAAATGTTCTGGAATCCATACCATTGGAAAGTTTCCATACGGTAAGATCCAAAGATAGAAATGCTACTACACAATTTGGGAGTATCACTAGAATTGTGACTCAAAAATATTTACTATTCGTACTCGCCCAGTAGGCTTGTACAGAGATGAGGTAAACTTGCGAACAATTTATTAGGGCATATAGTTTCATACTTAAATTTTCATAGAGAACACTGGCCTAATCTCAGAATCGATATCACTGATACTAGGGCCGCGGTTACACAGGATGCAGAACTACTTCACTTAAAGCACGTTCAACTATTCAAGAGGTTACATTACCTTTGAACGGGTTCCGATCGCAGTTGTTTCTCGTTCAAAGTGAACAGTTTTCATAAGTAGTTTCGAACGACTTCTCTTTTCTGCTGCGCTCCTATTGGCTGCTTCCAAGTAAACAAGCAGTGTAATAAATATTACTGAACATGGCGGGAAATCCTGCACTTGTTGAATTTAATTAAATTAAAGGTTGAATGTACTATTACCCACACTTTATTCAATTACAGTGGAAGTATATATTTCATAACAATCAAAAAGATCAATAGTAATAAAAATATCGGAGGCTATTATTATTAATTATCACACATTTTAAGTTCCATGTTTGTTGAGGTAAGAACTACCATTGATTTCATTCTTCCTTGGGTGTGTTACCGCAGAAACTCGCTTTGTTTTTCAGCTGGTTCAAACATGGCTACCGAATGTATTTAGCTGAATGTGTTTAACAGCACTCGTGTAACCACAGCCTAAGTATACCACATTACACTTTGTTCCAACTATGCCCAAGCTAATGCAGTCTACCATGTGAGTGCGCATATTAAAGAACGTCAACGTCATTAGTTCAAAGTAGCGATAAAAACTATTTCGCATAAGCCTATTCCGGAGTAGTAAATTATTGTAATAGATTATGCGACCTCGTGAAAGCGAGTTGAGAATGCTACTGAACAGTCAAGCACAAGAATACAGCAAACGACGTAGCAAGCTGCCTGCTTTAGATTTGTCAGTTTCCTTGATTGGCTGGGGGTGCAAAATGCAAGAATTTCTTGAACGTTCTAAGATAAAGATGTTTGGGTAACTTTGTACAGATAAAGAATTACTCTGCATCACAAATTTTCGTTTAAAATTAAGGTTTTGCAGTCTCCATCTTGGTGAAATTATCTTTGTATGCGATTCCTAGTATTGTGCAACGAATCTTCAAGCCTAATTTTGATTTCAAATTAGGCAGGTGGCTTAATGTTGTACTGGCTAGTTCAAAGTTATCCAAAATGACTGCATTTATATTGACCGAATGCAGAGGTAAGTTAAAAGTGAAACTTCTAGACAAGTAAATGACCTATATAAATATAGGAGAATCAGGCAGATCGTAATTAACTCAATTGTCAGCGCTTTCCAGACTGTCCCACTGCATCCAGAAGCACCACAAGCAGGGGCATTCGCACACACCCACATGGAGACTTAATATAAAAATGGCATGCATAATTCGGCTCCGAGAGAAATATCATTCGACACGTCCGAGGAATCCCTTTACGCAACTTCCTAGTAATTTTCTCAGTCTTCTTGCTTTTTTAGATTTTTGTTATTGCGAAAGGATCCCTCTGTGTACCTGGATTAAGTATCATGAAGCTGTTGTGACATCTGTCTAGAACGGAGGCAGCCACAATCATCGAAAGTGTTTACATGCCAATGCGAATGCTATGATGTTGGTCCATGTGATACTTTCTCACGCATTTAATACTAGCCATCGGTCGCATATTGTACGATGTTGCTATCGTTAAATATCAATATTTTGAATTTTGGTACAAAGAATTTAACTGAAACTGAGCTGCCGTGTGTTTTTTTCCTCCATGGATATCAAGATTCCGCTTACTCGAAACACATTAAGAATCATATTGAGAGAAAGCAATGGTAAATTGCAGCTATACTACCAATTCCTATTATTTTCACTGCAAAAACATTAAAAACTATGTCCACAATTTGAGGTATTTAAACCTATTATGTACCGCGGGGTTTCGTGGAGTAGAAGACAGCATTGATTCCACTCCTCCCGCATCATAGTAAATATGAATTAGTTTTTCGAAGTCCACCCTCGAAATCTTTCAAGTGGCTTTGTGTTCACCTCCGTACTGCAGAAAGCAGCTGCAGACCAACGAAAAAATACCGCTAGCTATTGGAATTGCAAAACCAATAAGGACGATTTGATAATTAGAATTTGATTGAGTTATTTTGAGATATTTTCAAAACACTTTTTGTTTATTTCGTTCAGTAGGCCTACTTTGTGTATCACACAGCCGTAGTTAAAAGTAAACAGTGTCGTAGTCTTAACGGCAAGAATCATTTCGTCGGTCATATAACACTGTGAAACATTTTTAAAAGACAGATATGTTACTGCAGTCATACGACAGATCTTATCATAATTTGAATAGGAAAATAGTAAACCAATTATATGGTGCCACCCATTCAAACATTATCGTTTTAATGAGACGATAAAAGATAAGAATACGTATTTTGTTGAAAATGCCGTCAGTGTCTACGTCAAAATATACGAAGTTACTGGCAAGAACTAACAATTTTTTTCAAAGGTTTGTTTCAAATTTGCTTAAATAACCAGCTGTGAATCGTAACGGGTTTATAGGAGATAGCGCGCATGCCATCTGTGAAATAACATCTGTTTGTTGAAACACTGTACGGCCTGGTTTTCCGTTACGATTTTCAAAATCACGTTGATTTGATTAAGGTTGGCTCATTGTTTACACAAATAAATGCTTCGATATGGTAAAACATTTCTTCTGTAAAAGGTGTAATGTATCAGCTACATACTAAAAAGATATTCATATATATTTTTAAATAACGGGTTTGTTGTAATACAGGCGTAAACAAACTTTTCGAAACGTATTTACACGAGATCTTACGGCAATTCGCAGGCACACTGCTGAACACAATACGCAGGATAAGGACATCAGTCTAAGTCATCTTTATTATACGATGTGAATCAGTGTTTTGGGCTGTAAGGGTAGTGGTTGGACCACGGAACGTTTAGAAACTAAGGACGTGTGGTCCGTGAAGCGAGCGGAAGTGGATATGTGAGTAAACATGTGTACCACGAATACAGGTATCCGGTTTGGTTGTGCGTGTTACTGACATTGTGCGTGTACACTACTGACAGGTAGCAAGCACCATTTCATTGAGGGACCTGTGTTTTAATGTATGCGTTTGTACCTTACAAGTGTTGCTCAAAATGACGGCCATCAACCTTATCGCAAGCATGACAACGGAATACGAGATTATGCCTCACCCGTTCAAATATCATATGCGTATTGCGTCTGTCACTGATACACGCTCGTACTGTGATATTGTAGAGACAACATAGCCAATTTGTGGACGATAGGTGAACCCTACACACATAATGGGTTCCCCACGTTTTTGCCTTAACATCTTTTTTAGCTGGCCTTGTTGTAATACACGTTCCAAATCTCAAAATGTTCCGTGGAGCGGCCCATAGTCCCTGTTTCATTTTTCCACGTTTTCAATAAAACACTCTATACATTCGCTCGTTATTTAAGAACCACAACCTGAACGAATTATCTTTTAAAGATGAAATTTGGTACACAGCACCGCAATGCATGCGACACAGGTATGAGCAAAATACTGAGTCTCCGTAAGGGCGAATTTTTGTACTTCAAGAGGCATAGTGATATTTCTGTTAAACTGCCTGGACCGTTGCGACCGAACTGTGCGATGGTGTTTGGAGTCGTGTAATCATGAAGAATCACACTTGGCCGAAAGTTTCTAGGCAACATAGATTGACCACCAGGAGAAAGATTCCTCCCGTGACAGGCGCGACCTCAACCAACAGGAAATTCCGCTGCCTCGTGTGCTTCCCCTCATGACACGGCTCCACGGCCAGTTTTCCAAAGGGATAAAGTCCGCCTGCTCGTGGATGTGTTTGTCTATTCATTTTAGTGTATGTTAACGTTTTGGCGCGATAGCCAACATTCTCCGATTATTTCCTCGTATTTGATCTTGGTAGTCATCGTCTGCTCGCTCATTGACGAGCAATACTGAAGATTATATAGACCCGATTATAACAATAACATGATTTCATCATATAATGGAATTGATAATGTATGTTAACGTAAGAAGAATGCAGATATACATAAGTAACAGAGTGCACATATTTTGTCTCGGATAGAGTACATATAATCATATTTGTTTATAAATGTATGACTGTACATAATTACGTATTTTGTTTCAGGAAGAAGAGGTTGCTGTCTCTCCTGTGACCTAGGCCAGTGCGCGTTAGTAAACGAAACTTCGATTTATTTATCTAAAGCTAATACCTAACTGCGAGTAGTTTTCTTTTACCGTAAGAAAACAATATCTAAGGGTGGTTAAAATTATTGCAATCTTAAACAGCCTTCATTTCCATTAACCATTGTGTGTATAACATCAAACCTGGCAGCCATGTAAAATTATTTCTTGAATACTAAGTGGGCTGCAATTATGAAAACCCGATAACTTGAAATGATCCTATACATGATGATGTAATATACAGACTGGAAAGAATTTTTGAGATGGAAGTGTCTTGGGAATTATATAAGCTTTAATCTAAACTCTAGATGCACATACACATAAGTTAAACATGCAAAAATATGAAGAAACGCGCATCTCTTTTAACACTCAGAAATTATTTCTTTAATAGCCGAATAGTGGGCAAGAATATAACGTAAATGTAAATATGTTTGTTTTGATTTGTTATACAGAATGGGGCTGAATTCGTGAGGCCACTATATTTTGCATAATAGGGCCTTGTTCGTGCTGAGTTGGTGCCAGACTTACGTGTTAAAGAAGGCAGGCTTACAATTCCAGATGGGGTGGTTGATTCAGGTACCCCTAATGACTGATCACTGTCAGGACGACTCACGATGTTGTTACAGCAAAATACGTTAAAATAACTTTTACAAACATTCAAACTTCGTATGTAAAAATCTAATTAAAATCTTGCACCGATATCAGAGTTGTAACCTGTTTCACCACAATGGTTATTACTTGTGATAGCCCATGACGGACATCTCCGTAGGGGTCGTATCTCTTTTTGCATATGTCAAGCCGAGCACTCAATTTTTCTATCGCTGACAAACACGCCAAGAACTGCCCCCCCCCCACCCCCACAAATAACGGAGTTTCACGTGCGTTTAAATAAGTCAGCCACTGGAACGTCGTAAATAAGACAAGTCAAGAACCGGTCTTGATGTGGGCTCGACCTTGCAGGGGTCTCGACAGCCCTAGGCAGTGTGTGTGTGTCGCACGTGGTGGCAAGGCGGACGAAGGAAACCCAATATTTCCACGTATTCACTTTCCTACGAATCTCCACCTGCACGGGCCCACGGCGGTGTAGTGGTTAGGCGACTCGCCTACCAACCTAGGCGAACAGGGCTCAAATCCCAGTGGGTTCGCCCCCGGAATTTCGCATGTGGGAATCGTGCTGGACGATGCAGCTGGTCGACGGGTTTTCTCGGAGATCTCCCGTTTACCGCGCCCTTGCATCCCGGCGCTGCTACATTCTCACCTCGCTACACCCTCATCGGCTCTCAAGACCACTATGTTAAGAGCCTCCCAAATCTCTCCACACTCCACTCCATCTGCATTTCGTATTAGAGACTGTCGATCTTAATGTTGCCAAAACCTTGCATATCACGCAAATGGTTTTTTTTTTTTTTTTCCTGTAGTGTAAGGGTATTTATACCTAGTTTTCTTGGCAGCTATTTCGGTACATTTGTCTTGTTTCCAAATACCTTGTAATGTCGTTCTCCGCTCATCCAGACACCAATGAGAAATTGTTACCGATTTGCAATGAGTAAGGAACTTGACATAATTGAAAGCTGAATTATAAGATTATAGATGATATAAAAACCATTTCCGTAATATGCTGGGTTTTAGCAAGCTTTCAGAATCTGAGTTGTGCGTTGTCCTGCATCACATATATAAGGTGGTGGGCTGATATGTTTGTATATTCGTCTTCTCTCAATGGACGCAGAAAAAAGTATTAGTCTTGGTCGACACTTTTGTCTTCTTTATAGCTATGAGCTGTTCAAAGTTTTCATTGCCTTAACCATTCCCTTTATTCTTCAACAAGTATGACAATGTAGCTTTGTTAGATCTAGTTTTTAGTTTGTCACATTATAATTATTTTGTAGCAGAACCGCAAGAAAAGCTAATTACGATGTAATATTGCAGAAGAAACGTTTAATCTTATTGACGACTTAAATATATATACAGTAGGTATTTGAACCACAATCTTACAAAATGTTAGCGTTAATGGAGATTGTGAGAAGATTACAACTACAATATCAATAAAAAGTTGAAATAAAACGACAAGCTGTATTTCATAGTAAAAAAAAAAATGTTCAGTCCAGGTCTGCTGAAATCACAAAATTAAAATACGCTGAGTTCAGTTGGCAAAATATGTAACAAAACAAAACAAAATTCTTTATCCAAACAAATAATCGATACCATTAAATTTTCTGACTGTAAACAAGAGAAAATCAAACAAATATGTCCATGTTTGTGAAACTTGTTTCAGTGTATCTGAATGACACTTGCTGGAGTGATGAGCACGTAACTTGTCATTTTTTCTGATTTGGGCAACCTTGAAACGTGTGCGGTCATGCTAATATGTACTTTCAGAGCCGAGGATTTTTGATAGATATCAACATTTAAGCAATCCTGTAACCATAAATTGCGAACTTTTTAATGGTTACAGTGATAAGGCTAAAGAAAGCAAAAAGGTACTTTGAGGGGTCTATATGCTCAATATCCACAATTTTCTCAGAAATATATTTACTTTTTGGATATTTTTTACACGTTCACTACACTAGGATTAACTTGCTCGACACTATACTCACATTTCAGTATATTTTAACGATTTGATTATAATTTTAGCATACAGTACATTATAAGAATGCAATATAACTATATCGTTGAACCTATTTTAATTAATGATGTGGATTACACCTGTAATCAAGACAGGTAGATTTAGGCAGTTTTATGACGACCTTTTGTGAATTTGGGAAACAAGACTTCCAAAGTTTTTAAAAATAAAACCTAAACATTTTACATAGCCACGCAGTATCAAATTAAATGACCGAAGAGATTTGGGCGGCTCTTAAAAGCGAGGTCTTGAAAGCCAATGAGGGTGATTGAGGTGAGTAAGGAGCGGAGCTGGAATGAAGGGGCGGGGAAACCGGAGATCCCCGAGAAAACTCACCGACCAGCGGCATCGTCCGGCACGATTCCCACATGTGAAAGTCTGGTGGCCCGGCCGGGTATTGAACTCGGTTCGCTTTAGTGGGAGGCGAGCGTGCTAACCGCTCAGCCACCGTGGCCCCTAATTCTTTCGAATTTCTGTGTTGACCAGAAGCTGTAGTTGACAGTTCAGCACTCGGGTTGTTAAGCAGTTGGCCCTAAAGATAAAATCGAGTGTAATTGGACTGCAACTGATGCATCTGAAGTGCTGGTGATTGCAATAATTGCTGTGCGATAAGCAGGCCGTGCAAGGGTGACGACCGCTAGATATCAGAAATGTCCGACTGCCTCGACCCCGCGACGACAGTTGGGTGTTGGTCAACTAGCGGGCGATGTTGCCACGTGACGCTACGAATGCCAAGGACAAATTGCTTTGCGTTCGCCCAGGGCTGAGGAAAACTTCAATGGCCGCCAAACGTGGCACTTCCTCTACACCAGCTGCTGTATTGACACTCACGAGAATGTTGATTTGCGAAATTTGGGTGGCTCTTAAAAAAAGCAAGGTCTTGAGAGCCGATGAGGGCGAAGGTACGTGAGAATGGAGCCACGCCGGAATGCAACGGCGGGGGAAACGGGAAATCCCCGAGAAAATCCGCCGACCAGCGACATCGTCCGGCACGATCCCCACTTGTGAAAATCTGGGAGTGACCCGGACGGGAGTTGGACCCGATTCGCCTTGGTGGGAGGCGAGCTGTCTAACCGCTCAGCCACTGCGGCCCCACTCACTAAAAGGTAACGATAGTACGCCGCCCAGTATAGTGTAGTGCGGAGGACATAAATATCCCCTATAAACGTTAACCGGTTTCGTGACTTCTTATAACTTTTTGAATAAAAAATTTGAAAAATTACCCCATGTATGACGTGTTCGGTTGTTGGTTAAATACGCGTGGATCACAAACACTTTATACTTCTGTTAACACAAAAGTGTCTTATTTGCTTCTTAAATTGAACTCTTACTATTTAACCGATACATTATAATGTTTCATTTGTAATTAATATAATATTATCAGGACGAAAATAGGTGTTTTGATAATGCCTGGTAAGAAATATTTATCATGCAAAATATTGTTAAACTGAGTGGCCAAGAATGCGGTGCGTTGTCCCTTTGGTGTAATTTTGTAGACTTACTTTTTTAGCTTTGCTTGCCTGAAGCGGAGGAGTATACTGCAAGTGGGATGTAGCAGGGCTTCAGAAAAGTTGAAAGTAACCATTAATCGACTATACAAATTTATTGACGCCAGTAAAAAAATAAAGTGAAATCCTACTATAGGCTGTTCACAGTAAAGTGAGCACTTTTTAAGGCCCTTCTAAATTTTTCCTTTTATCCCATTTCCATCTTCTTGCTGGTTTTTGATATAAACATTGCAATGTGATGAATAAACACTGTATACATTTCACCGCCTTCAAAATGTAATGCCTGATGCAGCAATAAGATGCATTTATTAGTGGTTAAAGCCTGTTGGGAGGGCCTTAAAAAGTGCTCACTTTACCGTGAACAGCCTATAATGTGTTTTTACTAACCTTGTGTGCAAAAAATCGGACAAAATTCGTTATCTAGGATTGCCTTTAATTATCTATTTAAGACTGGCTCCCAAAGAACTGTAAATTTCAATCGACGTGTTTCGAACAAATTTATGCTCCACAGTAATGTAATATTCTTACATCGTGTCCATCTCAAATGTAATTGGGTTTTGGCTAATTGTCATGTTGCCGCCTGCCAATTGTGCCATCAGCAGCGTCTAAAGGAGCGTAACGCGCGGCGGAAATTCAAATAAATAATCACGCGCAGGACAAACACAGTTGACCTAACACGATGTTCTGCATTTAGTTGCAAATGTTAAACTGCCTAAACTTCACACCCACATTCAAACAACAATTTAAACTGTACTGTTAAGGGAATGGGCATAGATTTGCAGTAGATCTAGTAAGAACTCCCTGCTGAGTGCGGATGCTGCAAGCTGCTTCAAATGGCGTAGTACTGAGTTGACGCCGTCATCATTCTTAGAAAAGGCTACAGCGAAAGGGGCTTCACATAGATCTTTCGAATTACTTCAATATCTGCTAATGGCAATCAGGTTTTCAAGTTAAAATCATAGCAATCGAAACTTTTAATTTCCCTTCATTAACTTGCAGTTTTCTGTGCGCGATTTCACCCGCGCCTATTACAGGAAAAAGGTAATAATATTCTTTACTGGAGTACGTCTTTGTATTTCACATAAGTTTATGCTCTCAGGTGCTAGGATTATCAAGGGAGCACTTCTGAGGCCCTAGTTACTTTTTCCTTTCTGGCATTTTTTTAAAATCCTTTAACCACTTTTTAAATTGAATATTGTCATTTAAGTAATAAACGCAGCGTGTGTACTCCACCGCACTGGAAAGTTAACGTCTAAGGTTAAAATAAAATAAAATTTTTGGCAACTATTGCAAATGAGAGGCCTTTCGAAAATGCTCATTTCTCCGCGAAGAGCCTATATGCAAGCTTACTCTGAGCAGACCACGCAGAGTTAGTTGCCCACATGAGAAGCAATCTTGCCACAGATCTCCCCCGGCCACCTTTAGCGACTGTCTCTAAATATTGTTTATAGTAATGGCAAAACAGGCCTTGAGGGGGAATTGCAGTTTCTTGAATTCCAAATGGTACTTGGATGGAATGAGTGGTTTGAGCGATAAGTAGACGTATCCACCCCGTGCATATACAGTGAAGTCTAGCGCCTGGATTACATTTCTTTTTTTTTTTTTTTTGTTGCTAAGCGTTCACTTGGAGCCTGGTGCTATTGCAGCGTTTGGCGGTAACATATTTTTTTTTCTAAACTACCTTATTTTAAGTGTTATTTGAAGTTAAGGCCCGAAGGTAGGGTGGGATTTTATTGCGTCTCAGGGCTAACTCCTTACGCCTACTGGGAAAATCATGCAAGGAGACATGCATCGTGGCAAAGAGGGATTGGGCAGCCATGGCCTGCACTTTGGGGCCATGACTACCTCCCTAAGTGTACTTAGAGCTAGTCAACTATGAAAAGGAATGGAAAAAACCGTAAAGAGAGACGTAACAATACTTGCGACAGAGAAGTAAAAATTCAAAAATTATTGCATGCATTAAATTTAATTAAATAGAATGCTACAGGAGACAGGGTCTTTGGAAAACATGCACTTAGTTAATAGGGTTGGAAATATTAGTAGAGAGGGGGCGGGAGATTGGTTTATTTTGAAATTGATGCCGGCAGTAACCAGAGAGGTGCTTGGGCGCCTCTCTGGTGGGAGAAGTGACGCTATTGGGCCTCTTCCCCCCAATCTCTTCTGTGAACCAGAAAACTAAAGGAGAGAAAGTGAGCTGCCAGTAAGTGTCAGCAGGGCTGGCTATTACTGGTTTTTACTAGAACATTAAAAGACGGTAAGGACCTGTGGATGAAAATACATATTAAGCTAGCCTAATTGACCTATAATATCCTAAATATAGACTATAGTAGCGTATGTCCTCGGGGACATATGTATCTAAAATACTGACCTCACAGCGGCAAGTCTCTGTAGCCATAGGCTGTGAAAGAGCATATATACAGCCGTATGCTGTAAGTGCACTGAGCTTCACTATGTAGGTGGCGGGGGGGGGGGCGGGGGGGGGGAGAAAATCCTCTCTCACCAATTGAAGCATCGAACTACACGACGCTGCAAACATCTACCTTACGGCAGAGGCGGCTTTGGCGGTAACATCAATCGAGCCCCAAGCTTGGGGAGAAATTTTTATGGTGATAGGCCAGGAAGGTAAATGCTGAGATGAACTCCACGGTGTAATTGACTGCTCCATCCATCTTTACAACTGTGTCTACAGATTTCTACTCCATTTGTGCCCATTAGAATAGCATAAACAACGAATACTAATGGTATATTATCATTTTAACATGCACAATCCTCGGACAATTTCATTAGTCTAATACTCTTTAAACTATAGAGTAAAGATGCGTAAACTGGTTTCTGTCCTCTGAGCATTCCTAGCTGTTCTGCTATAAGAATATATTTAAGTTACGTTCCATATAATTTTAGTGTTGAAAAATACAGATAGAGACAAAAGCTTCGCCATTGTTATAGCGTGTGATTTTTACAGTTCTCCAAGTGATTCGCAATTTTATAGTTCAGCAGTTCGTTTTGCAAGAAACCAATTAAACGTTGCAACACTAAGATGCAATGAGCATATCACCAATGGTTGAGATTTTTCAAAATATTTCTGTGCGCTCAAGTGTCAACTCCAGCATCATAATTTTTAGTTTTATTGGTTATCGGATATTTATTTTTAAAAACGGATTAAGCATTTTTAAGAAACAGATAATTAGCTTTTAGGGATTCATTCATATAAATAAAAAATATATTGTCCCCGGTTTTAAAACCACAGTGCAGAATTCTATTTTGCTCTGAGTCGTAGAGCTATAAAATTATAGGTTTGGAGGCCTTTACCGACTGGATCTTTATCTTTAGTACCCATGAGCGTGAAGTTAGATGGCTCTGCAGAAGCGGCAGAATGCAATGGTAAGTGAAGCTGGAGTATCCAAGGGGCCGCGGTGGTGTAGTGGTTATGCTACTCATCTCTCATCTAGGCGAACAAGGTTCGATTCCCGGCGGGGTCGCTCACTGATTTTCGCGTGTGGGAATCATCCCGGATGATGCTGCTGGTCAGCGGGTTTTCTCGAGGATCTCCCGTTTCCCCAGTCTATCATTACGGCGCTGTTACACACTCACCTCGCTTCACCCTCATCGGACCTCAAGACCTAAATGTTAAGAGCCACCCAAATCTCTTCACTCAGTGAGACTGAAGTACCCCGAGAGAACCCGTCAGCCATCGGCAATTTCCAGCACAAGTCCTTCATGAAAAAGTATGGAATCGAGTTGGCATCACTAAGACTTGAGGCTGGAGAGCTAACCCGATCGACCAACCGGGGAACCTCACAAAACCAAAAATTAGTTGCAACGCGGTCATTTAGTTTTGTGCATGGCAATAAATCGCTACAGGGAAAAAAACTATGGCAAGGGAAAGGATATTTGCACGTCGAAGGTGGTACAGACGCGCTGAGGTTAACGTCTGCGGAGGAGAGCAGTGCAGTGGAGTCGTCGGCCGTGAGATGGCAGGAGTGTGGACCCTGCCACTATCGCCTATAGTGTCTGGAAGGTCTGGAACCGCTCCAGCCTGGAGGTGTGTCCCGCAGTTGTCGACCTTCATCGACCACATTCCTTGCCTCCTGCTCTTTAAATATCCGGCCGCGGATCTCGTATGGGCGCTCTTTGGCGCGACTCCACGGCACTGCGCGAGCACTCGCGACTACCTATAACTAGAGACACGCAAAACTCGCGTTATTAATTGACATCAGACTAAACTTTACAGTACTGTCTGTACTGGAGCCGGCGTCGTTTCTCCATTGGCTCTTGCATTTAGTCCATTCACGGTTTCTTCCACCTTTTGGAATCAAACCTTTGAAAAATACCCCCAAGAATGACGTGTTTAGATCTTTCCAACATGCCATATCTCACAAGCGATTTATGATTGCATTTACGAAAGTTACCTTTTTTCGTGTCAAATTGAAATGTTATTCATATTTTATCTATAAACTATAATGCATAATTTATAATTAATTTGAATAAAAAACAGGGCGAAAATAGGTATGTGGTAGCACCTAGTGAGAAATAGTCCTTATACAAAATGCTGTTGCACTTAGTGCACACGAATTCGGTTCGTTGTACTTTGATGTAATTCTCCAGGCTTAACCTTAGTTTGCACGAGGCGGAGGAATATTCTGGAAGTAGAACTTTAGCAGGGTTTCAGAAAGTAAGTGTATTGACGCAGAGTTGCCCAGGACGTGTCAGATACATTATGCTCCAATGACAAACGCATTGCAAAGGTACACGTGTTTAAAGTTTAACGTTTCCCCAAATAATAACGCGAATTTTGTAGGTCTCTACCTATAGCCCATTCAAGGTTTCTTCGGATGTTTTGAAACTAAACTTTGAAACATCGCCCAAGGAGTAATATGTTAACCTGCTTTTTTTTATTTTATAACTTGTATACCGCAAGTATATAGCACTGATTAGCTTTAAAATTATCATATGTTTTAATAAATGAAGTTTTTACTCAGTATCAATTGTAACTTGTAATATTTATTGTAATATTTATTTCGTATTCATTACGAATTTGTAACAGTGAGAGCAGCGATGTTTTGGCAACGGCTAGTAAAAAATAGTTCACATAGAAAATATTGTTTTAACAAAGTATTTAGTAAACTAGTTGTAATTTTTAACGTTGCCTATTGAAATTTAAATTTTTAGGTAGCGCGGATGGAAAAATATTTCATTGTTACAGTTAAAAATATCAGCGCAAAATACGGTGCGTAGGTCCTAGTGATATAGTGTTTTTTTTTCGACCGAAAAAGAAACTTCAAATATGCTGTCGGCGGAGTAGAGCTTGCCGCCCTCTCCCCCTCCCTCCCACCCTCACTCCCTCTGTCTTTCTCTCTCTTTCTCGGGAAGCTTCGCACCGCTAGTAGTAGCAGAAAATTATACATGTTTTCAATTTTACCATATTTCATACTTATTAAAGCAAACATAATAATTTTTCAATTTACAATTTTCAACTGAAAAAAAATTATGTGTATACTTAATATAGTAAATTTAAACAACGCACTTATTATACCAAATTTTCTCTTATTAAGTAGGCGTAGCTACTCAAAGTATCGTTAATAGATTCGATCGACGACTCTTCATGTAGCGATACTTACCCAATAGATTAATTTTTTGGTAAAGAACTCGGACAAAATTATGTGCTATGTGGTATTCTATGGTCACCCAAACAGCATTCATAATCATGCGAACCATGAACGATATTATTTTACAGTTATTTTTAATATCATTATGTTCGACACAGGGTAACTAATACTTGTAAAAAATATATATATATATATTTAAAAAATTAAATTTTAACAGCTGTCACTCTCTTTGCAGATAAGATACGCCTTAATAAATATCCAATATGGTTTTCGGGCCCCACTTGAAAACACAACCCTTAATAAAACCGTACTTTTGATAAGATTTTCACGAATTATTATTCCACCTGACGTCGTATTTTTCTCTTATGAACATGGTACACTATTTGAAATAATTTTGTTTGGCCGGAAAGGAAATGGGAGAGAATTCTCATCATACACCCCATCCCGTTTGTTCAAACATTTGTTGTGAGTTGATTCTATCATTCCCCTTCCCGCGCCACATATAAATCCAAAACACTGAAAACCGAATATGTGCGATCTCCTCCCGTGTTCAGTGAAGGCAGCTCTTTCACTTTCCGCTGTTAACTGATTCAAGTCTGTCAGAATGGTTTGTTAGAGTGTATTTCACAGAATGCGTTTTCACAGTCTATTCATGGCTGGAAATATTTTCGAGACGTTTATTGATAGGCCGAGTTTCCAGAGAAAAGCTCTGTATTTGAGTAATGTAATGCAGCTGATATTCTGTAGATGCTACGTTACCTTTTAGTAACTGTATAGCCATCACCCAAACCTTTTGCATGTTGCATCATCCAGTGGAAGTTTGTCCTTCACGCACCCAGCAAGCCAGTTTTCCGTGTGATTAATATCTGCTGAAACCTGCCGCCATAACTTACGAGAGAATAGGTAGGCAGAGCAAGAAAAAATTATTATTCTGTGGTGTAGTCTGTAGTCACGCACGAAAACTTTTCCGAGTACCTGTATGATAATTAAATATTTCAAATATTTAATTTAATCAATTTCTTAATTGAATTGTAAAATATTTAAAGTATTTCTACAGGAACTGTACATATTTCGTTCTGGTTAGTATTAATAGTTAACAGGCATCACACAAAGTAGATTACTTGCAAAAACAAATTAAATACGTATTTAAGGTATATTATTTTAAAATATTTGGCTTGTGTGTTTAGCAAGGGAAAGAAAAAGATGACCGTTAATTCAACCAATATACAATTAGGAATTATCCAAATAGTCCTTGCGCTAACATAAATCTGCGAATTATTCGCCGACAGAAAATGGGTTACTTACGAAAGTCTTAAAAAAATGCAATGTTTTTCTTGCTATTTTGAAATTAAAAGGTGTCAAAAACATAGTGTTGGAGAATGTGCTTTTTTCTTCACTCCATCAAAAAAATTTGAAATACAAAATGTTTCAACTTGCAGTCGCTAAATTACTGAAAAGTTATAACCATAAATGTTTGTTAATGGTGTAGTTATTTTGAAACAAAAACGCCTTTTAAATGGTTCATAGCCACTAAAATAGTATGATTTCGCTCTCATTACGTATATTACGTATATGATGTTAAGGGGTTGCCGTTTCAACATGTAATCTTGCCTCATTACTTGGCAACTGTTGTAGAGGACATTTCGTTTTCTTGGCTGAGAAGTGCAGAAATTCTGACCAGTATGTTCATAAACCTGCAAAATAACTAGGCATTGGTTTTGAGAAAATAAATATTCACATAGCAATAAAATAAAGCTAGGTACACAAAATTGTGCCATTCTTATATAATTTAGAAAACCAACAATTTGTTGCAGTGATATATATTAATATTGAATATATAATTTATTTGCTGCCGTGAATAATATGGTTGATTAGGAGCATAACGTAATGGACAACGTTGTGAAAAAAAACATGTTTCGTGGAGGTAAAATGAAATAATATTTAAATTTCAGGTTTATTATGCACCAGCGACCTGCCCACGCCTCGCTAGGGTGCGATTTACAAATATAGCATTGTTTAACTTTACAGCAAGTATATGCACAAAATGCTTAAGGTAACCAACAAAGGATTGATACTGTGTTGCTCAGAAAGTCTTCGCAAACGAAATTAAAAAGATAAAATTGGTTACTGTGGGACATACTTAAAATATAATCATATACTGTTGCGGAAATTTTTTGTAGATCTTTTTGAGATATACGATTTTGTAGTACATTAATTTGTGCATCTCTTTTGGTTTAGTCAGCGTAAGCCATTTAAGCGCCCAAAAAGCAACTTTTTTCGTTTTTATTATAAAACGTCGACATTTCTCTAATATCCTTACATTGAATATTTATATATCATATACCATAACCTACCTCAAGAAATTCTCTAAATGATAGGGGAAACTGCATCAAAATTCATCGAGTAGTTTAGAAACATTAGCCGAATACACAAACACAGACGGCCGGGAGAATTTGTTTTATACTACATATAGATATCACAAAGCCGAGCTACATACATCAATTGTAACATCTTGTAATTTGTAAATATATATGTGTACTTGTTCTGTAAGTTTTAGATAGGTTAAGCTAGTAATTTATTGAAATTCTTTATTCTTTTAAAGTTATTATAGCGGGACGTGTAAAGTTGACAATCAGGACAGTCTCTATATGCTAGCGAAACTGTTATGCTTCCCGTATTATTTGTTGTTGATGCAGGAACGTTTGCGTTCATCTCTATGAACTTGGAAATGTATTGTATATGTAAAGAGGCGCCACTTCAAATGACAAATTTCGTTTTGATCAACTTTTGCTTTTTATTTGGTTAGGAATATTATTATTCGTCTTCAGAAGGGCAAAAGAATGTCGAGGATGCTGCTAAACTCATATTGAAAAGTTGATAAAATAATAGTTTTTTTTTTTTGTTCTGCTGTCCAGCCCTGATTTATAGAAGTGATGGTTATGATATAATTTGTCAGTATTAAAATTGGACAGTATAATATTTAATGAAGTACCGTGAAGAAATGACTTCAATCCATGAACTGATGATGACACGAGGAAGGACGATCGTATGCCACTGCTAGGGATCCATCGCTGCATCTGGAGTATAACGGTCTACCAACACTTCGAGCCATCGCGGAAGTCTAGTGACCTGTGTTCGAGCAGACACCGAAGGAGGATCATCGTCATCCCTAGGCGGTATTCCATACAAGGTTCTATATGGCCGTATATCTACACTATCGACCAAATAGTAATTTGTACCTGTCCACAATGTTTACTCGGTGGATGTCACACAGAATCTCGTAGGGACACCTCTTGCAGCTACAACAGCAGCCACCCTGTCTGGCATGCTCTCTACGAGTGTTTGCAGGACATCCACGGGGCCGCGCCTGAAGAGCCCTCACCCGGCGATCTAATTCATCCCAAAGATGTTCTATAGGGTTGAGGTCGGGGCTCTGGGTGGGTCAGTCCAATCAGCGAACATTGCTTGTTTTCGGCTTACAATGCATAGTAGCCCTTGAAACATGGCACCTGGCATTGTCATACTGGAAGTAACATGGGTCCATTCCGTAAAAACGCCACAATGTTGGGAGCATTTCACTATCCAGAATGTTACAGTAGACCTCTGTGTTCATGCTACCACGGACTAATACCAGCGGTCCTACGCCGAAGCCTGTGAAACCGCCCCACATCATCACACCACCACCGAATTTCCTAGTTGGCGCTAAACAATCCGGCAGAAGCCGTTCCCCGGGTAGACGCCACACCCATACACGTAAATCGGACCGGAATGATGTAAACCTCGACTCATCGCTCCACAGAACCTATTTCCACTGCTCCAATGTTCAGTTGTGACGATCCAAACACCTCCTGAGTCGCCGAGTCTTATTGCTTGTCGTAATATAGGGCTTATGTGCAGCTGCTCTTGCGAAGTATCCAAGTCGGTGGGCCTCTGTACGCAATGTTCCAATGAAAACCGTTACTCCTGTTGCTGCATGAAACTCCTGTCGGATGGTAGACATGGGTTGTGCCCTATTTTTGACAATTTCACGTTTCGGATTTATGCGATTTCTGACGGTCAAGATTGGAGGTCGCCCAGAACGTGCAGCATTGACACAATGACCATCGACCTTCCACTAACGCAGGACGAATGCGACCGTTGATTTGGGCCAGTTTACCTTCCGTGAAATCGCCCGGCTAGACAGAACACTGAGATGGCAGCCCACAATTACGCCCTTATCGAAGTCCGATAGCTCTGTACCTCGTGCCATCTCCTTGTCAACTGGTTCTACGCCGGCCTGCAGCGTATGGCGGCCACACAAGTCAACTGACTTACTGAATTACCTATCTTCATGGGTGCCCAATGACGTTTTGGTCGGGAGTGTAATTAATGGGCAATTGAAAGTTAAATTTATAATTTTTTGAAAATGAATACTTTTTTATTTTCTCTTACTGCGTTAGGTAAATTATTATTTTTAATCTAATCTTCAACAAGTCGTGTAGTCTCTTGATTGTTATTTTAGTAAAAATGTTGTTTTTGAATGTGGCTTGGATTGTGAACATATGCCACTTTGTTCATATGAATATTTGATAAAGAGATCACACTAATTAGTTCGTTTTGATATTCATTAAATTTTTTAACAGATTCGCCCCATTCTAGTCCTTGTCGTTGATAATTTAAAGAAGGGTTATTAATTAGGTCATTATCTGTATGTCTAGTTTGTCTACACTTGAATGAGGAATTAATTTTCTCACTATTGAAAGGTTTTGAAGGTAACTGTGGCCACAATATCTAGTAAAATTAAATTTGTGACGTTTGGAAAATGAAAATGAAAATTCTCCCTTCTCCGTTATAGAAAAAAAATGGCCTCAAATACGTGGGCCACGAGATGGATATACCCCCACAAAGGAACTAAAAGTGGGAAATAAATAACTTATTATTGGCTAGGTCAGTTGGTGTGGTCATGGACATATTAGTCAATTGGAATTACAAAACCTTAGGATTGAGTACAGAAAGTCATAGAGGAAAGTAATAGTTAATGGCCAGAGAAAATAGGGCCCCATATAATTTAAGATACACTCCTGACATAGATTATCGCTCACTAGAATATAAGGCACCGTTCACAATGGATACCAACATGGAGTTGACGAAGGACAGTACTAATGAGGCGGTAAATGAAGTTGACAACACTAACGTAGCTGTAGTCACCGAACCGTCAGACACACAGGAGACTTTCTCAACGAGTCAAAACACTGTGGAATAGAATACAATGATGCATCAGTTCACCGCCATAATGTCACAGACATTGAGTAAAAAATTTAACGAGGAACAGGAAACCAAATCGGAACAGCAATTGCGTGGAATTGAGGAGAGTATGGTGCGTGGACAAAAGGAACAATTGGAGCGTATAGTGACCATATTCGACCGTCAGATGAACGCGATGCAGGAATACGTCAGTCTACAATACAGTCAGTTGAGCCAAACTATTACCAGAGAAGTAAATCAGGTCAGAACTGAGATGGAAACTGTAAGATGTAATTTAATGAGTACTGCATCCGAGTTGAGGGTAAATATGAAAAGAAATGAGGAGCGTTTAGCTAATTTAGAGAAAAATCCTGAAATCAACAACACATGTAATGAGCGATTAGATGAACAACTAACGCAAGTAGTAGACAGAGTGATTCAGGAGGGGAGAGAAAGAAATACGTTACAGGTAACTCAGATAGAAGGTCAAGTCAGAGTAATTGAAGATCAGATGAAAAATATATTAACCTTTTGGGAAAAAGTTAATATCGGTCGCCGCGTGCAAGACAAGGTAACAAACCCAGAAATTACTAATATCCGGTAAAAAGGCAAATGAAGACACTTGGTAATATGCTAAGAGTCATGTGTCATAATCCTCATCAAGACTGGAGAGATAAATTGCCACTAATTTAGTTTGTCATGAATAACACCTTGCATGAAGCATCAACCCTAACCCCTCTGGAAGTGATGACCGGTCAGCGATCCCATACATTTTACCCAAATAAATTACCTACACCACCTAAACCAACAGATGATCCATTGAAGACCCCGGACGATTGGAAGAAACAACGAGCAGATTTTTCCAGGAAGAAGCTAATTTTTGCCGCATAACAGTAGTGGGATATAGTTCCTCCGGGCACACCGGCATCGCCTGGAGGATCGGAGATCTGACATTGACCTCAATTCCCCCCCCCCCCGCCAAATCGCATATTTTCGCACAAAATCGTACGTTTTAAACCAGAAATGTCTTAAAATTTCCCTTTTTTTGCCTACAAATTTCCCGTTTTTCCTCAAAATTTCCCGATTTTCCCCAACAAAGGACCAGTCCTAATTGCGGCTGACGTAAATCCTCGATGCGTCTGAGATATTCAAAACCCAACCGCATAATGAGGATTTCGCAAAATAAAATTATTTTAATCAATTATTATTTTTTAATTTAAATATATATTTTTTAATTAAAATATTTTAAAGACATAAGTATTAAGTGTTATATAACAACGGACTCGTCTTTTTAAGGCGCATATGAACGCAATATCATAATAAAATTATTTTAATAAATATTTCTTTAAATTAAAATATATATTTTTAGTCAAAAAATTTAAAGACATAAGTATTAAGGGTTGCATATATCGCCGGACTCGTCTTTTCAAGGCACATACGATCGTGATGTCATACCACCTCACTGCCTTGTTTTTTCATGCTCTATCATTTCATGCTCTCTCTCGTTCTCTCTTTCATTTCTCTTTCATTTTCTCATTCTATCTCCTTTCTCTCTTGCCTGCCATATTCAATACCTTTCTCTCATTCCATCAATTTCTCCCTTTCTTTCGTTTCTCTCTCTCTCTCTCTCTCTTTTCACTCTCTCTTTCAATTATTTCATATCTTTCTCCCTCTCTTTCGTTTCTCTCTCATTCTCACATTCCATCTCCTCTCTTGTCTCTCAGAATCACTTTATCTCATTCCATCACTTTCTCTAATTCTATCTCCCTCTCTCTTGCCTCCCTCATTCAATATCTTTTCTCCCTCTTTCCCTTATTCCATTCCATTTCTTCCCTTTCTTTTTTTTTCTCTCATTCTCTCATTCCATCTCTTGTCCCGCTATCAGTCCATAGGATTTCTCCGAGTCGTCTAATTTTTTTGCTGTTTTGTTTCTCTCTTTAATTCCATCTTGTCTTTCGCTCTACATCTTTGTTTACATTTATCTCTCGCCTTCGTTAGAACGCCATTTGTTCGGTCATTTACTCATACTTGTTCGATTAGTCACGTTTGCTCGACTGATAACTTATACATGTTCGATTAGTCGCTTTGCCCTTCTGATTACTCTTACTTGTTCGATTAGTGGCATTTGCTCCTCTGATCACTCACACTTGTTCGACACCACCATTGACATAGTTCCTTCATCGCCTGCTAGAGTGTACGAATCGTCATTGGTTATATTTATTTACGAATTAAAATATGTAATTTTCCATACACGAGAAGGCATATAAAACATATTGTGAAGAACATTCCAGGCAGGACTTTGTTAAACATATTCGATTTTCAATACTTTATATTTTGAAAAACAATATTTTGTCTTAATATTTTACTTTATTCAATTCGTTTTTACATTTGTCACCCAGCCGTGTAACCACATATGCATCACCACGCTGACAGGCCCGTGACTCGGCTGCGGCAGGTCCACCAGGACAGACGGCCTGCAGCGACCTGACGTCGCGCGGGAAAGAAACTGCTTGCTGCATTAAGCGATCGCACTGGGCTATCGACCCTGCCAATCAGACATCCAGGAATCGATGCATTAATAAATAAGTAGAATTTTTTTAATTTATTTCATTTGAATAATGCCGAAAACTTTGATAATTACAGCATAAATGAGTTTTGTAATGCAAAATTCAGTTCAAAAAGCTTAAATATTGTAAATTTCACACTTGTCCAAGACAGCTGGTAACATTAAATGAAGGATAAACTCTCGTGCCTGGTCAGGATTCAAACTCACAAACTCTGGATTGGAAGTCCGCCAAGTAATCACTAGACCTGCAATCGCATACCACGTCAATTACTTAAAACTTGTACATAAGTTTCAAACGCAGAAGCTACATTCCCTCGTACAGTTACAGAAATATTATTTATGTATTTTATATTATTTTCAACCACTTTATATATGGCTTATGAATAGTATATTTTAGGGCAGTTTTAGTTTATGTAAAGCCACGTCATGTGCTGTATTTTAATATTTCGTAGCTTTCAGTCGGAGTATGAAATATTATGCTCGCGTCTAATTTGTTCTTATATATATATACTTTTTAAAATAATTATATAGATAGACAAGGGGGGTGGGGCTGTAAGCAAGTGGAAATTTTATAGTCAGTTGAACATAATTTGCGAACTCTTAGGAGACTGGCAGTCTCGCGAAATTCAGTTTGCAAGTAACATTTCTAACCCAAGTGTTTTTGTTTGTTTAAGGCCCATATAAGCATAGTGGCTAGCTTAAAATAATATTTTGCTTTTTTCAACAAGAACCGTCTATAACAGACTGGTTATGATACAGGATTACAGTAAGAAATAAAGTATTCAGACATTATTGTTTTTCAAAATTTATTCAAATTTATTCCTACAAAAATACATAAAAAAAAAATTTATATTCGTCTACATACTTATACAAATCTCAGTCATTTTAAAAATGAAACCGACTATTCTGGCACTTATAGGCCTAAACTTGATATCGTCATGCAGCAATCTTGAAGGCGAAGTCCTTGTAGCAAAAGCGGCACCGACTAGCCACTGAAAGTTCTGTAGATCATACACTAGCGGGTCCAGATGGTTCGACTGTGATCATGTTCGAAGGAGCAGGAACCAGGAACGAAGTTGCCGATCACCCCGATGATGAAAGTTGCAGCAACCCAGATATAAACTTCTCAGCACCGTAGGTTCCTTAGAGATGTGACCATCATCTATCCATAGACTTATCACTTACCTAGACTCCTTGCATATTTACACTTTGTGGTATCATGAACTGTGAATATTTTCATGTGTTCGTAATCCATGCCAAAGACAAAGACATCAAAATATTGCCTATGTGTTGATTGGACTGAATCCACTTGTTCTCAGCTGTAGATTATCAACCAAATTGAGTGTCCAGCCGGAGCCCTTCAGTGCCATTTCTTCTTCCCCACGACACACTTTCTTTACGCTGTTTTCAACAATCTCTTCTATGTCATGCACGTTATAGATAGGCACATTAGACGTCTTGAATGCCTTTCTTGCACGCTCATCATTGTATGGCTCTGGTTTACTATAGCTGCATTCCAACCATATTTCATACTGCCATATTTTTCCACTTGCTCTGTAAGTTGGTTTATTTAATATTGCTTCATATAAGCCAGAAATGAACAAATATCAATCGTCGAGGCCGTTAGATTCGGAGCAAAATAACCTTTTAGAAGACCTCTGAATTCAGATTGCTCCAGGAAAAATCCATTTGCATTAGGCTTCATCTCATAGGTTATTTTCGTAGGTTGCGATGACGAATTGATAGGTGTAGCATCTGATTCATCATTCAAAGCAGCATTAGGACCAGTTTTCGCTGTAAACTGCACAGAGGAAGGATGGTCTGCTCGTTCAGCATCGGTAGATGATACATCACTGTTGTATTGTTGAAAATGCCTATTTAAATTGTCGATGCATGCAAACAGTTTAGAGCACTTCTCACACCGATATCCCATGCGGACGGTACTCCTTAAACATGCATTCTTTTCATGCCTTCGTGCTTCATTGACGCTTGCGAAAGTCTTGTCGCAGTAGCTGCATGGAAGTATTGATGAAAGCAACGAACTGCCGATAGCATTCACAGCCGAAGTTTTCTGCTTCGATGATTTTCCAGTGCTTGTCGCATCAGTTACCACATCAGTACAGCTCCGATGCAATGTTGACAGATAACGCTTAGCAGGAAGTGAAGGTAGACCGGTAGAGGTTTCGAGATGCCTTTTCAGGTTATCACTTCGCCAACCAAACTGCGATTTGCATTTTTCACATTTAAAAGTAGCATGCTCCACATTCTGAATACAGTTGGCCTCATGTCTCCTAGCATTGTGGCTGTAGGCAAATATCTTGTCACAGTAGTAACAGCGAAGCCTTGACGAAGTCGTCGACGACAACACTGCCGAAGAAGTCGATGTCAATGCTGCTGCCGCAGATGTCCCATCCGAAGAAGTCGATAGCACTGCTCTAACCTCAGGCGTTGATGAACCAGCAACCTTTGGCTCAATGCTATATTCCAGTTGCGTACACGAGCTGAGACGAAGTGTCTTTCACGGCTGCCACTATCAAACTAAGCTTCTTAACTGAAACCTGCCTACTTATATACCTCAACATTCAAAGTTCCTTCCACTGTAACTCATGTAGGCCATCTGCTTCACTGACCAACACCATACCTCAGACTTACTGATCAATAATAAAAGTCAACTATATTGACTACCATTTCATCCCATCTAACTTTGCCAGTTACACATATAAACAAGTCGTACCAGATGCCCAACCAATCAAATATTCCAACCATGCAACCATAAGATCAGTGCTATTAATTTAACCATCTACGACATCCATATTGCCTTAATTCCCATCAAACCATCCCGCTCATACTAACCGACCATACCAGCTAAGTATTCCGCCCTCTCATACTAACTACATTTTAAAAAAATCACACAATTAATCCATTCTCCTCACACCATCTAAGCCATACTTTTTTTCATACTGCCAAAATAACCGAACATGTGATCAGGTCATACCAATCAACCATACAAGCAAACTAACTGAACAACCAAGTCATACTTGTATGCGTTCCACACCATGTCAGGACTTCGAATATATTTTATTTTTCTCGACATTCACTTAACCTACCCACCAGTACATTTAGTCATGTTCGTAAAATCTTAGAAAAGTATTTTCATATTGTGTAGAACACGGAATATTTTTAACTTAGTCACACCCATTCTACCCCATGTCAGGACTTTTGAAAGACATGTTAACCTAACCTAACTTGACAAAACTTAACCACCGCACTCTATAGTCATGTACGTTAGAACTTGGAATAATTTTTTCCATTTTAACATTTTTAAGTATTTTTTTAGAAATATTATGGAAATGTATACCTATCATCCTCTTCTTCCTCCTCCTGTCGATGTTATGAGCACTATAGCCCTCCTACGACATGCACTCGCATACTTGTTGATTTAAACTTATTTGTAAGCGTCTCAGAGATCATATTACTATGAGTTTATATAAAAAGGTTTATTCACATATAAACATATTCAATAGATAGATCACTGCATTCCTCTGCAGAAAAAATCTGCTCTACAAACTAACACCAGACTATAAGTTTACTCATACCTCAAACTAGAAGTCACGTAGATCACAGTTAAGACATCTTGAACAAACCATTGCTAGATTTAAACTCACAACACCCCTTCATTTTTATCCGAGGGCCAGCTGACCTTGTAAATGTCAGTAGCAAGTCTGTACCTGCACGGTAACTGGAGTCTGTACGTGCTTCCTGACCGTTTTTCACACCTGGATGATGTCAGATAGCCTTAGTCAGCACATTGTATTTCTGCTCCACCTTGGTGTCTGGTAACTGGAGTCTGTACATGCTTCCTGCCCCGTTTTCACACCTGAATAGTGTCTAATAACTATGTGCGTGGGGATAGCAGCGTTAGTAGGTCTGTACCTGCACGGTGTCTTGTAAATAAAGAGAATGAGTCAGCAGGCTTTACGAGCAAGTACAAACCTGCAATTGAATTGAACACTGCCCCATTTAGAATGGTGGTGGTTGGGAAAAATCAGCAGAGAGGGGGAAGATGATATATAAAATGGGTGAAAGCCCATAGTATTAGTTTCATCCCATCATGCCTGTGCAGTTCCGAGCTGAAGATGCAGCCATTTACTCTTCTATTAATGTGGGGTATCGTCGTGCCCATTTCTGGATACTTGGTATGCCAGATCAATTACAAGCCTGCAACTGAATTGCCTCTTCAAAGGCCCTCACCAAAAGCAACGACTTCCGGCAACTTCCTGAAAACCTGATATTATTGGAGAAAAACTACTTCCGGCAAAATGAAACGGAAATAAAATTCAAACATTAATTCTCTTTCGAAATAACAAATAAAAGAAATAATTATGTTTTAAAGTAAAAGAAAATAATTATACAATTATGTAAATAAACAAATCAGTTGAAATTAACATAATTTTATCATAGCCTCTTATCTCAGAATTCATATCAGTATACCATATAATAACAAAAATAAAAATAATCTTTGTATTACTGATTTACAAATAAAAATATTACACCACATAGTCTGCTGTAATTCCCAAACCGGTTGACATAAAACCAGCAAAAACAATCATAACAAGATCTTACACACTCAACAGTATCTCCGTCCTGCAATCGTGTACCGAAGCATGTAATAATTGAAACAGGGAGGGGTCAGGTAGGGTTGCTAGACTGCTCTGGTCAAACGACCTCCCCTTACGAACTGACTGAAACGAAACCATCTCTCATGACCAGACCGCGACTTACACACTTGCCTACCGAAGCTTGTAATTGCAGTCACTCATACCCCGTGTGGAACCGTCAATGTACAACCAGGTCTTAGCAAGCGGTACTCCGGCGACCCCGAACAGGGCAGAGAGGAGAACTGCTTCCAGTAGTCAATACAAACACCACCAGGTAAAATCTTACACCCATTGCAGGGGTATGCCTTCACGTGAAACTTCTCAGAGCAATCAACAATTACGCGGTAAACAATGTAGTTACTACGACAAGTTCTTCAGTAAAAGTGGCAATGCTCGTCGTCATGAACAGGGCTACTGTACAAAAGCACCAACATCTAGAATACAAACATATGATATATGTGGCGCGACATTTGGTAGAGGTCATAATCTAAAGAGACATACTGGTACGTGTAAATGTACCGTACCTTTACTTGACAAGAGAAGGCACAACAAATCCAGTCATCCTGCTGATTCGTCATGTGCACTAATGCTACTTCGAGCACCCATATCATTACACTGACCTGCATGGTGCCCCAAACCAATGTGTGAAGATGGGACCACGAGTGGTGCAGAGCATGGGGCATACAGATTGTCAGAAGTTGTGAACAACACTCCTGCGCAGCTATCGTGTAAAGTTAAAAACGAAGATGCTACTCAGGATGTTGAGAACGTCAACTTGACCTCCAAGTCTGCTGAGAACGATAATTGGACCTCCAAGTCTGCTGGTGATGACGTGACAACATCTGCAAAGCGAAAGCATGTTGCTGAGATCTACTCAACTCGGAAGAAGAACATAGATGCAGCCATGTACCGTAAACCTTCTGCGAAGAGTGACGTGGAGCCTGGCTACTCGGAAGACCCTAATGACCTAGTTGATATATTACGATGGCTGGTTTCATTGCAGAGACGTGGATATCTGTCTGTCAAAGGAGAGATAAATTCGATTATCGATGGACTCAGAGCTGGAGGCTTTATTGAATTATATATGTATATGCATATGTACGTGTGTGTGATTTGGTTATGTAAATAATAAATATGAACATCAACAATAAATTTGTTTTATTTTTTTAAATTTTAATTCCTACCGTCTAAGAAATGTACCTACCGTTATGTGTTAGCCGGTGTCTTGCTGCCTGCGCTTCCTGATGATGATCAACACTTGGTGTGTATATAGGTTATCACCTCAGGTAAACACAGTGGACTGTCTTGTATGTCGGAAAAACCAGCTAATATTAGGTCCACCTCCATTACTAGATAAAAATTACCAGATTTTGTCTAAGTCTGAAAGTGAATTAATATTTTTTGTATAGTGTCAAGTCTCGAACTCGGCTCCCTACCAACCTATTACGAGACGAATTATCCCCTACCTTACCTGGGTTAGCAGTGAATACCCGTAGGCTGCGAGCACATCTCGTTGTCTACGTGACCTCGCTAGAAGCGGAGAATGCAATGACTAGTCCCACCTATCCGTGCACGGTAGATAACGATCAAGTACTGCATCTCCACCATCACCTCCCCTTGTCAACGGACTTACCGGTATACTATTGAAAGGCAGCAATGCATGTGCCCTTAGTCAACCTCGAGGTATCGCAGGATCGATTCTCGTAGAGAGTGGTAATACAAGTCGACATAAAAAAACCAACATGATGTCTACAACAGTGTTAGTAAATACAGACAGTCAGTCCCGAGCTGCACTCGCGTACCAAGCCCATAACATACACACACGCGCGCGCGCACGCGTGTATTGTGCAACCGATGGTTAGACAAGACCATACATCGTATGTTATTCGACAAAAGCCATGTAATTCCATCACTAATACAAACAGACAGGTTGGCCGAGCGACCTAAGACGTCTGATATAAGCTCTGGTTCCAGTAAAAGGGAGCGTGGGGTTGAATCCCGCACCTGTACCCTACTTGAATAAATAAGTTATCACGGGTTCGATTCCCGGTGAGCGTGCATGCTGACACGCCTGCAAACAATCGTACAGTGGCGTGCGCGGGCTGTGGTGGACGGCCAGAAGACTGAATGACACCCTTGACCTTGTTGTAAGGATGGAGTCTAAATGCTGAATCTTGGAAGTTGCACCATCTAACAAAATTTTGGCTGGTAGTGAGCGGACATGTTGGCGGTCAGTGCGTCAGCGATGGCCAAAGGTGGTCGGTGGCGGGCGTGCAAAATGGTGGTCTGTGACGGGCAGTGTCAACTGCCAGGGGCGGGCGGCCATGTTGGTAGGCAGCAACCAGTGGTGGGTGGTCAGAAGGGACGGCAGCCATGTTGGCGGCCAGGTGGAAGACGACACCCATTTGCAAAATGGCAGGGGCTGGTGGCGGGCGACCAGAAGTCTGAATGCCACCCTTGAGCTTCATCTTGACATTGACCTTGTCCTTTGACCTTGATCGTTGGCCACCATTTCGAACTTAGGAAATTTTACATGTTAAAAAAAATCGTTATTTTTCGAAAATTTTTAAATCGTAAGACCATGGTAGTTGAAGTATGGGGAAAGATCCCCGACTTCGGCTTCGTCGTAGACAAAGCCGCCGCCATTGTAAATGTCTTGTTACAATATTTGCATGGGTGTCTTGGCGGTACCAAAGAACTGCTCCCCGATCAACCCTTACCTTGGACTGGTAATATATTCAGAAACCTTTTGACAGGTGGTGCAGCGCGACCCTTACATGTTGCACGATGTCTTTCAAGCTGCTATGACGACCAAACAGAGATTTACTCTTTTTACACACGAACATACTGTGACTAGTTTATTGTCACTAGCTTTAATTTTTTTGTGCCTGGTGGCCCTTTTATTAAGTTGGTAGCTGTTCTTTTACTGTGTTCACTAGGGTAAATAATTTTTATACTATTAGTCATGCACCGGTGCAATATATTTATTATTCTTTGTTAGCGGATTTATTAATCAATAATTTGTATTTGCGAAAGTATAATATTGGTTGAAATAGATTTTGTATGGTATAATAAGTTTAGTATTTATACATTTTTTTTGTTACGTCTGTGTTTGTGGGAGCTGCCGTTTGAGGGCGCTGATGGAACGGCAGAGGGGGTGCGATCGGTCTGGGAAGGAGAGAGGTGTGAGCCACGGCCACGGAAGGTTGTATTTGGGGACAGCTCCGACAAAAATGTTGTCGCGAGGTATACGACCGTTTTTGCGCCGGCCACAAGGGCGAATCTACGAAGTCAGCTGACCGGAAAGGAGAGTTAGCTGTGTGAGGCGCGTGTACTGGACTGCGGCACGGCTTGCTGGCTGGAGTAGTGGGCCGCTGTCTTCCCTCTGAAAGCCTCGTCCTTCTTGTCGGAGGGTCATGACTGCTTCATTTAAGAAGGTATTTTCTCTGTACTTTGGTTTTTACGCCCGTTTGTCTCGTGGGCGAGTTCCTTGAAGATGACTTACTGATATATACTAATTAATTTTTTTGAGATCGCTTCAGGGCCGAAACAAACCGCGGCTCTCCCTCTTTGCTCTAAACTTTGATTGAAACTGTAACGTAGTATCCCGCTTGTAGGCACATGAAAGAGAAAAATATTTCACACACAAAGTTTGATCTAAAAACGTGTGAGGTTAATAGAAACTGTTTTACGAAAGTGCCATTTTATATGAAACTTTATAAACTATTTTACGTACGCACTATGTTTAATTAAAGGTATTGGTGTGTATACAAAACTCTTTTTTAAAATACTGTTTTACGAAGATGGTTGTACTCTTACGTGAGAATAAATAAAAGGCTATTTACCGTTAGTGAGTTTAGCAATGTTGAATATTACCTCCAGCTACTTGTAATTAAATATTGAGTATTGCTGCCACAGTAAAATGCATGAAGAATTTTGTGTTCAACTCATATAGTATCGTACCAAATTCAAAAAATTCTCAACCAAGGCCCCTCCTATCCTTGGTCTAGTGCTTTGTATTTTGTTTAGTAAATACGGCTGAGTGAGGTAGAGTTAACTAACCCGAAGCATTTGTAGTGGAGGGCTTTTCAATACGACCTGCATTCTGATAACAACCAGCTTCATGCTGTCTGCAGATTTCTTGTTAGAAAATGCCCTTTTTACAGTAGCGACACGAATAACTTTCCTGTTCCATCGATGAATAAGAGATCGTTATCCACAGCCGATGTTCACTCTTCGAAGTCTGGATGACAACTGAGCTGGCCAACTCTATACAAAAAAACATCATATTGGTAGTTTACATACTACTACTAATACTACTACTACTGTGAGATTCATGCTTATAGTCTTCAACCGCAGCCAGGAGGAGGAACTGTGAGAGCGCGCCCTGCCAGACCATCTCTATCACTGCACCAAGGGCTCTCAGGGACAGAACTACAAGCTTGATGGTGACTGTCAGCCGAACCTGCGTCGGAACGACGACCTCGTCAGCTGCTCCAAGTACACATATCTCTCATTCATGAGTTCCTAAAGGAAGGAATCAGTGTTGGATGCTCCTTCAACACTCTCCCGGCGTGCATTACACCAACCCCTAGAATGTGGGGTGTCCATAAGTCCTTGCAAACACTCTTTACACGGACGACAGTCGCGTATGTCTTCGTCCTGTTGTAGATATGCGGGTAGATGTTTGTAGATTTAGCGTATTTCATGACGTGCATATGTCAGACGGAATTATTTAGGCAAGTATGCGAGCTAAAATTTTTTGGCGCGTGCTACAGGTGAGTTATGCTTTCCATATGCCACAATAGCTGATAGAATCTTCTGACTACTAGAATAGCATGCCATCATTTTCACCTGTTCCACAAGTTTTTTTTCGTGCAGATATGGCACAAACAGCTGACCTGAAATTATTTACTCTCAGGTCTGTCCGAGCTCGATCGACAGACTAACTGTGATTTAGCCAGATAGCTCGTGTGACTGCGTATATACCCTCGTTTTATGCACACACGAAATCCTTACGTAATATGGGAAACACACCAACAAGGAAGGGGAGACTGGGAGGTGAGTGTGTAAGCAGCTGTCTGTAGGGACTTTGAGTTTGCGACTTGCCACAGCTTATTACTATTGGCGCACACACACAGCATCGCAGTTATCACAGTGGAACTGTTGGGCAGCTGGATGGAAACTGCCTGTAAGTACGCTCATTGAAAGTCCGAGCACAGGCAGGGTCGACAGAGTATGACTGCTTTTTACTTGGAGAGGTTTGGTATATGCATCGAAGGTTCAAGCATAGGCAGTGTCGACATAGTTTGGCTATCTGTAATTGCGAAGGCTCGGTCGGTACACGAGTGTTGGTAGGATCATGACTGCCTGTAATTATAAAGTCTCAGTACATGAGTGTAGGTCAGAGACAGCATGTGACTATAATTACGAACATGACATTGTGGTTAGTTATGTCTCGACTGCTGGCTGTGAGGTTGGCCTCTTTACACTCGTACAGGATCAACTTAGTCTTCATTCAAACACTTCCTGCTGTGTGCAAAAAAGGTACACACTTCGTCTGCATCATATGGTTAGGGCTTGAAGATGATGGCTCTTCGTAACGTTTTGGCAGTGAAGTCTTGCTTCCCTCCGACGAACGATTGTATGCTGGCGAACATGTAATCGGTAATGTATTGTGTGTACGGAGCGGCGGGGTGGTCATTGCTTACGGTGAGTTCACGACGATGATACGTGCTTGCGACCTGTAGGTCTTCTCAAACATCTACACTCGTTAAGGTAAAACCTCCGCTCTGCATCGTCTAAGAGCAGAGTACATACATAGTTGACATACATGTGTGTGTGTGTGTGTTGCGATACCTCCTTACTCGGTTCGTGTCTCGAGTTGTCAGAGTGTGTGGCCAATGACTGTAAGTATTTGTGATGAACATACATTGCACGATGTGGTCGTTACTATCGATTTCGTTTATAATTATTTTTTTCCTTTCGCACACGGCTGGGGAGTGCAAGCAGCTGTCTGTAGGGACCTGGGTTCGAGACTTGACACTGTGGGTAAACACAACATCGCAGTTGAATGGCTGAACATGTAATGCTGGACGGAAACCGTCTAAGTGCATACATTAACAGTTCGGGAAGGGTCGACTACATGTAATTGCAAAGACTTGGTAAATGATGTATACTTTCAAATACATATGTTTGTTGGCACTGTGGTTGTGATGTACTTTTTTGGTCGGTGATGTATACCATACACGGAAAGACAGAGCGATCATTGTGCTCTGAGCTTCCAGTGAGTTCATGTCGCTACCTACAGGCCTTATGCTCTACAGAGTACGTACATAGTTGAAATGTGTGTGTGCGTGACTTCTTCTTACTCACCATGTCTAATACAATTGTATTTAGTTGTCTAGAATTTTCGATGGATGTGTATGTGATGTACATTGAAATCTAGGTACATGTCAAGTGCAGGTCAGTTCCCAGTTAGTGTGGGTGTACAGACTAGCTGTGAGCATTGAAGATTCTGTACGTGAGTGCGGGTTGAAATATGACTGTTGTACATTGACAGTTCCATACGGGATATAAGTTATTGTAATTAAAAGCTTCGGTACGCATGTGTGTAAGTCGTGGTCTGGTCGTGAGAGATGGTTTTGTTTCAGTCGGTTTGGAATTGGCGGGGAGGGGGGTCGTTTGACCAGGGCAGTCTAGCATCTTTTACATTGTCTGTGTGTGGCTCGTATTACAGAGCAAGGCGACCCTTTCCTGACCCACCCTCCCTGACCCACCATCCCTGACCGCTCCCTATTATTATTATTACATGCTTCTGTACATGAGTGCAGGACGGAGATACTGTTGAGTGTGTAAGCTCATGTTATAATTTTTTTTGCTAGTTGTATCTCAAACAGTTTGGGAATTACAGCCAACTATGTGGTGTATCACTGTCTCTAATTACAAAAATAAGAAGGGTCAATACAGGAGTACGGGTCGGCGACAGAGTATGACTGTCTGTAATTTCAGGTCGGAGACAGAGTATGGCAGTCATGCTAGTCTCTTCATGGGCGGTGGGATCGACGAATGTCTGCAGGTGTGGTAGCATGTTCTCTAAACGGGAATCAAAACTACGATACCTTATTTATTCCAGTAGAGTATAAAAAAAAAATGTGTCAGGTGCGGGGATTCGGATAAGTAATTTTCCTTTCGTGTACTCTAGCAGACGACGCGAGTAGCACACAGAGCAATGCATATGACTATCTGTAATTGTTTGTGTGTGTGTGATGGGCTTGGTACGTGAGTGCAGGTAGGGGACTGTCTGTAATTACTAGCACTGTTGTAAACAGAATAACAGCTTTTATATTGACTTGTATTATTATTTTTACTCTTTACGAGAATCGAACCTGCTATACCTCGAGGTTGAGTTCAGATTACATGCATTGTTTCCTTTCAATACTGGTAAGCACGTTGCCAAGGGGTGGATGTAGTGGGGATGCAGTACTTGTTCTCTATCTATCGTGTACGGAAAGGCAGGATCAGTCATTGTGGTCTCCGCTTCCAGCGAGCCACATCGTCGACGACGATGACGACGACAGTGATATGCGCTCGTAGCCTATGTGTATTCACTGCTACACCAGTTAAGGTAGGGGATAATTCGTTTTCGTAATAGGATGCTTGTGGTTCCAGCATGGTGTTGTTGTATGTGCGTGGACTCGGCTGTCTAGCGATGACTCCATATTCAATGCGAGTGACATCTAATTACATATGTACATGCATACATTGACGTCTCGGTATGCGGCTCACTGCTGCAAGGTCGGTGGTACTGACCAACTGTCTAGAAGTAAGTACGCCGTTACCTGGTAGCTGTGTGAGGGGGGGGGGGGGGGGGGGGTTCAGCGCGCAGCGAGTCGCTAACTGGGCGGTGGCGAGTACTCGAGGATGTATGGTCAAGGGTGATGTAGGCTGGTGGAGGGGACAGGACAAGGGTTAGAGAGAGACAGAGAGAGAGAGAGCGAGAGAGAGAGTGCGAGGACGAGAGGAAGGTCGAGATGCCGAGAGACGACCGCACGAGGAAGTGTGTGTGTTTAGGTGGCCTGGCGGTGGCACCGAGGGTACAGGAGAGACAGAGGTGTTTAAGAAAGGGGAGACATGCAGTCCGACATATGTCCGTACATCTCTGCTCGTCATCGGGAGGTTATGGATGTTTTATGATATTTTGGTAGATGTATCTCAAATGCTTCGTAACTTGCAGCCATCCGTCATAGTCGTGGTCGTTGTCTGTGTTATGAATTTGGTGCCTATAACTCAAACAGTTCGGAAATTACAACCAACTATGCCTATACGATGGCATGGGGCATACTTGTCCATGCGACCCCTCTCGTAGTCGTGGTAGATGTTTATGTTATGAATTTGCTAACTATAACTCAAATGGTTCGGAAATTACTCCGAACTATGCTTGTTCACTGACATAGGGCTTACTTGACCCCGCGATCCTCTTATAGTCGTGGATGATGTCTATGTTATGAATTTGACTACTATAACTTAAATGGTTCAGAAATTATTGCCAGCTATAATTATAATTTAGCGTGGGGCATATTTGACCCCACAACCCTTTTCCTAGTCGTGGGTGATGCCTATCTTATGAATTTGACAACTTTAACTGTTCAGAGATTACAGCCAACTATGCTTATAAGTTAGCATGGGGCATATTTGACCCCGCCGGCAGCAGTGTTACACGAGATCCGATCGTTCGCGACGCCTTGATGCCCCACCGCCGCCACCGGCATGGTGCTGGCAGCCAAAATGGCCCACATCCTCTGCTGGTCGACAATTGTCTTGGGTAGATATACGTCGCCGATACCGAAATGGCTACCGGGAATGACTTCTCAATTTGGCAGGAATTTCTCCGTTTCCGACCGATTCTGGCACAATGTACATACCACCGCCACACTGTGCAACCTGCCTGTATTATGCTAATTAGCACTGACTGTCAAGATGGTCGTTGTCAGCAGGAGGGAAATTAGGGAAATTTTGAGGGGAAAAAGGGAATAAGTGAGGTTTTGTACACGAAATCAACCGTTTTGGACGGGAAAAGAGAAAGAAGGGAAATTCGGCGGTAACCAGTCCTCAGCTTGCAGCCAGAATTTATGCTAATTAGGGTCCTCCGGTCCTCAGCCTGCAGCCTGGTGTCCCATAACCGCCATTTTTATACTACTAATACACAACGTGAATATAAGTAGATCTTAAGCAAGGCTCTCAAATGTTCTCATTTTACCGTGAACAGCCTGTACTTGCTTACTGACAGTGATTAAGTACCATTTGATTTAATTTACATGTCACACAATGGTGAAATGAATTGTTCATGGGAACCTCTGTCAAAAGTTGACCATATATGAATCATAACAAAATTAAGCACAATCGGGATTTCACATTGTTTAGTCCCTACGTTTTTTAACAACGAAATATTAATTTAAATTTAGACACCAAGTTACTCAGTTCGAAAAGGAAAACCTCTCGATTCAGTGTGATAAAATTATTGGGTATAACAGAGTAGGTGGGGGGGGGGGGGGGGGCACATCAGCACAGGTTTAATAACAATTGTAGTTAAAATTATAAGGAGGGAAATAATCGAAGCCCGCTGCAAGAAAAACTGGCGAACAGATAGCTCAAAAAGAGAGTAGTAAATCTTAATTTTTGAAACATGTGGGCAAATTAACGTTTGCTTACACCGGGCATACGTTGGTTCAGGGAGTTGACGCCTTTGCCCTCCTTCGTCGTTGAGCTCATTTCTCTTTCGTACACAGGCAGGAACTCTTACGTCGCTTCGCTGCAATATACGCCGTACGTTTACTGGCGTTTGATTATCCGACGTTGCCTTTAACACCTGCTGATCTGTAAAATGATTCTCTGCACACTGCACACCTTAGTTTTCAAATAGAAACGTGGACTCGACGCCTGCATCAAATAGAAACGTGGACTCGACGCCTGCATCATCCGTACGTCACAAAGTCTGAGATGATCACTTACATTAAACTTATTAATTTAACGCCTTAATATAACAATAAAGTAGGGCAGATGGTACCATTAAACGTGTGCGTTATTCTTCAAAGTTGACACCTTTAAAAAAGGACGCTTGTTGCCATGACAACCCCCAAAAAAAGTCCGATGACAATTTCTAAACACTCGTCATTGGGCTAATTAAGTAAAAATAAGAAATTTATAATATCATTATATAAGCCAGCAGTTATCACTGCATACTAGCTAGCCATCGCACAGAATTACTAACAACACTCATTATCAATATTTCGATATTCTGGTTGTTAAGTTGCCAATTTGTCCACACGCCATTGAGTAGAGTGTAGAGATTTGAGCTGCTCTAAACGTCGAGGTCTTGAGAACCGATGAGGGTGAAGCGAGGTGCAGAGGATGGAGCAACACTGGAATGAAAGAGCGGGGAAAACTGGAGATCTCCGAGAAAACCCGCCGACCAGCTGCATCGTCCGGTATGATTCCCACATGCGAAAGTCCGGAAGTGACCCCTCCGGGAATCGAACCAGGTTTGCCTAAGAGGGAAGTGAGTAGTCTAACCACACAGCACCGCGGCCCCTCACACCATAGAGGTGATTTGTGGTTTTTGCTTATTGAAAGTAAAAGAGAATTCATAGTAACAAATTAGAAGCAGCAGAAGTAGTTGGTTTTGTACTGAACCCAGCATTTTTTAACTTGTTCAGCCAAGAACAATCAGAATGCTATTCATTCCATTCGGCGATATAATAGCTTAAAGTTTCTTTGTTTTAAATGAAAATATTTGTTTTATTCCACGGGAAACCATGCAAGTAATCTGGAAGATAGCGCCTAACACAAATAGCGAAGCGTGTCTCTGATTTTCATCATCAAATCCTAGCTGTTCACGCCGGAAAACAGTAATATTATTAAATATTGGAAATATTTTCGGTTAATACGTTTCCGATTAAAAAAAATAGAAATTGTGTGACATAAATCTGAGTGACCTTTGTCGCATGCCCATCACAACGAAAATAAACAAATGAATAAAAAGATGCGTGAAATATGAAGTTATTAGAAGAAAATAAAGCTCCACGCTTTAAAGCTATATCATTGATCACAATCAGTCATATACTACTCACTGTTCAGTCACTAAGCTGCTAGCGAATGATGAATCAGTACAACTTCCATAGTAATTCACTACAAGTAAGTAGAAGTAACAGCTTAAGCAGTGACTGAATCTGTACGACGCCAGTGATTACACTAAATTAATTTGCACTTTTTCCGATGAAAACTCGCTCATTAAAAAATATATATATAATTTTTATATTCAAGACGGTATGAAGTTTTAATGGCAGGTGATAAAAGCCCTTGTTTCCAAATTGTGGGAATTCCTGCATAACATTTAGGTTGACATAATTTAAGACGGTATGAAGTTTTAATGGCAGGTGATAAAAGCCCTTGTTTCCAAATTGTGGGAATTCCTGCATAACATTTAGGTTGACATAATTTAAGACGGTATGAAGTTTTAATGGCAGGTGATAAAATCCCTTGTTTCCAAATTGTGGGAATTCCTGCATAACATTTAGGTTGACATAATTGAAGCTTGTAACGAATGTCTGTAAATAAATGCACCATATTCCATTCTCATCCCAAAGAATATCAGTTGATTATGTACATATAATCATATGTAAAGGCCATGGATACCCATTTATACGATTATATATGTATCCATAATTATTTTCTACTTTTAATGACCTTTGTGGTTAAAACTAATTTAACTTGTTAAAACCTACTCACATCAGTAGTTAAGCTGAGATGCGCGATAAGATTACTCCCCCACAGAGATAACAGGCCGAGTTATGTAACTGCCTACTTGTTGCCGTCGGCAGTTGCGTTTTACGAATTTGCCGTGGCGCCAATTGGCAAACCTGTCTGTCCGAAGAGGCATTACGAGAATGGGTGGAGTGGAACAGCGATGGAATGAAGGAGGAGGAAATGGAAAAACCTGCTGAAAATCCCACACCAAAACAATGCCCGTCAAAACCCCTACACGAGAATATACGTCCTGAAATTCCCTACTCGAGGAGGCTTCAGATGAAGTATTCTCTGTACATAGGCAGTGGGTTTTTCTGTAGTAGCTGCTTTTGCAATATAGAAAAGCCCACCTTTATTTACACACTTCACATACAAATGAACATTAAATAGAAAAGTTTAATTCTTGTGACGTGTTTTGAAGGACGTTAATGAAACTTGCCATTCCGATTTCGCAGGTCACGCGCGTGTAATTTCCGGGAGTCTATGCCTTGTTAACGTCAGTAACACAACTGCACTATCTTGGTATAGATATTTTGCACTTAACTTACCTCTTTTGAAATCAACTTCCAAAAATCCGATAGTGCTGAAAATAGCGCGGGGTGGCTGGTAAATTCTGAAAGCAGATAAATCGGTAACAAAGAGAAGCTGGAAGTTATCGGAATTACAGGTGACAATTCTAAACGTTACTGAAACAGTCTCATATTGCTGTAAATTCGCTGGCGCTGTGCGAATTTCGTATTCCAGCAGTCAGTATTTACAAACATATTGAACATTGGTTCTCAGGTCTTGTTAGTACAATTAGAGGTAAACACAGGGTAATAGCGCTCTATTTATTAAAATAAATTGACAGAGGTTAAATTTTACCAGCGGTAATTATGTAATAGTAGTTGTACCAGCCATCAAAATATACGGTTTCGTATACTTCGCGTACAACCTGCCAACTACCACAGTTACGAGCAGGCGGTAAGGTCACGAAGACAAAAGCGCATATAGACTTGTGTATTTTGAGGGTGGAAAAGAGGGGCGGGCATTTCCCATTGTGCAGGTGAAGGTCTAAACTTTAGATTTATTGCATGGGTTGGGGAGGAGAGGACAATGTCTCATCTTTATCTCAGGAAACCGTATTAAATTAATTAAACAAAATCACAATTCTGATATATTCATGTCAATGTGAGTTATTTATTGACCGGAGGGGGGGGGGATCCCCTGTGACATTCCTTTCCCCATCCTCTAGATTCGCCCCTGCACGGAGAGGAGCAGCAGCCAATCGAGAATTCCAAACTATAGGTTGTTCACGGTAAAGTGAGCACTTTTTAAGGCCCTCCAAAAAGTCATTATACCCTAATAAATGAATTTTAATTCCAGCATCAAACGTTAACTTTTGAGAGTGATGAAACGTATTCACTATGTTTATTAGTCATATTGCAATGTTTACATTAAAAAGTGGTGGAAAGGTAGAAAATAATTGAAAGGTAAATTTTGCAGAGCCTTAAAAAGTACTTACTTTACAGTGAACAGCCTATAATCGTACTATCGCCAGCACTGAAAATTCCGCCAGATCCCCGACACTGGCAGCGAACCCTACCTATTAAGGACCCCGCTTACCTAGCACATTTTCCCGCGTTTGAGGCCGAGAAGCACGAGAGCGATAAAGACGACATTGACACGTGCATCAAGTGCCCCATTGCCTCTAAGTGCAAGGCTGTCAACTGGCACGCAGTGTTCTCGTCGCACTGCGTGCACCTCTGGGACTTTCAGCGGTGACCCTATTATTTTATTGGTGGGAAGTCTGTAGGAAGGTTCACTGAAGGGCCCTTGAGTAGTCTTGCTCATTCAACAGCTTACTAACTGCACATTAACGGGATGATGAATAAAATAGACTGTTTACGTCAGCGATGACGCTGTGACCTTCGACTTCAACGCTGTCACGGCACAACTGCTACTCTCACTACGATACTCGAAGATTAAGTTTATCTCCGTAACTTTGTTGAGGCCTGTCGTAAACGAAGAACCGCTTGTTCCAGAAAGACATCTTGCTGACTGCTACGATACACTAGGTCCTACATCGAAACTACCTTTAGTATAGTATGTTATATATATATATATGTATACAGTTTTATATATATATAGTTATATATATATGTATACATATATATGATTGGATTGGCGTAAAAGCAAGTTTTTCTGCTTTATAATATGATTTAACATGACATAAAATGACATTTCATTACTCCCCGGCCAGGTCACTCCGGATTTTCGCATGTGGGAATCGTGCCGGACGATGCCGTTGGTCGGCGGGTTTCCTAAGGGATTTCACGTATCCCCCGCCTTTTCATTCCGGCGCTGCTCCATTCTCACCTCACTTCACCCTCATCGGCTCTCAAGAATACAATGTTAAGAGCCGTCCAAATCTCTTCACTCACTATATTTCGTTACGTTATTTAAGCAATGTACTCACGTGCGTTCACTTAAAAATTATGATGAAAAAAAATGGGGGGCGGTGGCTGTGATGTAGTAGTCAATACTATAGGCTGTTCACGATAAACTGAGCTCTTTTTGAAATCCCTGTTTAAGGTCTACTTGCATGCACGTTGTGTATTCTTCCGCGATACATATGTAAAATTAACACTGTCATGCGCCTCGTCACTTTATTCGTGCTTCGGTCAAGTAAAACTGTGGAATTATTATAAAAATAAATATTTTACAAATCTGGTGATTTTAAAACTTAGCTGCATTAAAAAAAAACAGAAAGTAAAGGAAACAAATTAAATTATAACAAAAGGTTTCCTTACATTTTTAAATCGATGTTACCAACTTCACTGGGCGCATGCCACTCCGTGCGTCCGTTAAAATATGTGCAGGCAGGGGCAGTGACTTTTTTCTAAGGTTGATTTCAAAAGCACTCACTTTATCGGGAACATCTTTCACTCGTCTTCAATAACAGGGCCCGCCCGTCTGCCGATAGAGATGAGTTGTAGGGTGTTTGAAATCCTGTTTTGTTTAATGAGACTATTAAACGTGTGTTTTTTGTGTTGAACTACGAAAAGAACGCACACTTCAGACTATGCCTGTCGATTACTTTCAAGACACCAAGCGCATTCAACAGAATTTAAAAAGGCTTTTTCAGTTCGCGATCCACTTAGAGCAATCCCGTTCTGCTCGACGCTGATCCTGTATCAAGGCGGGAAAAAGGTGCAAACAGTGAGAAAGACCAACAAAATATGTTTGTACAGGGCCAAAATATATCAAAAATGTCCATAACGTGTCACTACAACTTCAAACGTTAGTAAAAAATTACCTAAAGGTGATAGCGATATACGATTTTTTGCAGGTTAAAGAGCATGCCCCAAAGTTTCTGTAAGGAATTTTTGGTTTTGTTTCGGGTGTGACTACTAATTCACCCAAATGACCACTCCACAAGAGAAGTCTCAATGTGTGTCTTGGTTTATTGAGACCAAATCTGACACCCGTCATTACAGGACTACGCATGGTAAGGACCCACCTGCATAATCCACAACAGGGGAGTGGCGCCGTAAGTTTGTGGAAACTGGCAGCGTTCTGCATCAGAAGCTTGCCGGCCGGCTACGCACAAGTGCTGAAGTCATCGATTGCGTGTGTGCTGCATACCGTGCATGCGTAGCTTTGGTAAGTAGGTTCGCACTGCTTCAAGGCAAAAAAAGCTACCCCGATCAACAGTACACATATTTCTACACAAGCAATTACGATTCTATGAATACAAAGTGCAGTTGATTCAAGCTCTGCAACCTGATGATGCACGTAATTTGCTGTCGACATGTCGCATTGCATTGACGAAGATGACAACTTCCTCAAGCGAGTTGTCTTCAGTGACAAAGCAACATTTCATGTTTCAGGTGTACTGAACAGGATCTGGGGACCAGAACACCCTCATGAATCATACGAGATTGTGCGTAAAAGCCCGAAGGTGAATGTGTGGTGTGGTGCCATGTGTGATCGCATCATTGGCCCATTCTCCTTCATTGAAAGGACTATCACAGCCAATGTGTACCTCGGCATGTTAACCGAATTCGTGATCCCGCAACTGGAAGGCATGCAACCTAATGTCATCCTTCAACACGATGGTGCACCCACACACTGGGGTGTGGGTGTGCGCGAATCCTTGAATCAGAGGTTTCCTGGACGATGGATTGGCAGAGATTGTCCAATTCCTTTACCACCTTGCTCGCTGAATATTACGCATCTAGACTTCTTCTTATGGGGTTATGTTAAGGACATCGTGTACAAATCACCTGTTAACAATTTGGATGAACTGTAGCAAGTGATTCTAGCAGCCATTGAGACTGTCGACGAAGGAATGCTGGTGAGGACATTGCAGGAGATGGAGTATCGTATTGATGTGCTTCGGGCAACAAAGGGTGCACATGTAGAGGTCTACTAAATTTTGTTTAAAAACTTTAGAAAGTGCTCTTTCACGTGCAAAAAATCGCCCACCTCTACACCTTTAGGTAACTTTTTATTAATGTTTGAAGTTGCAGTGATAATTTATGGAAACTTTAAAATCAACAAAATTAATTTGGTTCATCTAACAAAACACAAATTTTGAATCAACGAAACCTGTTTGTTGGACCAAACGAGATTAAGCAGTCAACGAAATATTTTGTTGAATCAACTAGTGTATATATTTACAGCCCGAGAGTTTGTTTGTATTTTTTCTTGTGAAAATTAGGACAGTAACATATGATTTTCTAATAACGGCATGAACATCCTGATAAAACAAGTTCAACACGAAACTAAAATGTAAAGCACTTGGAATATTTATTTGCTCACGTTTTCCACGATTTGATATTTTAAAACATTCATCTTTCATAATGTAATCGATTAAACTGAGTTAACCAGAGTGTAGCGCTCGGACGCAGGTGGTATACGTTCTAACCGCGGTTCGACTTCCAAATTTTTTTAATACTACCGGGAACTAGTTTAACGTATGTAGAACCAAACAAATCGTTGGTTGCACCGACCAAAATTTTGTTTGGGGCAACCAAATAACAACAAAATAATTTCTTTCTTTAACAAAAAAAAATGTAACTGCCCGTATACAAACGATTAATTTGGTTGCCCCAAGCAAACATTGTTTGATTCAACATAACTTTTTTTCTCAGTTTTCCTATATGCCTGGCCACTGTTAAGTATATACATAGTCTACTTACACATATTTTTTTTTGTTGGTAATTACACGAGTGTGTCGATTTCCCGTACACTGTTTACAGTAAAGTGAGCACATTTACATTTGGCCTTTGAAAAATATCATTGCGTGTTAACTCCGAACGCACTACCGTGTACACCAGCATACAGACTCACAATTAACTTGACAGCAAATTAAGTAAAATAGTTCTAAGTGTTGACATTGTGTCGCGGGTGTAGTGTTGAAATATTTGGTAAATAAAGTTGGTGTTTTATGCTTGACACACCACAGAACACGAATTGGCGTAAGGCTTCTAACAAGTTCACGTTCTCACCTGACAAGACGCAAGTATAAAATCATTAGGCCCATGGAAATGTAAGTTTTATAAAAGGTGACAGTATACAAATAGATATAAATATGAGAAGTATATCCGAAGCAGGGCTTTTGAAACTGCTCGACTTACCATGAATAACCTATACCACTTAAACTAAGAATATATAATCTATTCGCAGTTAATTCACACTTTTTGAATCAAACCGTTAAATTATCTCCCCATGTATGAGGTGTTCGTTTATTAAATATGTAACATAACTCAAAAGTTTCATAGTTATGTTAATCTTATTTTTGGTTAAATGTAACTATTTATTATATTATGTCAATAAATTAATAAATGAAAACAGGGAGAAAATAGGTGTGTTGGTAATACCCAGTAAGAAAAGTTCTTAAGAAAAATATTGTTACGCGCCTACTGAATCACGCGGCGCGAGCTCCATGCGCGGTCTGGCTTCGCAAAACCAGCCTCCGAGTACCAACATTGGGCAGTGACTGAGTGAAGAGTTTTGGGCATGGATGAAAAGTACCCTATGTGCTAATCCGGAATATAATTTACCCCTGCACCAAATTTCATCCAAATCCGTCGATCCGTTACGACATGATTGACTAACAAATAAACATACAAATTTTCGCATTTATAATATTATTAGGATTACCTTGAAGGAGTATAGTGATATAAATACGAGGAAAAAATCGTGGAAAGTAATCGTCGGTAAATTCGCAAAAGAGGACATGGAACTGGAAGAAAAGAAAACAACTAGGTACTTATTTGCATGTATTTATTTAGCCATTCATCTTGGCCCTCGTTTACAAAATATCGTGCCAACCTATCTATATATGAGGATGTAAACCTAGAACATTTTCTGTGGTTCTGCACCCCCAGTGCGTTATGCTCTTCTGTTGGGAAATATGCAATCGTATCTTCAAACATAACACCATCTCTGGCATGAACAAAATTGTGTAATACACAACATGCTTTGACGATATCAATAGCAAGGTCAATATCAACTGACGATATCAATAGCAAGGTCAATATCAACATCAAGAGGGCTCTTAGCATCGGATCAAGATAGCCGATGAGGGTGAAGTGATATGAGTATAGAGCAGCGCCGTAATTAGAGAGCGGGGGAAACGGGAGATCCCTGAAGTAACCCTCCCCACCAACGGCATCATCCGCCACGATTCCCACTTGAGAAAATCCTGAGTGAACAGGCCGGGAATTGAACCCGTTTAGCCATGTTAGTAGGTGAGCAGTCTAACCACTCAGCCACCGTGGCCCCTAACAATGAACAGCTTTTCTGCCAAAGCGACTTTCGTAAATGACGTGCATAGGCTTTGATGTTCGAACACTCTTGTGACGTTGTGAGTAGTAGGATTTGGGAAGGTTTGGCTCAACAGGATCCGGGATCGGAGACAGAGCCGGCTGCCGCCATCTTGGAATTTCTATTTTTTACTTAAAATGTTCCTTTTCCCCCCTTAAAATGTATTCCCCTCAAAATCTACTAAATTTCCCTCAAAATCTCCCTTGTTTACTTCAAGTTTCCGGGTCTTCCCTCAAAAAAGGCACCTATCCACTCCCCCCCATGTTGCAAAAACAATCCCCCGGAATACTCTTTTCTATCCATTGGAAAGAAATGGTGGGATCGTTTACGAGGGCAGAGCAGGGGTGGCGGTGGCCATATTAATTTTATAGTCATAGGGTATGCCAAATCGATACACAGGATCCAGGGTCCAAGTCAGACCTGACCATCAGCCATCTTGGTTCTGTCAACCATCTTATCCGCCATGTTAGATGTCGGTGACCTTGACATTTACCTTTGAAATTGACCCTATGCCCATGACATTGGATGACCTTGAACCCAACAAATAAAAAAAAATATATATTAAAAAAATTAAAAAAAACTATTTGGAAATATTTAGAAATTATTCAAATATATGAAAATCCCCAAAAAAATTACAAAATAGGTAAACAAAAATTTCCAAAAAAAAAAACCCTTGACACTTGACTCAAGACCCAAGACTCAATACCCAAGACTCAAGATGCAAGACTCAAGATGCAAGACTCAAGACCCTTGACTCAAGACTCAAGATGCAAGACCATTGACAGAAGGTTCAAGACCCTTGACTCAAAATGCTTGACTCAAAACCCTTGACTCAATACCCAAGACTCAAGACCCTTAACCCAAGACTCAAGACCCTTAACCCAAGACTCAAGACCCTTAACCCAAGACTCAAGACTCAAAATGCTTGACTCAAAACCCTTGACTCAATACCCAAGACTCAAGACTCAAGCAAGACCCAACACCCAAGAAGACGAAAAATGATAAAATGTATTTTTCTGGATACACTTTAAGGGTGTTAAAATTGATGAAATATTGCTGTACTTTATATTTTTACAGACGATTACACATGCATAACGTCAATTTCTAAACATTTCTAAATTCAACTCTTGAAGGGGGAAAAGGGGTGAAATATGTTTTAATTGATTCAGAATGCTTCTTATGCATTTAGCTGAAAATAAGTTACCAGGTTTCCTTTTTAATAGGAAATATGCTAGCACCTGAAGAGAAAATCACTATTGTGGTGAACAAATGGCTCCTTCGATTATACCCATTTCATGTACACATGGACAAAGCTGCAGGAGGAAAGCTAGATTTTATTGTGATAATTTAAATTTTGTAACTATATAACATACACAAAACGGCATTTTAAAAATTATAACTCTAAAATAATGATATTTCAGTGCTTAAAAAATTTGTACAGCAAACTTTTTCAAGCTTCGCTAAGACTTTTCATTAATTGAATAATACAAACACAATTTCCCAACTACAGAGTAAAAAACCAATAGTTGTAGGTTTTACAAAGATTTTTTCGGAAACTAGTTGCTGACAGATTTATTGCCGGACTTCAAGAAAAATTTTTTATATTTACAGAATATTGTTTTTTACTCATAATATTTTTTTAATGTATCTCCATGATCATGATAAACACGAAGTTCACAATACTGGCGACACTGGCATGCATATCAAGTGCCGCATCGCCACTATGGGTGAAGCACTAAACTAGCATGCAAACGTTTTGCCGAACAGTTTTTTCAATGACACTTTAAGCGGTGACTATATTGCAGGATTGTATCTGAGTTTCACGTAGATCCCATGAGCACATTTTGACATACGGCAGTTTGAAAATGTTGTTTTCAACTATGTTGGTGTGATTATAATGTGTGTAGTGTCTTGAAAGCGACATTCCGTCATCGCCTTAAGATTGTTTTCGTTTCCTAAATTAGCACATTGGGCGCAAGTGGAATAGTTTCGTCAAAAACCGGATCTCCCCACACACTGCAACGCATTTCAAGCTCCTAGTAGGGGCCCCCATTAACATCAAGCCTTGACAGCCGATGAGGATGAAGCGAGATGAGTATGGAGCAGTGCCGAAACACAAGGGGCGGGGAAAGAGGAGATCTCCGCAAAAACCCGCCGACCAGTGGCATCGTCCTGCACGATTTCCACAGTAGTGACAGAGAGAACAATGGCCCATTTACTTCCACACTGCAATCTAAGAGTATACTCTATAGTAAGGATATGCATTTGACAGGCAGAATGGTTGCCTGGCAGTGGGGTGGCTTTGTCGTGCGGACCCTCGCAGGTGGTCAGTAATAATGTGGCATTTGTCGAAGTCGGATGCCGAGGACATCGGTGAGTGGGTAGCGTTTTGGCAGTCAGTCCCAAAATGGACGTCAGCGACATGGTGCATGAGTAGAATTTGTATCTTATAATGTCTAACAGAGAGCTGGAGGAGTCAGTGTGCTTGTATACCAAATAGGACATTCTGGCTCACCTGGTCTCATACTGGGGATACAGGTACATAAACATAGGTCGTAATTAATCACATGTGGATGGTAATCCTGAGTGCGAGGGCTCGGAAAGGTTGTCTGCTCAAGCGCCTAGTAGGGGGCCCCATTAACATCTGTGCTCTGGGGTTGGCGTGCAGCGAGTAGCTGGCTGGGCGGTGGTGAGCATGCGAGGATGAATGGTCAGGGGGTGATGTAGACAGGTGGAGGGGAGGCCAAGGAATAGAAAGATAGGGAGAGAGAGCATGCAGACAAGTGGAAGGTCGCTGATCGAGGTGCCGAGGAAAGGAGCGCTCGAGGAAGTGTGTGTGTGTGGCCAGGTGGTGGCACCGATGGGACAGGAGAGACAGAGGTGAGTAAGAATGGGGAGACATGCAGGACGACATATGTCCGCATGTCCCTTCTTGTTGTATGGAGTTATGGATGTATTATGATTTTTTTGGTAGTTGTATCTCAAACACTTCATAACTTGCAGCAATCCATCATAGTCGTGGTTGATTTCTTCTATGTTATGAATTTGGTGACTGTAACTCAAACAGTAAGGAAATTACAGCCAAAATACATATAAGTTGACATGGAGCATACTTGTCCATGTGACCCCTCTCCTAGTCGTCGCGGATGTCTATGTTATGAATTTGCCAACTATAACTCAAATGGTTCGGAAATTACACCAAACTATGCTTATATGGTGACATATGATATACTTCACCCTGCGACCTTTCTCCTAGATGATGATATCTATGTAATGAATTTGACAACTATAACTTAGACAGTTCGGAAATTACAGCCACACATGCTTATAATTTGTCATAAGGCATACTTGACCCTGCGACCCTTCTCCTAGTTGTGGTTGATGTCTATGATATTAATTTTACAACCTCTATTTAAACGGTTCGGATATTATAGCCACCTATGATTATAAGTTGACATGGGGTATATTTGACCATGTGTCCCTTCTACCAGTCGGGTTGGATGCCTATGTTATGAATTTGACAACTATAACTTAAATGGTTCGGAAATTATAGCCAACTATGCTTATAAGTTGACATCGAGCATACTTGACCCCACGACCATTCTCCTAGTTGTGGTTAATGCCATTGTTATGAATTTGACAACTATAACTAAAACTGTTCGGAAATTACAGTCAAATATACTTAAAATATGACATGGGATATATTTGACGCCGCGACCCTACTCCTAGTCGTGTTTGATGCCTTTGTTATGAGTCTGACAACTTTAACTTAAATGGCTGGAAATTACAGTCAACTATGCTTATAAGTTGACATGGGGTATATTTGACCCTGCGACCCTTCTCCTAGACAGGGTGAATTCCTATGTTATGAATTTGAAAACTATAATTTTAAATGGTTCGGAAATTATAGCCCACTATGCTTATAAGTGTTATGCACACACACACACACACACACAAACACACACCTAAGGAGGCTGCTGTGTTACAGGAGATCCGATAGTTCGCGACGCCTTGATGCCACACCGTCGTCGCCGGTGTTGGCCCCCAAAATGATCGACATCCTCAGCTGGTCGCCAATTGTCCTCAGAAGACATAGGTCGTCGATACCAAGATGGCCGCCGGGAATGAGAAACTCCGACTTTGAGAGAAGCTCCGACCGATTCCGCAGCATTTGGCAAACCGCCGCCGCAGAGGGCTAACTGCCCGGATTATGATAATTACCACTTGCTGCCAATATGGCCGCCAACGGCGGGAGGGAAATTCTGGAAATTTTGAGCGAAAAAGCGAAAAAATGGCGTTTTCTTTAACGCGAATTCGACTGTTTTGGACGGGGAAAAGGGAAAAAAGGGAAATTCAAACTCCTCCGATCTTCCGCATGACGCCTGGTAATATGCTAATTGCGATCCTCCGATCCTCTGCCCGACGCCTGATGTGCCAGAACCGGTATTTTCATACTACTAACATTTATGGCTGAAATTGACGTAAATAATGTTCATTATAAAATTGATATGATAAATTATTACTATGATTTTAATACACTTGATCACAGTAGATATTATGACGATCTGTGTTGAAGAAGATTTTCTTTAAATTCTCCTTTCCGAAGCAACCAAAACGGAAATGCACTTTAATCTTTAAAAAAAAAAATGCGGACTCTATCGATCGATTAATTTTTCTACATCTAAGAAGTATATTTTAGTAAAATATTTTATAATTTTGCAAAATATATACATTCTTCTTTCATATACGGGATAAGCCGCACTTTTCTGACAATTTTTAAGTTGTCTGGAATAATTTCTTATGAGTGCCTTATATTGTACAATCAGGCGCAGTGCTCTATAGGCAATTGCTTTACTTCAACCCCAAGTCATCAGCAATTATGTTATCCTATCCCCAAAATCCTTGTTCCCACCGGTACGTATTGTCAATATTTAAGTTGCCTGGAATAATTTTTTATGAGTTCCTTATATTGTACAATCAGGCGCAGTGCTCTATAGGCAATTGCTTTACTTCAACCCTAAGTCATCAGCAATTATGTTATCCTATCCCCAAAATCCTTGTTCCCACCGGTACGTATTGTCAATATTTAAGTTGTCTGGAATAATTTTTTATGAGTTCCTTATATTGTACAATCAGGCACAGTGCTCTATAGGCAATTGCTTTACTTCAACCCTAAGTCATCAGCAATTATGTTATCCTATCCCCAAAATCCTTGTTCCGACCGGTACGTATTGTCAATATTTAAGTGGCGCCTCTCCTAGGTTTTCTTACGAGTTCGCCATATTGTCTGCTGTAAGAAAATACTTACATCAGCGTATCTTCAAAATTTTTAATTGTTCTGGAACGCCAGGACCCTTTTCGAAAACAGCTATCGTAGATTTCTCTTTGTTCTCGGGATCTCACCTAGACAAACTTTGAACGAACAAAAATCCTTAACGCGCGCCTATTGTTTGGATGAGTAATGTTCTTGTAAAATAAGATCGTTTTGCCAGGTGCCATGTTTTCCAGATATTACTCAACGTATAAGCGAGACACCAAACATGATACCTATAGTATTTTATCCTTTGCATTTAAGTTTCGTCAGAATAATGGCCGAGCCTCGGGGCCACACTTTCCCTTTTGCCGGTTCTGGTTCGGCGGGAAGGTCATTAACCATTTCTTACAATGGGGGAGGCCACACCATCCCTTGAAACCGGTCCCGGAGGAATTGGCAGGACGATGTCTCCGGTCGACAGGAAGACAGGATGGCAGGACGGGAGACAAAAACTCACGCTGTTCAATGCGTGCGTCCACACTGCCCGGTAGAGAAAGGAATTTTCGCGACGTGTAAAGAAATGGAGCTGCAATAAAGGTAACAATAAGGTAGGTATCATTCATTCTTGGTATCTTTACTTCATATTTCTCTGAAGCCCTGCTAAATTGATATATTTGGTTACTGATTACGTATCATTCCGCTACGCCTAAACGTAAACACTGCCGTGTTACTTATACTTTTATAACTGCCAAATGTGTGGTTTACTGTTTAGAGCTGTTCTAACAATTCACAATTTAGGCCTATAACAATATTTATGTCAGCTGTATTGACGATTGGTTTTATTATTATTATTATTCCTTCATTGTTTACATATTTGTTATACACGACATACCACATTACATGTAATGCATGTTATTATTCCGCCGCTACTGAGGTTAACACTTTTGGAATAAAAATCAAATAGAAGGAACAACTATTCCAACAAACAGACACAGTAAATTCAAGCACGCAACTCGTGCCGCTCATTTTTTGTACCTAGCAGCGACATTTTACTCGGTTGTTCTTGCAAGAAAAATTGAATGAATAAAAAATATAGACTAGATTACTAATATCACATAACTGCTCAAACATTTACACTAACTGCCCATCTAGGTTTCATTTTCTGAAAATAATGTCGTTGGAACTCAACTACTCCATCGCCGACCAAATAATCGGCATTAATGTCTGACGTTTCTTTGTTTAAATTTTTATTCACCAGTCCTAGCATTATTCGCGACATCAATACCGTCCCGCTTACGTACAAAGTTATGCAGTATGCAACAGGCCTTTCTTTACAAAGCTGTCAACAAAGTCAGGTTCCACAAGTATTGGAGTGTGGAAAATCTTCCATTTGTTAGCCAAAAGGCCAAAAGCTCACTCTATCGGTCCTGCCGAACAGGAAAGTGTGGGCGGGCGAATATCATCTCGCTAAACGGAATGCGTTTTGACCGCACCCGCTAAGAGGGAAGGTGTGGTCCCAGCACACAGTATCACACACATAGTGTATCTTATACCCTGCTACATTCTTACAGAACACATACGACAGTAAATTATTCTATTTTTTTTGTGGTAGTTAACTTCCTTTGACATTTTAAGTGTTGCAAGTTGATTAATCTGACTTTTTGTTGTTGTCTTGAAACACGCGTTTTGTTTACTTCGGCGGCGTGATTTTCTTATTGTGAAAAGTGAAGTGTGTTAAGAAAACAAATGAAATTAAGGAACTATCGTTTGATCTATCACACAAAAAAGGCATACTTTCTACAGCGGCAAATAGATAAAAATCGAAGTCATCAAACACTCAACTCAGTTTTCGTTGTGAAGCCTACTGAAAAGTGAACAAAATAACAAAAGTCAGTCAACTTCGCCTCATTTTATTATATATTATATATATATATTCAATTAGAATAGCGTAATACATTACTGTTTCTTGATTGGCTGCGCACAGAAGCTCAGCGCACAGAAAAGTTTCACAGTTAACAAAATTCCTGTGCGTCATTGTAGCAGATACTACCATTCATTAGAACAGGTTTAACTTTCGTGCATCTGTGCTATTTGCGTGCTATGGCGAATGTAGCCTAGGTGTTACACAGTAGTTCGTCCGTGTCTGAACCATATGATAACTCCACTGGCTATTTGTTTGTTGACGTCTGATGACGTACTTGCCACGTTGAAGCAGCTCCCAACGCACCCTCAATCGTGACCTCGCTGCCCCTGCAGTTGTTTGTAAACTATGTTACTACCAGAAAGGTCATCCTGTTTGTTTTCCGTATCACCCCAAGGACTACGGTGCTTTCGAAAAAGTCAAGATAAGCGACGTCAAAACTCCCAGTTCGAATAAAAACATTGCTTGGTTAGAATACGCAAGTCTCATTGCCTGTGTTTTAGAGTACAGCTACAATTACTTGTATTTGTCGAGGTGTCTGTATTAGGACAGCCCTGCGCAGCTTGTATACTTACTCTACCCCATAACCAATTTACGAAATACGAACTCGGCGTCATTATTTATTAAAATAATTTTCTTATCGATATTTATATTAAACTGATTTCCATGCAGCGTTAAGTATAATGATTGTGAACTCAAGACGTAGCAAATTTACGCCAGTACTAGATTATTTCCTTAAAGAATAGAAATAGAGGATTTGAGTTATGAACATGTACGAAAGAAACTTAAAAATCATATTTGAACACATGAATTTTTTTTTTTTGTAAAATATAAATTAAGAATTCAAACATATCTCAAGAAGTGGAAATAACCTGGCAGGAAGATTTTCCTCCTACACGAGCCACGAAACATTTTTACCCAGAGGGATTTTTCCTTCCTGTATCATCCCACCTCCAAATTAAAATACGTACATCTTCATTTGCAGACTGTGAGAAAGATATGATTTTCTCATGCGTATTCGAACGCAGAAGGACTACTTGCAGGTTAGTGAAAATCAGAGGACCCGTTGAAAATTTTCAGTGTAGATAATCAACTACATAACGTACGTTTAATGAATTCTGTTGTCGTGGGCAAATTTAAAGATCAGGGAAAAAATAAGACTTTTTATTCCACTCTGAACGCGAACATTAACAGAGTGCTGCTATCTAGCCATTATCAAATGAACTCATATCTATTTGCAATACAGCTACGGTGCCTTAACTATCACATTCCTGGCATGTACGTGCTTTCGTGTACGTGTAGAGTGATTTAATTTCCACACTTTATTAAACAAATTAAAGTAATTTTTACAATTAGCGATAATATTAAAAAACTGCAGTGAATGTGTACCATACTCGGAAATATCTCCGACATTAATTGTAATTTGTTAAAGATTTTGCTCTTAAGTTTTCTTCCGTTTTCTTTTGTCTTTTGCTTCGTTTTCAATACACGAAGGAGAATACGGAACAAGCAAACGGAAGGAGCGGACGAATAGGGGTGAATTTGACTTATTTTACAATACGTTTGTAAGGTACTGAAACTTACAAAATCAAACTATCAGTTTTTACAAATTACTGATATGAGTGTTATAATGTACACGACTCATTTATTGTATTAGTACATTTCTTTAATACTGAGTAAATACCATTGCCAAGCCATATGCGTGTGTTTGTAAAAACTAAAACTACAATATGCCACGGCAAATCCCAGGCCTTGTTGTTTGATATAACACAATGACAACGATAACGGAGTCATGGTATGTGAGGAGGGCACTGTATTATAATAATTTTAGGAAACAACATTAAATTGATCACGTAAAATCAGTATTTAGAAAGTGATTCTGAAATTATTTCATTCTGGTATTTAAACATTCACAGGGGATTTTTATGCCAATGCCACGGGTTTAGGGAGAGGTCATATCCTCTATGACACCCCTCCCACTTCCTTTTTCTGGATCCGCCCGGGACGGAATAAATGGGAGCTGACCAACTTTCTTACGTTGGATATCCACGTACGCATGCGTCTGATTATACTTTGAGGACGGGAATTTATAACGTGTTCCTCTCCCATGATATGTATCCTCACACGTGTCATTGTAGAACGGGCCTATTGCCCTAAGCCCGAATTACAGCCTTATATTAAAAACTATATAAGTCAAATTTTACGGACAAAGTTGGAGATAATGTTGGAATCATAATAATTCACTGTCCTGGTTAATACCCCTTTCAGCTGCCTGACCGACAGCAAATCAGAAATGTAAAATAATTATATCCGTTTACCAGTCAATATTTTGGCAAATTTAAGCGTACATTGAACCATTTTTTTTTTTCGCATTCAAGGCACACCGATATGTGCGATGTACTCGAGTAATATGATATCGATCATACTAGGCGCCTGTAAGTTATGTTACTCCTTTTCATTTGTACGAGTTAAGTTGCATAACAAGCCAGGCATATTCTTGTAGTTCCAAATTATTATTTTGAAACAACGCAAATTAAAGTGATTGAGTGAAAATATTCGGATGGTTCTTAACAGCGAGGTCTTGAGAACCGAAAATTTCTGGAAATGAATCGAAGTGTTAAACAGTTTCACTGAAACGGGTATTATTTCTTGATATATTTCCATAAAGTTTACAAATATATTACATTTTATAAGGCGTACTAGAAAACACATGGCCGCTATATATTTGAGTTTTATTCGCAACATTGATAAGTTCATTAATCGTGTCTACAAAACTAGACATGTTTATGTACGAGATATTGTAAATGGTTTTATTACAATTATCAAACAAATGTTTACGATTCATTGCAGTATCTGCTTTTAATTGCAGTTTCTTTACACGCCACGTCACTAAGGTGTCTATTCCTCGCTGATTTTACCCCGTATTCTTAATACATCGACGAAAATTCTTTTACGTGACACAGAAAAGTTTCCTGTACTTACAAAAGTGTGGAGTGCCCTGGAGCACATTGTACTGCGTTTTTCTTGTTTTGATTACTGCAGGGTACTTTTTGCCCTATTTACAATTATTTTACATAACCTGTTTCAAAATCATAGCTTCTGTGTTCTGAAGAAATTTTCAAGCCCAAAGTAGATAATTCTGAAATCTGATGCTACTTTATCGTGGTGTAACAACGTTCATGTTTTTCATTTTTTTGCACGTTTTAAACAAATAAGTCACTCAGTGTCCTTACTCAAAAATTATTTTCATAAATTTTTTTTTACAAAGAAATGTATACGCGTACTGAGAAATCACGAATGGTAAAGATTTCCCCCATTGATTCCTGTAGCTCTCCTGCATTTGTTCAGGAAATGGTCAAATACGTAGTGAAGTTACCAACTTTGCGTAGCATGGTTTCTATATTTGCTCAAATTTAATGAGTTTACTGAAAATAAATTAAAATGCTGCTGTCCATCTGAAATATTATACAAAATAGCTATTGATTCCCCCCCCCCCCCCCGTTTGAGCTACACTTGGCTTAAAAATATGAGATGATGTGTGATGCATGGTAATCGTTAGCTGTTTCAATACATGAAATAATTCTTTATAACTCAAGAAGAGCATAACTTGTTTGCTTTTTCTATGCTATCAAATTCGCTGTGTTAAAAATACCGTGACTTTTGTAATAAGATAATGTTCTATTTATTATGTTCGGGTGGTATTTAAATGAAAATAATTTGGTTTTTGTTGATATTCTCTCATTCGAGTTGGATTTGTACCTAACCCACTGACGTGACACGTCACACGTGAAATATTTCGCCGAGTCACTGCAGCAAAATTTATTATGCGTTTATATGGGCCCTAACCCACCGACGCGGCGCCGCAAAAATATGAACAACACGTCGCGGTTCGCTTGCCGCGAGCTGCCTATTGTATAGGCTGTTCACGGTAAAATGAGCACTTTTGAAAGCCCTACTTAATTTCTACTCGTATGCATGTTGTGTATTCCTCCGCCTTATGTAGAATTACCATCGCCGTTAGTCTCGGCACTTTATTCTACCGTCGGTCAAGTGAAACTGCGAAATTATTAGGAAAGTAAATATTTTACAAATCTTTTCAATTTTGCTCTTTGAGGCAATAAAAAACAGAAACCAAATGAAATAATTTAAGTTATCACAAATGGTTACCTAGCACTTTTTATTCAACGTTAATGTATGGAACTACTTTCCATCCATCGTTACCAACTTTCCTGGGCGAATACTACTTGTTGCACCCATTAAAATATATGCAGGCAGGGGAAGTAAAATTTTCCTAAGGTTCATTTCAGAAGTGCTCACTTTATCCTGAACAGTCTTTACTATGGATACATATATATATATATATATATATATATATATATATATATATATATATATATAAAGGCTGTTCACGATAAAATAAGCACTATTGAAATCAATCGTAGGAAAATGCCCCTGCCCGTGCCTGCGTATATATTAACGGGTGCCCTGAGTGACATGCGTCCAGTAAAGTTGGTAACGATAGATGGAAAGTAGTTCCATATCTTAACTTCGAATATAAAGTTTAAGGTAAAATTTGTGATAACCTAAATTATTTCTTTCCCTTTTTCTACTATTTAATGCTCCGAAGTGTAAAAATGAACACATTTATAAAATATTTACTATTCTAATAATTTTACTGTTTCACTTGACCGACGCATGAATAAAGTGATGAGGCCCATAACAATGTTAATCTTACATAAGGCGGAATAATACAAAACGTGCATACATAAAGATCGTAAGCAGGGCCTTCAAAAGTGCCCATTTTACCGTGAATAGCTTATACATAGACACACCCATCAGGAACAAGATGAATGGGCCAGACTCGCGCGTCACGCCGCAGGGGACGAATTGCCGTGGGTATGTTTCGGTTCCCGGTTTGGAAAATGGCTTCGAAATGTAATGGCATTTACACAACTGCAATGATATCATAGATTCAAGAGCAGCCTGCAGTGTAGAATACTAGCTGTTATCCGCGGCTCCACCAGCGTGCAAGATTCAAACCTAAATTATAATGACCGAGTGCTCTATCTTAATTGTTTTTCTTGATCACTCTAATATTCTGTAAGAGCACATACGGCAATTTTCATCCTGGAAAAATGAACATTTCCTTAAGGAATATAAAAACCGGACCACCTACCAGCGCCTACTCAAATAGTTTTTATATATTCCTTAAGAATTTGTTGGTTTTTTCCGGAATAGAAAGTACCCTATGGGCTATTCCAGAATGTATTCTGCCCCTGTACCGAATTTATTCCAAATCCGTCGAGCTGTTTTGACGTGATTGAGAAACAAACTACAAACTTTCGTATTTATGATACTATCAGGATTACTTTGAAGGAGTATAGTGATATAAATACGAGGAAGAAATTGTGGGAAGAAATCGTCGGTAAATTCACAAAAGAGGACATGGAACTGGAAGAAAAGAAAACAAATAGGTACTTATTTACATGTATTTATTTAGCCATTCATCTTGGCCCTCGTTTACAAAATATCGTGCCAACCTATCTCGATATGAGGATGTAAATCTAGAACATTTTCTGTGGTTCTGCACCCCCAGTGCATGCTCTTCTGTTGGGAAATATGCAATCGCATCTTCAAACATAGTACCATCTCTGGCATGAACAAAATTGTGTAATACACAGTTTGCTTTGAAGATATCAATAGGAAGGTCAATATCAACATCAAGAGGGCGATGAAAAATCCATAATTTGTTAGCCAAAATTCAAAATGTACATTCAATATACCTTCGAGCCCTGCTTTACCTATAGCTGAATAAGTATTTCCTTCTCTGATCTTACGTGACTGGATAGGGCCGTACTATGTTTTCTGTAAGCGGAAAATATTCATTATATGACTGTATACTTTGAAGAATTTATTGTATTGTGAAGTAATTATTCTCCTTGTATGCGCGCTAGTTACATGTGAGAAAGAACTGCCACTGCTGTTATATCTTACCCCCCTTCTCTTTATTCTGAGTAACCCCTCCCTTAATAGATTATTCGGTACGCAACAGAATACTAGACTTTGTATAATTACCTCAATGGCAAATTTAATACACTTAAAGGATAACCTCTTGCAATAAAATGTATAATATTTTTTTTAAAATTGAAAACAAAGTTCGTAATAGTTTTTACTTAACAAATACGAAACTCTCTAAGCTTTACAAAATTTAGAATTTTCATCTGAATTTTAATAACAATTTACATTTTTGTGTATTTACCTCTCTTACAGCGAGGACGTAAATCTAAAATACAAATTTCTTTCATATGAGTAGTTTTGTTTGAGTTCTACAGTTATTTTACCTGAATTGTATAATATAAACCATAATATGTCAAAAGTTAACTAAGAAATCTGTGTCCATTTGTATAATTTTTAATGTGGCTATTCATTTGAAACGTTCATGTACACTCTTTATTAGTCTTGGATAATATTTTTGGTAAATTTATTTTATTTCGTTAGACATTTTAAATAAATTTTTTAATGCACAAACACGTGATTATTTCCTTTCGTTGATACGAGGGAATGGATTGATAACAACATATCGACAGAAGACATAGGGGCAGATTGGATGAACTTTTAACATTGTAGTGATAAAATCGAAACTTAATTAAGTATGTTTTAAATATTAATTTTTGTAGACTTAGAAGGAGGTATGAATAATTTATGGATGTATAAAGCTAGGGCGTTCGGAGCTGTGGCCACGAAAATGGAGAGTGTGGTAATCAATCTTTTAAGGAACACAACATTCACAGCGTTATATTATATTTCTGCTCTTTCTCTTCATCTGCGGTAGCGAGTATTCTAGAGAACTACTAAAGCAAAATCCACAGAGTCCAACTAGTGGCACAATTGCCAGCGTCTAGACATAAGTGAGCAACCTAATTTGTTAAAGGGCGGTACGAAATCTAACTCAGTGTTTGCTGTAAACCTGACTGCCGGACTATATATAAAAAAGTTATTTCTTATCAGCGGTATTGTACCGTACGTCCGTAAACATTCTTTCATCCTGTGAACTTTACTGACTTACTACCTTGGAGATTACGGCCCAATGCGTAGCAATAGTATCATTCTTGAGCCTAAATTGTAGGACATATATTGTGCTCCGTATTGTGGTTGATGGGAAAAGTAGAATTTAACACAGTATCCCAGGTGAAATAACCCCGTCGTGATACAAATGCGAATGTTAGGATATACGGTTCTAGCAATCTCTTGTACTACAGTATATTCATTTTTAAAATGGTTAGTGAGTCTATAAAGTATTAAAAATAATGATATATCAAATAATGGTAGCAAAAAATGGGAGAAGGGGGGGGGGGGGGATATCGGACGAAATCAAATAACATGAACTTCTGGAAACATTATCCCCACGATTACTACAGTTAAAATTACTGTTTTTAGCACACTGCAAGCCAAAGTTCTTTCAAACACAGCTATCTCTAGAAAACTGAGCCACTTGTTTCTCCGGGGCCCTTGGTAGTGTAGTGGTTAGACTACTCGCCTTTCAGTTAGGCGAATCAGGTTCGATTCCCTTTGGGGTTGCCCCTGGATTCTTGCATGTGGGAATCGTGTCGGACGATGGCACTGTATGGTGGGTTTTCTCAGGGATCTTCTGTATCCACCGCCCCTGCATTCCAGCGCTTCTCCATTCTTACCTCATTTCACTCTCATAGGCTCCCAAGACCTCGTTGTTAAGAGCCGCCCAAATCTTTCAACTGGACTCAACTCACAACCCCTCGTAAGATAATAAAAATAAAAACATTGCAGCAGGTAAATGTGTGACCCACAGAATTCGTTAGGAGTTTATTTGCTTCTAAACTCTCTTCTGTAAATATTTATATTTGGTACACTTCGGGAAGACCTTTACATGCAAACATTATGTGTTAAATACTATTTACATCTCTAGGTACTATACTAAAATATACTTTTCCAAAAATGCTTAAATTTTTTTTTGCATTTCATTCGATATTCTTCATAAATTCTCCAAAATTTATTTTTTTAGGTTGTTCTTACTAACACTTTAATGTTACGACTGCGCTTTTGGAACTGAGACCGATAAATACGACATCGGAAAACACTATATAATTACCTGAAAATGGGATTTTCATTAATAATTGGTATTTAATGAATTACGTTCTGGGTACGTTTTGTATTTCATTTCTATGAATAATATAGTTTCCAATTTTCAATGTAAAAACTTGGCTTTTCCATGTGAATAAAAGAGTAGAATTGTTGAATAAACGTTACCCGTTATGAGTGTCAATAATAGTATTCCTTCGAAATGTGATCCATCCTTCAGAGATACGCGTGTGTGTACCCAGCCAGATGCGAGCGCATATTTATTTATTTCCTAACAAATTAAACTTCTCTACACTCTAGTGGAGATTGTTGAAACAGAGGATTGTACGATTTAAGAGCCAAACATAAGGAAAGGCCAAATTTAGTGGATTTAGTTTACTTTGGCCTGAACAAAGAATTATTTCATCCTTTATAGTGCAATCTTAAGCTTGGTTTGGAACATTCAGCCCATTCCGCTGCTCTTCAGTCCACTCTAAATTACGAGGTGGAGGGGGGGGGGGAGACTTTGTTTTAAACATGATAATGGGGTTATAACACGTGTTTCCTTCATATTTTTCAAAGTAATAAGGTGTATCTCTATTTTCTACCTGCAACAAAAAATTTACTTTAATAAATAAATAAATATATATATCCTGTTTGACTGGATTTGTTTGTTATAACCAGCCATGTTGAAAGTAGCAACATATAGCAGCAATTTGACTGAGTTTAGCTTTGAAGTAGGGTTGAGTAATTTTAATAGGATGTTTAAGATGTTCGATTAATTCCGCAAATTTATACATTATAAACCCCCTAACTGTAATTAAAATGTATTTTGTAGAATAGAGCAAAGTAATCTCATATTTTTAAAGTAAATTTTTTGTTGCAATTAACTATAACAATAAAACATTAAGTCAAAATAAAATACTATAACAAATATGAATAATAAAAATTTAATTTAAATAAATAATCATAAAAAAGTAAATTGATAATTTATCCACTGTTACCAATGTTATAGGGAAGTGTAAATGTAAGGGACATATTAAACCCAAAAGCGTGCAGGCAGCCGGCCTGTACATATTTGGGTTTTACTATGTTGACCACCAGGGACCATTGAGGTATTGAAGGGGGTGTACAGCGTAACCGTCAGTTATCCATTGCCACCATCACAAAGGAATTACAACCTGCATAAGGATCTATTCCAAGCACCATCACTGCTCGGTACGAGGTGTGGAAACATGGCTTCCATAGCCCAAGAGCTGCACCCACACAGGCAAGCGCGAAATTCTGCCTCACATTGTGTAAGGAGTAGTGAAACTGGACAAGAGACAGTGGAAAACCATTGTGTAGAGTGATGCATCATGGTATACAATGAGGCGATACGATGGTAGTGTGTGGGTGCGGCGAATGCCTGGTGAACGTCATCTACCAGCCCGTATAGTACCGACTGTGTAATTCAGGGGTGTTGGGAAGACAGTGTGGTCATGTTTCTCCTGGAGGATGCTTTGCCCCCTTTTTGCTTTATGTGGTAATGTCAGGGCCCAAGTTCACGTTGACATTTTAATCGCCTTATGTTGCCTTCCGTAGAAGACCAATTTTTCGATGACCATTGTGTCTTTCAGCATGATCTAGCATCCGTCGATACGGCAGGGCGAGTGGTTCGATTACAAAAAACGTCCCACTAAATGACTGAACTGCGCAAAGTCCTGATTTGTATCCAATAGAAAATCTCTGGGGTGTTTTAGAACGCCGATTTCGTGCTAGGCCACATCGACCCACATCGATGCCTCTTCTCATTTCGGCGATCCACGAGGAATGGACTGCCATTCCCCACGAAACCTTCCGTCACAGAAATGAAAGTATGCCTGCGAGAGTGCAGGTTATCATCAGTGCTAAGCGCGTACCAACACTGTGTAATTTGCCAGTGTTCCCGATAGAAGGCGGCCCAAACTTGTACTTCATTTTCGAGTTGGTGTCAGGATAATTTTGACCATGTGATTATGTAATGTAGGTGTTTCTTTTTGAATTCATTTTAGGAACCACATCCTTGATTGCCTTTTTGCTACCTGTCCCTTTCTAAACACATTGTTTCTTGTATATTCCTTGGGTAGCTACAAGAAAGCTTCTAAAGCCTTGTATTAATGAGATTTTCTAACATTTTCTCCATTATTGGCAACAGAGATAATGTGTAGTAGAACCTTGCTAAGGTTGGATCTTTATTGTCTCCATGTTTACATATGTTGGGAGAAAACGCCACTTTCCTCGTCAGTTATTCATCAACTTCAACATATTGAGTTGAATCTGAGGAACAAACCTCATCATTATTTCATATATGAGTCCATCATGTCCTTGTGATTTCTTGTTTTTCAGTCCCTTAATCGCTTTATGCAGATGTGTTATTGTGAATTCATTGCAGGGAGGATGGTTAGACAAGTCAGACGTATTCTCTTTTTTCATCTTATGAATTTCGTCTTCATCTACCACGCCATCGATTGCATGTACAAGTTCTTCCTCGTTCTCTTGCTGTTTAATGATCCTATCCTAGATTTCGAGACTTTGTTACATGTGGTTATGTCTGATCTTGCACACATGGCCCCATGGGCCCTCATTTCCTTTTGTTGTAACATAGCTTTTCCGGTGTGTCTGTTTCTTTTCTTTCAACACTGTCGCATAGTAATTTTGCTTGACTCTATATACTTTCAACACTTCCAATCCTAGTTGAGGATCTCTTTGCCATTTTACTCTCCTCTATATATTTCGAAAATGCTTTCTCATGCATTCCAGTTCCATCATCTCACCATCGATTAAGTGGGATGCTAGGCTCTGATTTCCGTAATGTTTCCATCCATAATTTCTTGTTCATCACCATAATTGCAATAGCACATCGGTCTGGATCTTTTAAATGTTCTTCGCGGTACTAATTAAAATTAATCATGAGCATTTATTCGGGTCTCTTCCGAATTATCCTCGGTAAACAATTATTGATATGACAGTTTAATCATCATATTGTCTGTTGGCATGTTAAACTCATAAATAATAAACCTATGATAAATGGTTGATTCTTCTATGGTGATCATATTTATTACAAGTTCGGCTGCCTTTACAATTACAAATGTCACTATAAGGTAGGATTCAGTATCTTCAGCAGGAAACATGTATTTTGAGAGGGTCCCGGGTGCATTCACGACATGGATATCGTTCGCAAAAAAATAGCAATCGAACGTCAAGACTTTTTCATCTGTCACAGGCAAGTGCCACATTTCAGAATTGGCATTCACATCTGCTTCTCTTAGCAGTCACTCATTTTCAAGTTCATTTATTATTACATCCTGATTCTTTAGATTCACTCGAAGTTCATCCGAGTTCTGGAAGAAGGAAGTAGCCAAGTAGCCATTCTGTTGCCCATTATATTTTGTACACAGATGTGATATATGTTAGACATTACATCAATAGTCATTGTACTTTGATCTATACATTTCATTAATATTACTGCTATTGAATTGAAATTTACTGAGAAAACTGTTACTGGTAGACCCATTTCCTCCCCATGTGTAACGAACAGCTCTTCCATAAATACTTCAACATCTCTTTCTTCAGAGTAGACTATTCTTTCTGATAGAGCCATTTGCAGGGTTACCCATCCAATAGTGACCTTAGTTCTTAGGTGTTTCATGTGTTGTGAAACATGCTCCATCCTTTACAACTGCGCTATGAAAGTTCTTTCGTGTTACGAACATTTCTACGATTTCAACTCTGTGGTTATGGTCCGTTTTAACCTTTAGACGATTTTCTCAAACAGGTTTTATTTTATTATCTAAGCATTTAACCTTTTCAGAGTACTCATGTTCTTCCTGATCATAGGTTGAGCACCTTTTTGTTAATTAAAGTATTTGCTTTGGTGGCCATAGTGTTGGCATTTGTAGTTGAAAGTCGCTTACATTACATGGCACATATTCAACACACACAGTTTTTTGTGTCATGCCGGTAAGCAAATTTCTGTATTTGATGTTCACTTCTATCACTACATTCACCGTCTCCTTATTTCATCCAGTTCTCAGTCGGGCGCGTGCTCCCTTCAGGAAGTCGTCATTTTGACGCCTTTGTATTCAATATTATTATAAGTCCACATCTTTGTCAGCAATTCTTCAATATCCTCTTTCCTTGGGATGTCATACGCTTCTACATTGGGTACTCCTGTCATATCGCAAGTAAGCAAACACTCAAGAAATTAACAAAGAGAAACTAGGATAGCTTTAAGAATCAATATTCAGTTTTATTCGCTGTCTAGCCTGTGGTGGTCTGGTTATACTCGGCCTTGCACGTAATAGCGAAAAAACTCTTGTGGCTTCTGGAAGAACAATGTCAGTATGTATTTTATATTAGGAACTGGATTTACAAGCGTGACAAATTGTTGAGTGGAGACATACAAACATGGGCGTATCTTGAAAATATTGCATGGCATGCAACACGAAACTTTCTTTGGCAATTCACTTTGCAAAGAGGAAATAAATATTAATAACACCAAAACGAAAATAAAACTTTGCTGGAAATGTCTTCGAGTGCTTCAGTGCCATTTAACTCTTAATACAGTTGCCAAATATCGAGATTCACTGGTCGAATTAAATAATTTTAAATTAAATGTTGAAAAGTTTAAAATTTATTTAAACACCCAAAAGTCACAAAACACTTAAATTCGCTAGTAGTAAGTCACTTGAATTAGGGCAAAGGCAGTGTTATACGCTTTTCAAAAAGAATAATTTGGAATCTGTTTAAAATGTTGATATTTGCCTGACAAAAAATGGAATTAAAAAATTTAATTACTTCTGGAAATATGAAAAACGTTATTTACTTTTAAATTTTCAAGGTTCATTTCCATTATAACATTCACCATTTGTTATACACGTAATAATTCAAATAGCAGACATGGCCAACATAACAGTTTACACAATGTTTCGCTGCCGCACAACCAAATCGTTATTTTGTAAAGGTATGGATTAACTGTTCGTACTAAGTTTCTGACTTTGTTCTCTGTCTTAAATTTGTTGAGAGCGGGCGTAGGTCTTCCATTATACCTAAACAAGTTCTAACTTCTCTTGTGACACACATAACCAAAAATATTTATTAAATACACTTATTACAATGTCACTTTTACAGTCATTAATCTCGTGAATCTACTGTTGAAAATACTAATTCAAATGTAACAGTAGAACACGCAAGCCTCAGTCACTAGAAATTGAATAAAGATATAAAATCTCCCTCGCAGGCATGCTGAATGCAATGTCGCCTTGTGCATGCATTCGCCCACATTTCGCACGAGCTTGCGGTGATATCACAGCAGCTGACCGATTGTTGAGAATGCCACAGTGCTATGCCTCGACGTTTTAGGGAGCTATTACGATCGTTTATCGAAGCACGCACCGCACGCGCCACCACTCAGCGCCTCGCCACGACATTTCAAGAAACTATTAGGAAAAGAGAGACGTGCATTCCAGTCCAATGTGCCAACGAAATTTTTTTTATCTTAAAGAAAAATGTGACATATATGGTTAGGAAATATGTTCGCGTTTGGATGTTATTTAAGCATGCACTGCATGCTTTGCATTCATGGAGAATACGCCCCTGCATACAAAACTAAATAATTGATATATTAGCACGTATAATTCAACAGACGTAGGAATTACTATTGCGATACTATCATCGATGCCGTTATCACGAATTATAGACAACTAAAAGGTAAATATTATTTGTTTGCACCTTCATTAATTAAATTGTGTATTATTATAATCACTCATAGTTGTAAAAAGATTATATTCTCGCCGTTTATATGTATTGTGTTTATGCTTAACAAGAAAACGAAATATAAAATTCGATGTAGGCCTACATATTGGGTATTTTATACCACCTATAAGTGCTAAAATATTTAACTCACCACAATAATTTTACTCTAGCATGGAATTGATTTTTATAACCATAAATGACTTTGTTCATATTAATAATGAAATTGGTTAGCTAAGTTATGTGGCAGTTCGTTATATTATAAGACTTAATCAATTGAGTAAATATTTTATGATTTAAAAATGACTCGTATTTATATACTGACGAGGAAGTGTAAAAATTAATGGTTAAATTCTAATGCCAAATTTAATTTCGTGAAAATAGTGTCAAAATGTGTTCTGTGCCCTTAATGAGAATACAACTTCAAAAGCAGCTTGGCTACATGTTTACTTTACAATTTAGTCTGTAATATTCTAGCAATCCACCTCAAGTTTCAAATTTTTTTCACTTAACTCACGCATAGTCCAGATGCCAGCAATATGAAAAAAGGCGAATTTTTGCTGTTGGAGTTAGTGTATACAATTTAAATTCTGTGCTAACTTTCTGCTATAAAAGCCTAAGGAGTGTACCAAATTACACACATTTTTTACAATAGACATTTCACTCTTTTACTCATCATTAAGCCCTTCTACAACACAGTTATTAACATTTCAGATACCATAGTATCACATATTTTGCCAAGATAATTAAAAAATTTTCATAACAAGTTCCTTAATTCAAGTATAATTTAAAACTATAAAAACAAGAATGACAATAGATAATAATAAAAACGTGATATTAAATCAAGCCTCCACAAGGGATAGAAAAAATTACTGCACGCAAATTATTTGAGGGAACAGATTATACACCATACCATAGGATTATTTCACAAAGTGTTTAAATGAGCACGTAATAACATTACAATGAAAAATAATGCGAGACGGCACCCAGAAAATTTATTAAGGTGCAAAATTACACTAAATTAAGAATATTTTATTCAACAAACAATTCCCCGTCAGCTCAACGCTGATGTAATAATGACGTGACAGAATGCACTATTAACCAGAACAGCTAGTTTAACTACTTGACAAATTACGTGTATTGTGAAATTGCATTGACTAATTGAATATTATTCATGTCAGCCTTTTAGCTGGGAAAACCATTTATACACATCACAAATTAGTGACTGTGACATAAATTAGTTTCATATACAGATCTTCCTTTAATGTAATTCTCGAACAAATGCTATTCAAATTAAGGGCTAGATTATAAAAATTTACTAGCAATGAGACCTTTTTCAAAAGACGGGCATACATGACTGTTGAAAAAATCTCATTAGATCCCACGTAATTCGTGACAATAGAATACTCCCTTAGGGCACAACCTGAACTGAAAATTACCTTGTATTTCTGTCTGATGAAAAACCCCTACACACATTTAATTAATAGAAAATGAATTGTAATTTACAATTTAAAGAAACCGTGGCATGGCAGCAGAATGGGGCCCTTCAAGGCACTCCGCGCATTAAACACATATAAAAAAATACATAATAAAAGTTTCCTTAAAGTCTTAGTTCGGCTGCATGGCGACAATCGATTGAATATTTTAATCGTTTTCCTCCCAAGACATGCAGCCGTAAGAAGATGCAGACAACACAGGTATTTAAAAATGAACGAACAGCCAAGTTCTGGAACGATGTTGCGACGTAGAATTATAACTCGCCCGGGCAGGGCCAAATGGGGCAGCAATACTCACAAAAAGCAACTAGTATCATAAACGCTAACGAAAATTTCAATTATTCCGAAAATAAAATCTGGAAGGTGCTATTAAAACTGAATTAGAGAAAGAAATTAGTTAGTACTGTACATCTGCAAGATTAAGTACACACTAGCAAAATCACAAAGTTACAGCATTTTGTAACTCGCCGTTTGTCCTCCATCTTGCCGGCGCACATCACTAATTTGATTTAAACCACTTTAACATCACAGACAATATGAGAATTCCCATGGTGTGTTGCGCCTCTAAGCAATTAAATGTCGTCAACAATCATGTTGATCGCTGGTCTACGATGTGGCCTCAAGTCGACGAAAAGAAAGACTCCCCAGAGCGGTAGCCAGTACAACCGAATCATAATCGATACCATTCACTTTTAAAATTAATGACGCAACATAGAAGGGTATGTGGGTTGGGAACAGAAAGGAGGTAGGAGAGGGAATCCAAGTGGCCAAGAAGAATGCCTAACGGCTCTGCGCGCCAGCGGTCGTTATGGGAACTAGACGAGACGATGCTGCTCTGATGTCTCAGGAGGATTCTTAGGCATGATGAAGCCAACTTAGGGGAAGAGAAACCCGAATAAAATTCCCGGACCTCCAAGTTAGGGGTTTAACGTAGGACGGACAATCCCTCCTTGTAAATATTAATGTACGCAACGACTTTGGTTATGCGTGCGTAGCAGTCAAGCATTGTAATTATTTGTAAGTGGCTGGACGGGGAAGTTAATTTAATAGCTTTGACTGTGACATATTAAGATCTTATGATCTATGTACCTGTTCTAAAGGAATATAATGCATTTTTAAAAAAGATTTATTGATAAAATATTTTTTCTGCAGTCCGGTGTGATGAGTCTGGCACGCCACATGTGGCCTGCGAGCCGCTAATTGAATATAAATGCAGGAATGTTCATTGCAGAAGCCACATTATATTGCCAGACATTTGATCGCTCTTAAACTTACATACGTTTATTTTCTTTTATTCCTGCTTTTTATGTGCACTACTGACACAGTAAGCAGTGCTAACTAATTTTCAGATAACCTATAAATGTTCGATACGTAAAACGGTCCTAAATATGTATGAAAAAATAAAGGAATATATCGTAACTGCAAGTTAATCCATTTTAGATTAACACAGTAACTTATAAAAACCTTAGGTTCTCATACGCATTTAGCTATACTTATATTTTCTCACACAAAACATTCGAACCTGAGTCGGCAGGGTTTTTATTTTTCCATCGTAATAATCTTCGTGCATTATTAGTTTGTTGGTGTTGAGCTCATGGCGACATTCACAGGTCACAACTTTTCGGAGAAACTTCTTGCATATCTAGTTTAGGAAAAAAGTTAGACTTCAACTTAATGAAATGCCCTTTCTCGCCTTCAGAAAGAACATCGCTGTACAATTTTAAACAGAAATTAAAACTTGACTCCAAAAAGAGAAACAAATAAACAGCAGTACTTGAACATCACCTTGACTGAGCATACAGCCAAGAGCGTTTGAACAGTTGAGGAACGTACCTGCCATTTCGATCTTCCACTGGTAATTCCACTGCAACTTCCTCATCCTGTTTTTTTTCAACACAAAAATTGAAATATGACAAACATAATGACGTACTTCGCATCAAACGTACAGAGGGAAAAGTGACCAAGTTGCTTACTTATTCGAATAATATCGTTACTAACATCTATGCAAATAACAACAGTTAACAATATTAAGGAAAAACTTTCAGAAGTGGTATGTGCAGTGAAAAAAAAAAAAACATTTATTTAGACATTTGGAAGAACATGCAGAGCTCACAAGACAAAAAAAGTCGAATTGGCATTTGGTAGTTATGAAATACTGTTAGCGCAGTCTATACATATTGTACTGTCTCCACGTGTATTACATCGACACTTCTTGCAGTCTTCTATGAATACGAGATTCGGTTCGCACTCTAGCGGTACTGAAACACACAAAATACATTATAAAGTTTTCTAAATATCTAACATATCTTAAAATGCATCTAACCGTTATTCTACCTACTCTAGAAATAAAAAATGAACGAAGTTATATATGGTATATATGTACATATCTACACACACCCGTGATAAACACTAAGTACTAACATTATTCAAATTATGTCATGCAATGTGCAGTATGCTTAAATTAAATTTCGAATTAAATGTGTTTATCTATAATTAAATCTTTATAACGTGAGCAGTGTTCAGGTAATATTATAAATTAGAATACTGACACTAATTAACAAGATTTTATTCATTATTAACACAGAACAACTTGGATCACATCTTATAACATCGAGAATAAAAACAATCCAAGTTCGTCTATAAAATAAAAGAACTCATGTCAACAATACAATCGACAAAGAGATATAGATATTTTTATAGTAGTTGATGTACTTCAGCACCTCCCTTCATCGATTAATTGTAAAAACTTTTAAATAAAGAAAGTCCCAAATCTTAAATACAGTTTTTTTTTTTTTGGACTTAGTAAGGGCTTGGTGAAACCATCCGCCAATTGATTCTGGGTATCAACTCTTCTGATCTTAATTTATCATTCTTGGACCTTTTCTCTAACAAAGAAATGACGAATTGAAATGTGTTTCGTGCGTTTATGCCACACAAGATTTTCTGCTAATTTTATAGCAGCATTATTATAGACAAACAATGTACTTTCCTTATAATCAGTCATTTCTTGCAGAAGTCTTTTCAGACATGTCATCTCTCGTGTCCCCTCAATTGCAGCAATATTTTCTGCCTCTGTAGTAGAAATAGAAAAAGAACACTGTATTTTTTCTAAACCACGAGATGGTGCCTCCGGAGTACAACACACAATGCCAGTAGTAGATCTACCAGTCTTCTTATCGCCACCAAGATCCGCATCGGAGTAATATTCAAGAATTCCTTTTTTGGAGTTTTTCTTGTAGAAAATTCCGAGCTATGAAGTTCCATTTAAATAAAGAAATATTCGCTTGGCTCTGATAATGTCACTCTCAGAAGGATTCCAAAGTGACCTGAAAGCAGTATTGATTGCATAAGAAATGCCTGTTCTTGAGCAAATCATTAAGTACGTCAGGGATCCCACAGCTTCCCTGTAAGGAAAATTCCTTGTCTTAACGTTTACATTTTCCTTCACTGACTCCATATTCTCGTCTTTCAAAATAGGTATACTTACAGCCCGACACTCATTTATTTGAAATGTCTTGAGAAGCCTTTTAATGTAGGATGTTTGACTAACCGTAATACATTCCTCACTTCTTGCAATTTCCAACGAGAGGTTATAATCTGCTTTTGAATTGATTTTTAAAATTTTTCTATGAGTGCTAGCGCTTCTTTTTCTTCTGACGCAGCAATTAACCCATCGCAAACATACAATGCTAACATTATTTTTCTGCCGTTTACATCCTTGATAAATAGACATGGGTCTGCAGTGCTAATTTTAAATCCCAGATCAAGCAGGAAAGTCTTTATTTTATCGCACCAACAATTCCAAAAAGGTATGCAATATGCATACCTTTTTGGAATTGTCATTGAAACCTTCTGATTGGTGAATGTAGACCTGTTCCTTAAGTTGCCCATTTAAGATGCAGTTAGTACATCAAACTTATAGAGACCCATATTTTCATTTGCAGCAATACTAAGCACTGTTATAACTGTAGTTTTTCTAGCAACTGGGCTAAAAGTTTCGTCAGAATCTTCACCTTTCTCTATAGCGTCGTGAAAATCCATACGAACAATTTCGTTCTCTCAACCAAGTTGACATAATTCATCATACATTTAGGTGTATTTATTATTTCTTGGTTCCTCAAATTAATGTCTCTTTTCCACTTTGTGCCATCATGCTCTACTTCTGAGTCTAGGCTATTTTCATCCATCACCTCTTCTTCCCTTTCTTCAATTTATGGAATTTATTCTTGATATTCTACACCTATTTCTTCTTGAACTTTTCTTAGTTATTTATGATCTTCTGCTGTTCCTCTTTCATAATATATACTGATTCCTTTTCCAATGATTGGTTAAGATAATGATTTTTCAACGATTGGTGCTTTAAGTGATTCTTGAAAAATTATGTCTCTTAATCTTATGAATTTATTATTTGAGAACACTCTGTACCCACTGTCCCCTTCATATCCAAAAAGCACTCCTGGTTGAGCCTTTTTTAAAATCAAATTTTTCTCCTTTTTTCTTTGGGTTTATGGACCCAAAATTTTTATCCGATTACTCGTAGGTTCCTTATTCCCGGTTTTCTACCTATCTAGAGTTCAAAAGGAGACTTTTATTTTACTGATGATGGACCAGTTCGATTTAATATAGAAGCCGCTGAATTTATCATTTCTGCCCAAAGCTCTTTGGGAAAAGATTCTCCTCCAGAGCGCATAAGAGTTCTTGCAGTTTCTACTATCGTGGAGTTTTCCCTCTCCACCCAGCTATTTTGTTGCAGGGTATAAGGCATCGTGTAACCGATTTCAATCCCTTTAGTTTTAGGAAAATTTTTTAACTTTCATTATTAAATTCCATACCATTATCACACTGAATGAACATCACTTTATGACTTAGAACACCTGCTTCTGTTAAAAACTCTTTTAACTTGCCAAAGACTTAGTCCTTATTTTTAATCAAATACATTGTTCGAAATTTTGAGAAATCATCCTTGAAAACCACAAAATACTTAAAACCACTTTTTGAGGCAATGAATCATACATCACTATGTATAACCTCGCCCATTTTCTCCGCTCTTTCCCGTCTTCCAAACTTGAGTCTCTGAGCTTTTCCTTGAATGCAACCTTCATAGAACTCTCCATCGAGGGGTAAGTCTAAATTGAGTTCTCTTTTAAGTATTTATTTTACATGGCGTTTGTTTTGATGACCCATTCTTTGGCGATAGAGTTGCAATAACTCTTTATCTTTTGTAAGAATAGACAAAGTATTATTTTCTGGTGTACAGTTTGTCACAGGTATTACCCTAATTGCTAACATGTAGAGGCAACCATATACTTGACGTTTTCCCGAAACAAGTGTTTCTTGGCCTTCAAATAATCTGCATTTAACAGCAATAGTTTCAAATGTACTACATGTTCTACGATCCTGCACAGTTAATAAGGAAAAAATATTCTTAGAAACATTAGGAACCAGTCAGACGTCCGTGAGCTCAAATTTCTTATAATTACTGTTCGAGCCGGCTTCAATCAAAATAGATCCTCTGCCGTGTGCCTTGACATGAGAACCATCTGCAGTAACTATACCATGGCTGGCTTTAAATTGCTCATAATTCCTAAAACATTCCCTCCTATTGCATATATGATCTGTCGCACCATTGTCCATAAACCAAGCCTTATTATTAGACTCTGATGCAAAGACTTCTGAGGTGACCGTTAAAAGTTGCATCTTCACTTGAATTATTTTGGACAAATTTAGCTGGCTTAGGCGGGCGACCATCAGCAATCCAAAATCTACCATTTTTAACATAATGCCTTTTTTTTTGTGGCATTAGGTACATTTAATAAAATTTTTCTTAAAAGTAGGTTTGAATTTTTCTTTACTGGTATCTGTTGACCCTTTTGCTATTAAATTTTCTTTTGAGGTTTGTTCCTATAAGTTACATTTAAAAGTACAAAGTTTCTGTGTTAGATTTTATTTGCTCTTATTTTCTTCATTTATCAACCTCCAACCAGCCGCAAAGGAATTGAACGTATCTGGCAATGAATTCAAAATTTTTACAAATTAACAGGAAATCTTTGTTAATCTCAAACTCTAATTGGTTCCAACAATTGGATAACTTTGCAATAAAACTCACTGCATGGTCCTCTGGTAACCATCTAAGTTTACAAAGATGTATTATATAAATAAAAAAAACCTATCTTCAGAAAAAATTTCAAAGAGTTGACATAGTCCTTCCCACATACTACGACCATATTCATATCTTCTAACTTTTCCAAACATTTCTTCAGTCATATTATTTGACATAATTAATAAAGACTGATTTTTTAATAACATTAAACATATCTAACTGTTTTGAATAGTCTTTAGAAGCTTGCTCATCCTTTTCGTTAGCTGGGGGTTCTGTACAAATGTACTTCCCATCTATTATGTCGATTGCTTTAGGTATAATCTCTAATGCCATTCTAACTTTGACTTTCCAATACGCCCTGTAGGATTTACCTTCTAATAATGAAATCTGGGGAATGGAGAAGGACTTGGATAATTCAATTTTAACTAATTAGTAGTATGAATGGGGCAAAACATACCTTGGATGGACAAATAGAATGTTAATATAAATATAAAAAATAAATAAATTCATTCTTCTTCATGATGTGCAGGACCTATAAGCTGTTCAGGTAATATTATTAATTATAAGTTTGACACTAATTAACAAGATATTATTTATTATTAACACAGAACAACTTGGAGCACATCTTATAATATTGAGAATAGAAACCTACCAAATTTGTCTATAAAATGAAAGAACTCATGTCAACAATACAATCGACAAAGAGAATTAGATATTTTAATAATAAAAAATTTATATACTTCAGCAAGCAGTACATAACATCCAAAAACTTGAACTACATTTCTTATCGTATAGCTCATGCAAATGTATGCAACGATGATATTCGAACAGAGATTGGACAAAATATTTGATTTCTTATTAATTTCGTCTTTAATATATACATACAGGTATAATGTAATTAAGTAGTGTAGCATGCCAGATGTTACTGGCTACTGCATAAATGGCAGCTCTAAAACACTTTAAATTCTATCTGCCTTTCCATGAGCTGAATGCATGTTTCAAAGTCGTTACGTCATTCATCTAAATGAGGGGCTCAGAATTCCATCCGAAATAAACATGGTGTGCTCATGCAACCATCAAATTCACTAATAAGCAGTTTATTTAAGTGAAGTGATGTTTGTAACCGCATGTCCCAACAATAACTCTGCTTGCTATGAGAGTAATTCCTTAGCGTAAACGAAGACGGATGACATTTTCATTTTTTTTTTCATGAAAAAAGATATTTTAACAGCAAGGTCTCGAGACTTGGCGAGGGTGAAGCGAGGCGAGTGTGGGGCATCGCCGGAATGAAAAGGCAAGGGAAACGGGAGATTCCCGAGAAAACACCCCGGTCAGCGGCATCGTCCGCTACGATTCCCACATGCGAAAATCTGGGAGTAACCGGCACTCGCAGGAGACTTCGAAGGCCCCCGCATACCACCCCGCCATTGCAAAGAGGGCACAAAACTCCAACCCTCCCATCACAGCAAGTATTACCTGATGCTTAGCGATATGTTAAATATGATTGAAGAGGAATCTCATTACATCGATGCTGATCACATGCGCGGATCAATTAAAAAATATAATGAAAACAAAACTATTTTCTCGCGTCCTTTTTAAGATACATAAACACGATTAAAAAGAATTTTTTTTTCTTATAAATACAACCACTGTTTTTGTTGTTTCCTCCTATTATTTTCCCTACTAGCGTATTAGTGAAAGTTTTACAAAATACCAATAACATTCATAATATTTTTTCTTAAAAATCCTGGGGTCACGGTGGTGTAGTGGTTAGACTACTCGCCTCTCACCTAGGTGAACCTGGGTCATTTCGGGATCCCAGCATGTGGGAATTGTGGCGGACGATGCCACTGGTCAGTGGGGCTTCTCGGGGATCTCTCGTTTCCCCCGCTCTTTCCTTCCGGAGCTGCTCCATACCCATCTCGCTTCACCCCCATCGGCTCTCAAGACCTCGATGTTTAATGATCAAAATCATTATACATTTCCACAAACCATTTTGTCCTGATGCGTTGAATTTCCATATTATCTGAACTGAAAATAATTGAAAAGTACCCAGAAAAAAAGAGTACCAAAACACAAAAATATCATACTTAAAATAAATTGAAAAATACTTTAAAGCAAATTATAAAATAACACATAGAAGTTAAATAGATCAATTACAGCAGCTCCTTCTCGTACAAGCTGATCTATTGCCATGGTTATTACAGCGGCAGCGGTTGCAGTTGATTCTGAAGAAAGAATTGGGTTCGCAGACTACCGCACCTGAAAGAAATAAAATAATCCTTTACAAATATTATAGTTCTCTCAAAAATAAGTAAAATTTCACTATATATGTATATAATATAACGTTAATACTCATGATCTTTCACTGTAATCTGCCGTTATTTTTTAACGTTTTACTGTACTAAGTGAGCAATACTTTACAAAGTTAGTCAATGTCGCATTGTTTCTAACATAATTTTCGCTCAGTAACTAAAATAAAATGTTAACAACGAAATAAACATAGGTATTTTAATAATTTTTAAAACAAAGAGCACTTTTATCATTTAAAATTAGTAAATTTTTCTATAGAAGCGAAATTATTCAATAAAAAATTAACGGATGAACCAAAATTAATGTTTATACTCGCTGTACGTTAATAAAAGAGAAACTAGCAAAGATAATGTGAAGGGACCTCGTGAATGTGACGCTATTATGGACAACACTGGGCGTGTGCAAGCGCGTGTAGACATTCTGGTGTCGTCAGTTCCGCCTGCAGCCACGAGTGTGAGGCGCTATAACCGTAGAGGAAATGGCGGAGGTGACAAGGTCATTTTCCGAGCAATGTAAGTGGGTTTTAAAGTGTTATGGGAAGTGTGAAAACATGATTGAGGCGCAGAGACGACGGAGGGCAGAGTTCAATACTGCGCAACACTCACATGTGACAATGACAATATTTCGTCTCTGAGAGAGATAGAACTGCGTGTGATGTGAAGAAAGGACGGTGCGGCAGAAGATAATGACAAAGGACGAAGGAAGTCTGTGTTGCACACATTCACGTTCCTCTGGGGAGTCGAAGTCCGTACAGCAATATGTGCGTAAATCAATCTGAAGAACAATGTGCATACCACGAGGCCACGGACACTGGATGCCATCATGAGCGACGAGATTGTGATCGCTTGTGTATCCACTCCCATGGAAATCGTAGCTACTCTCTGTCGTTCTGTTCCACAGCGTTGCAGACGATGTCGTGCCGCTGATGGCAGACATTACGAACATTTGTAACTGTCGCACACATCCGACATCGTTCTTAGAGCGTCAAATACACGAGGCCCCGTCAGGTTCTCATTAATAATTCCTCTGTTATTCACGTTCAGAGAAAGTCAACATTAATTTGGGACACCAGGAAATTACAACAATTTGTCTTTTTCAAGCGCTGTGCAGTTGAAAACAAGTTAGGATCTATTGCATTGCGGAAATAAAGTTATGTGAGATATTTAACATAAATGTACAAAAATTGTGATTTCCACAATAGCTTTACGTTATGTTAAAATCATAAGAGAAACAAGAAATTTTTTGAAAACATGTAAGCAGTTCATTTTATTTCTTTCAAATTGTATCTTCAGGACTTACATTATTTGCAATTATGTTAAACTGTTGTATGCCATAAATCAAGAACTTTGAATGTGTTCAACGCATTGCCTGGAAAACTGGATGTATATGTTATGTCATATCAGTAAAAACCAGAAGTTACTAATACCAAATGAGTCTTCTTTACTATACATGGGTGAAACTGAATTTTATTGAAGTTCTTGAAAGCATAGATGGTATGTAGTCGTTGACATGTCATTGACAGCAATATCGTTCGAGATGAAACCAGAAGCATGTGAGAGAGTACAAAGAGAATTATAATCCACGAGTAGCTTATCCGGGATTCGAATTAAGAAAAACTCGTAAAATTAAGTTAGTTTGCAATCAACTGCGTCATGGAGGTAGGATTCGGAGCATCAACCTCAAATGTAATTAGTGTAATGTTTTGAATGATAGGGTTCACTAGCCTGAAAAATTAACTTGGCTATCATTTTGAAAATAAATGCCAGAGCCACTAAAACACATCCGTTTACATAGACTAACTTTACACTTCTTGTGTGAAAATTTTTAAGTATATCGTTTAATTGGTCTGCGAGTTATGGCATAAAAATACCTTATTTTTTATAAGAGGCTATCTTGCAGAATTGCTTAAAAAGAGGCTCTGTACCCGATGTTTGTAATAGATAATGTCAACATAATACAATTGATTGAAATTGTTAAATTGTTAAATAGATATGCCAAACATATAAAAATATTTATTTGGCCAACATTTTTAAAATAATGGTGTAACACTATTAAAATCATGTACCTTTACTTGGACTTCTGTGGGTGTTTAAAATTTTGTAGAAATTAGGCGAAATATTTCGCAGACATGACAAAATATTCAGTTTACTAACATGACACTACTTTGAAAAAAAAATCCCTCAAAGGAGGATCTCTGTATGCATATCGGTTGATTTGTCCCTGACATATGGCATACAACCTCTATTGATCATGTGACGCTCTTCATAAAGGGAGGGCAAAATGTTTATATATTTACACATTCGATTATTTTCATAGATACAAAATACAAAATTTAAATTTCAATCTGTTACATAGTTTCGTATATATAGCACACTAAGCTAAAATGTTTGTATACGTGCCATTCACAAAATAAGAGATTTATATAATTGAAAAATATAAACGAATGTAGCCTACCACAGTACATAATCTTCTCCAAATTTAAAATAAATCAAACCTTTAAAAATTTATTAGTTTGCATAACCTGCCATTGTGCTAATTGTTAGCCAAATTCAGTAGAAATCGGTTTTGTTTTAAGATCACATAATTTTAATTTATCAAGTGATCATATTTTCGAAAATGGCGGAAAAAAGAGAATTTGTGTGTTTAGAATTGATTGTTGTAATATATACATATATACAATCATTATATAAATATTCTTTTTAATTAATTACATGGAGTTGACGATATAACATACAAAACTAAAATAGCTAAATGGACACCATTTTTCAAATAATATGCATCTGACATGACTGCGCGTAACAAATATATTGATAATAAACTAAAAAAAATACATTTTAATATTTTCGTTTATGTAAATTTATTTTAGGATTTATAATAATAACTTTCGTGGCTGAAATGGACACGAATTAAATTTATTTTAAAAATATTCCTAAACATTATTACTAATTTTTAATACATCTTACAACTTGAGTAAATTTTAAGATAGTCTTGTTTAATGAAGGGTTTGTTTATTTAATATTTTTGGCAAAGCGTGCTTTTGGAAGCGTATACAATGTAAAAATGTCTAAATATTTTTGTTTTAAAAATACATTCTTATTAAATTAATTTTATGTAGGTTCTAGCGAGCAAAATGTTTTCAGTGTTACAATATACATGCATTCTTATTTAATTTTCAATCTAAATCGTATTTTATGGCGATGTTGGTAGTGTATTTACTAATTTTGACAGTACGTGTACTAATTTTTAAGTTCTGCGTGTAGTAAAACTGGGTGCACTGCTTGGGTGCAAATCGCAACTTCTGCCTGAGCAAAAATCCATTTTAGAGTCCGCCATAAGGTCAGCTGAAAACTCAGTAGCTTTTCGCATACAAAACTGCTAAAGAAACTAGTATTTAAGTTCAAGTTCCACATTCAATTGGCTAGATTCAACTACGCACGTGGCCCGAAGTACCTGAGTAGCAAGTAACATGTGTTATCCTCTCTTGCGAACAGCAGGTGCGAACGCATCAACTCTCCCCATTAACAATCAGCAATTTACCAGTGAAACCACGTACATAGCCGTACTTCACCTCAGTACAATAGACCTATGTGTTTGCGGCACAGTGAAATAGTGTGCCCGTATCTCTGTTTTTGTTGTTTTTTTTTTTTTCTGTCAAATAGCCTTACATTTTCGCGGCTATTAAAATGGTTTCCGTAGCTTTTCAACTGGTACTATGAAAATTACTGACAATTAGTGTCAGCGGTTCAGTAGGCAGGTATTATTCTGTGTTTATCCTCGTCGAGCATCGGTAATATCAAATTAGAAAAAGGAAAGTTATTTTAGGTAGTGATAGCAATGATTATTTGGAAATGGGTCTAACGTAGTAGGGGACGAGTATGGCGGAAAGTGTAGTTTGGGGAGAGTAAATAAAAAACGCTATTATGGTTACGATAAAAATATTCACCGCTCTTATTTTAAAGAAAGCCACCAACCTGTAAATTTTGTGATTTATTACAAAGTCTTATTAATTAACAAAGAATAGAAAGTCTGTTGACAAATATTAGAAAGTACCGTAAATGAAATTTGTATAGTATGTAATATATTTGCTCATAAAAACACCACCACTTTCAGTTAGCGAGGAAACTATTATTTGAACATAATGGGTTACTGTGAAAACGACGTTTCGCTATAAATACGAAGCTAACATTAAGGCTCCTATACATATAACACATTTGGGAGAAGAATTCAGGTTTATTCTGGTAAATATAGTAATTCAGGGAAGATACAATGCTGGCAAGATCAATGCCATATTAGCATGTTATTTTGAAAAATCAACCTATTCAATAATCTTGCTCGTCTTTTAGCTTTCTTTTAAATTATATTGTAAAAAAATTGTAGGCCAGTATTTGTGCAGGCTTTAAATCCTTCTTATTAAAAAAAAAAACTTAACACATTTTTTCTGTCTCAAATTTAAATGCCTCCACGCATGGACCACTTGGATGAATGCTGGAATATGCAGGGATAGGTTTCCTTCAATTATATGTCATACAGGAATATTTATGTAATTAGAAGAAAAAAAACCAATCTGAAAAATATTATAATTTTTGGCGTTATACACCAAGAATTACTGGTTTTAAAGTCAGTTACAGATATCTAAAAGAATAATTTTATTAATTAAACTACTAGATGGGAACAATGCAACAACATTTTTTTCTACTAAGGTCCAATGGTTTTCTATGAAACTAATATTTTGTCTTATTTATAAGCTTAGGGATGCAATGGTCGATTTATGTGTACTCGGGAATAAAACAGAGGTTTTCGATTTGGTAAAATACAAAATATGGTGAACCAAATAAGCTTTCCTGTGTCTGTATTTGAGTTTGTGAAAAAAACTGATTCCAGTCTACAAGAAAATGTCAATAACAGACTGCTACAGATAAGATATCTGGTTTTTATTTTGAAAATAGAAAGTGGACAACTATGAATTGTCCACATTAGGTCTTTCTGTGATCTAAAGATTAATATTCGATATTTTGGATATCGCAAAAATATTTGCAATTTTTTAAGGTGTAGCCATGTGAACATAATGAAGGAACTACTCTACTAACGAAGTACAGCCAGATTTCGATTGATTTTTAATGTTTTTAACCATAATCGATAATATGCAATATTTGTTGGCATTCTTGTGGATGACCTTTGTTGTGTTTGCTATGTATAATACAATATTATTTGTTTATTAGATTTTCTTAGATATAGAAGAGATGGTACTTAATGTAAATATGTTATCATTTTTAACTGAGTAATTAAAGTTAATTTTCATACTGCATTAACTGTACGTAATGTAGTAGTCATTAAGCAGTTATTACACCACTGTATTATTTTATTTATATTTTGGTATAAATTTTAATTTAATAGAAGTGGTTTGTAAAACCAGCTCTGTAGTTATTCTAGTATCAGGTGAAGGAAAGGCTGCAGTTTAACTATTATGTGAAAAATTTGTTTTAAAACGTCAAATATTCCCTTTATTTTTTACAATGGCGTTGAAGAAATATGTTAAATGGTAAACAGACTATTATAATGTAAAATGACAAAGAGTGAGTGAAGAAATTTTGGCGGCTCTTAACAGCGAGATCTTGAGAGCCGATGAGGGTGATTAGAGTGATTATGGAGTGGCACCGGAATGAAGGGTCGGGGGAAACGGGAGAGCCCCGAGAAAACCCACCGACCAACGGCATCGTCCGGCACGATTTCCACTCGCGGAAATCCAGTAACCCGGCCGGGGATTAAACCCAGCTCGCCTTGGTGGGAAGAGAGAATGCTAATTGCTCGCCCACCGGCCCCAAAAAAATAACAAAAATAGTGAAATAATTTTCGGACTTATTTTTCATGTCTTTCAGAATTTTTGAGCATCAAATTTTCTAAGTGTTGGCGGGGTTACAGCATGTCACAAACTGGCCAGGATCAAATGTACAAACCATATGGCCGTCTTCAACCCGGAGTGACAGAGCATGAGAGACTGCCGGCATATATTTATTACCAATCCCGAATCTGCCCTTCACACTTCATATTTATAAAACAGATTCATATCTTGTACATTGACAAGAATGTTACGTATGCTTTAAAATGTCTCATTTACCCTTTAAACTAATTTTAATTGATCAGATCCTGGACTTACGCATATGTAAGCACGCATGATGACATTATATTAATTCAAGATCTTTTATTTTAAACGTACGTATCCCAAGCAGTTACAAAAAATTAATAGATCTTAAGCTGACTTAAATATAGCGAGATATTGAAATAAAGTTATATTTGATACTTGTGAGCAATGAAAAGTTTTATTTAGTGCGAGAGTACTCACCATTTTCCAACGACGGAAAAGTGATGTTTCCCGAACAATCCGCCGAATGACAACCACCAGATTCCACACCTGTAACGAATCAGCCAATCGCATATATTATAAGTTCGAATAGGAATTTCCACTTATAATTTTATACTTCTTTTCACTTATTGGTAGGTAACAGTGACGTCATTAGAGGTGCAGCCAGTAACTCAAGAAAGAAAGATTTCGGAAGGAATGGGAAGGAATCGGCCATGACTAGAGACCTGTAAAATTCGCGTTATTATTTGGCACCAGGCTAAACTTCACAGTTCTGTATATTTCCAAGCCAAAGTGGTTTCTCCATTGGCTACTGTATAGCTCTGAAGTCACTCCCTTTCTGATTGGACTGCATGTGATTGGACTACACAATTGTGAAGTGTTCATTTATTGACGCAGAGTTGCCCAGGACATGTCAAATAAAACATGGTCCAATAACAGACTTATATCAAAGGTACGTGTGTTTGAAGTTCAAAGTGTCCCCAAATAATAACGCGAATTTTACAGGTCTCTAGCCATGACCTTTGTTGTGGACCCATACCAGCATTCGCCTGGAGTGTTTTCGGAAACCATCGAAAACCGAATTCAGGATGAACGGACCGAGAATTGAACCTGGGTCCTCACGAATGTGAGTCCAGTGAGTCACCACTGCGCCACCACGCTCGGTTTTACACAATTAATATCACACTATAATTCACTCTGGATTGTGAAATTTAAATTCAGCACGAAATGTTTTTTTTCTGCGGGCTAGCATCCTGCCTTCGAACACCAAAATGCCTAACAAATTATTTCAAACACTTAATTAAATAATGCCGTCTACAAATTCCCAATCACGAAAGATCTAGAGGCAAGAATTACTCAACCCGTCACTTAGTTACCATAGCAACGTATCAATAACTGCTCATATACAATGTCATTCTAAACACATTACAAAACTATCAGACTGGAAATACATTTAATTGTGTTTACAATTTTAAAAAAACATAACACTTAGACAAGCAGTGAATTTATATATCAATTGACACTATTCATGTGCCAGCGTAAAATAATATGTGTGAAAATCATATTATATTTTACAAATACATAAATAAGTAAGTAATTAAAATCTGAATATGGATCAATTTTACGACGTCACAATACGTTCAAAAATTACTGCTCCTCGTTCAGCTGCGTTATTATGACGGATGAAATTCATGGCGGCAAGAAAATGATGCTGATGTACGTACATACAACTGCTTGCGAGCTGTAATTTATAACATATCAGCACACTTCATGTACCAAGCATTGGAATGCATTGGATAGATTGCTTTCTCAGTATTTCAACACGTAAATAGGTTATTCGTATTAAATGCCTGTATTGTATGATGGCAGTATTATACGTCCTACTATTTAGGCGCAATATACTTGAAATGGGAACGTAGAGGCTTAAGAGTGGGCTGCATCTGGTTCACCAGGAGTGTCGCTCGCAATGAATCGTTAGTTCTCGGATGTTTCTGCCGGTGACTGATCGTGAGGTCTCGGAAGTGTTCAGCTGTTTCCGAAAGTTTCAGCAAATATTTCCTATCAGCCAGAAGTGAACGGCGTCACATGATAGTTAATGTTTAATTTGCAGAAAACCAACAGATATCCTCTAAATATCAGTAGTACACATAAATAATTCGATTTCCAATGTTCAGTACTATTCAAGTGTGTGTGTGTATATATATATATATATATATATATATATATATATATATATATATATATATATATATATATATATATATTGTTTTTGTCATAAACTTTTGTTTCATTCGCTAATTATAATACATATTATTAGAAATTCTTTTATTTATTTAGTTAAGAATATATTGTTTTATGTTGCGAGTCTCTCAGATTTGACTTTCGATTAGTTCAGGCTTTAAACCTTGTTACAATTGCGTATAGCCATGCATTAAGCAAATAGGGCAGTTAACAAACGGGGCGAAACTGTTCCAAAAATACAGCGCGTGTTGACTGAGTTTCTTAGATTGGGTTTTAAAATATCACTTTAGCAGTTTTATCTGTGGTGTACAAAATATCTTCAGTCATTACCGAGTATTCTAAACTCACTTTACTTAACGTAAACTGTTTTATTGTGCAATTTTTTAAAGATGTTAAGTCCGGTACTGCGTCCATTAAAGTAATGGTAGGTTAAAGAGCAAGGACAGCCTAGGTTGTGTAGACAGCCGTCGTATTATATTAAGGCTGTTTAAGATCAACGATTAAGTTTTATAGACTTTTGGGACATTTTATGGTTTCGTGGAAATATAGCAATGCTAATTTGATTAATACCCCACAAAATTAGAAAAATAATATTCATCGTGTTTGTCGCGTAAACGTAACACATATAACTTTCAAACTTAATTTGTAAGAATTTTAAAAAGTAATATTTAGCACAAAGTTGGGTCCAACTTAAATGGGTGTTAAAGTCGTTGGAGTGGCATGTTGTAATTTATTTGTTTAAAATACGACACTTTGTTCAGTCGCGGTAAACGTTTAACATCTGGCTATTTGGAATTCAAATTTTACTTTAAAACTTAATATTGATATCGAGCGGACTCGCACTCGGGAGGAATGGTTACGTACTACACGCCGTGTGGCCGATTCTTTCCCCGTTCCTCCTTCTCTCAGCAACTTACACTGTCGCTAATGGCATCGCTGTCGATGAGGTGTTAAATCTACGCTCCTGTCTTACTTTAAATTTCAATATAGGCGAACCCAAAGCCAATTTTAAAATAAATATATTTCATTACAATCAATAACTAGGAAATATATTTTGAAGTGCGTTCTGTTTAAGTTTGAGTTGTTTGCGAAATAAATATACGCTTGGAATTCCTGTAGCTCGTTTCATTCATTGTTTCCTTTCAGTGACTTCTCTGCATAGTTATAATTTTTCAGGCTGTTAATTCGTATTACAACGTAAAAGGGCGTGATATTTTAAAATCGTTCTAGACTCTTCTTGAACAGCTTTAAGGTGAAGTTTTAGATAACTTGATCGTTGTGGATAATATTGAAATTTGACTTACATTATTTCCAGCAGGTATTTTCTCGTATTCCAGAGCTCGTATCGAACAGTAAACGCTCGAATTTTTACTGTTTTAAATATTCATTAACGGTCACGTATTTGGCGTTGCTGTATCTTAACAAATTTGTAAGTAAATTGCTGCACCATCCTGAAAAGCGAGAAGACCAATCAAATTACGATATTACGCTGGGAATAAACTTCGCGCCTGTAGCACTCTCAGCTCAGCTTCACGTTCGGTGTGCGTGATTGCGCGCATTTGTGCACGTCTATGTGCGTATGAATGTTTGTGTTGCTATCGTCAGATTAAAAAAATAAATGGTAGCTCATCTACTTCAGGTTGTAACCCGGAAGTTTCCATTCACGCCATAATGGTCGTGTCTGCTCGCCTGTTCTGTTACTCACGTAATATTACAATGCTCATATTGTTGCGGCCTCTAAACTTGTTCCCTTCTTCCCGCCTCCCTAGATGCCTGCGCTTGGACCGAAAATATGGCCTAACCAGCGAAAGCTGATATTAGAAACGGCCCGGCTGTGTAAAAACTGCTACAAAAACACTCGGCGCGCATCAGCCAACGCGCAACTGATAGTACGGAGACTAATGTTTTTAGCACGGCATTCAAGTTGCGACAGGCTGCGCGCGCAGCTGGCTCTTCCCTCACTGGCTATACCTTGATCCTATGCCGCCAGGACATCTGGCGCTAACAGTAGCAGCGAGGCGAGTTGTCCTGAAAGGCGGTCAGCTGGAGTAACTTCCTGGGGGAAGGGGGGTGGGGTGCAGAGGGGAAGTGGGTAATAAAGGATATGACCCCCCCCCCCCCCAACACACACACACACAAACACACACACACACGCACACTCCAACTCTCACCTCACTTTCACATGAAATTTTTCTGCGAAGGTGATAAAACTGAACTGGAAAAAAATATAATAACTGTATAAAATTCTTATTTAAATTGATTTGTTTGTGAATATTCCGCACCACTTCAATGCATCACTGGCAGATCATGAAGGATGTCGGCTGAGACAGCAGGCGCGTTACAAAGATATAACACGCGTGGTATTCTGTACAGACTGGGTGCATTTTTTTTCTTTTCGGTTATGAGCATCCGAGCAACTCAGTCATCTAGGTTGTGCATATAGGCGTGTGTAGTTATATACATATATATATCCACACATATGCAGAACCTATATATATATAATACACCCAAAAGTTGAGTTAAAAATACATCAAAATCTCCACCTAATTATTTCTTATGAATAACTAAGTGGAAGACAGACGGAGCTGAAACATTATATTTATCGTAAATATAACATAAAGTGTTTGACATGGAACAATTACATCCAGGATAATGACGCTGTGATCTGTGCGTTGAAGATGATGGTAGACATTTGAACATCTCCTTTAAAGAATAAATGTTATGTGTTGTGAGTGTTCTTGCCTGCCATGTGCACTAGTTCTAATGCACATGTTTCTACCGATACGCATGAATTCCTCGAGAGCAGTGGGGTTCAAAGTGATAATGCAAGACAACTTTTGTCGTTAATTATAACATGCCCACTTTTAATCCGTCATTGGAACTCCAGTTAATCTTTGGCATCGCAGGTATTAATGCGACAAGAGATCTGCAACTCTTCTCTATGACATAATTTTACGGCAGTGACTGGTTTTCTAGCCGTCGCTAATATTCCTCCAACCACACATTATCCTGGATGTTATTCTTCCACTTCAAATACTATCTGTAACATTTACAATAAAATTGTTTTCCACCTCCTCGTTCAAAGAGTGTATACCACCCATACAAGTCATCGTCAACGACCGTGTGTTGCATATATACTTTCCACTTATTTTTTTTCAAAAGGAATATACAATCGGAGTTTGTCGGATTTTTTTCACACTCAACCTGTATGTTTAAAAAACAGCTTAATTTAAAGCAACGATTTTTCTTCGTAGATCACTTCTTTTTTTATATAGAAAATTTTTCTCCTTACAAGGTGAGTAATTTCAGGAACATGTGAGACTCTCAGTATCACTACTTTATAAATATCATTATCAAAAGCAACGTCTAATTTTATTTAAAATGTTGATACTAGTCAAGAGCAAAGTAAGTACTGAACTTGTAAGAGTGCAGTCGGGAAAAACAAGATACTTTTTAAACCGCAAATAGCAGTTTCTCTGAAATAAAGATATCTACGATATCTACAAATAATTGTGATACGCACCTGTAGTTTGAGTTAATGCTCCTGTAGCCACCAACACTACGAGACTCACAGATGTGACCAGCAGCATTGCCTTCATCGTGGCTGAACACTGAACACACACGCAGTCCACTGAGCAACTCACTTGTGTTACTACCTATATGAGTCTACTTACACCCCTTACTGTTTTCCTAGAGCCTCCTCCCTCTTTCTCTCTCACTCCCGACATCGAATGGCAAGGCGTCACCACACTGCGATGTCATCAATGACCCCGCTAAGAACGCACGATGGAGACGAATTATGTAATAGATGTTGTTTGCTACTGCGAACCGACGCAGTGACGAAGTTAGCTCCCGACAGCTGGGAATACAGCTGCCGTTAACCCCGCGGGTTATCGTCTCTATAGGCTGTCCACGGTAAACTGAGCATTTCTGAAAGCCTTGCTCAAGATCTGCGTGCATGAACATTGCGTATTCTCCCGGCTAATGTCACATCGACATTGTCATTTACCAGATCGCTTTATTCCTGCTTCGACCAATTGAAGGGTGAAATCATTGGAAAAGTAAATATTATAGAAAATTTCTAATTCTCTCACGTATCTGTATAAAAAAAAGATAGCAAAAGAAATATTTCATCAAATGTTTACCTGACACTTCTAAATCAACACTTAGAATTGGAAATATATCACCTCAATCATTACCAACTTTACGGGACGTATGGCACTTAGTGAGTCGTTAGGCAGGAGCAGTGACATTTTTCAAAGGTTGATTTTGGAAGTGGTTACTTTACCGTGAACATCCTTTATTTATACGGACAAACGTCATCACCAGTAGTCTTTTGACGTTTGGGCTGACCTCCATAGCGCGTAATACACCGGCTTACGGCCTCCGAAGGGTTCTGGGTTCGAGCCCTGTGTGAAGTATGTGTGCGTGTCTGTGTTCGACTTAGTGCACATGCATGAGTTGCCATGCCTAAGAAACTTACACTTATCATTGCAATGAGTAAACTTGTTACTAAATGTCATTATAATTAAATTATAAAAACATTTATTAAGGAAATTAAATTTATGACTTACATACAACGTAGCATATTACGAGGACGTGAGTATGCGAGTTCGTTTCTCGTCCGGCTGGGAGATATTTAGGATGTTTATGTTTTTTTTTCCTGTGATTTACCACGGGATGTTTTGCTGTCTCTCCATCCTCATACTATTGAAGGCTACGTAAAAACACAAAGAAATATTCCTGTCGTCTACACCTCGGGTTTCAAAATGGACTCTCGTGTAACACATTGTACACTAATAAACATTTAAAAATGACGCCGCTATTAAAAATATCAAAGTTTTCGATTCAGGAAGGCCGCAGAGATGGCTTTTTTCGTGTACTTAAAACAAGTTGACCATACGTGGTGTTCAATAGTGATAACTTTTCAAGAAACAATTAAAACATAAATGGGCCGAGAACGTATCCTTCTGCAACATATAAACAAAAATACTACCACAAGACTTCTATATTTCTACTTTTTAGTACTTTGTTTACATTTCTCAGCTGCCTAAATAATGTTGGCATACTGTAAAAGCATTACGTATGTATAAATATTCACAATTTAGGCCTGCGTGCACATTTAGACAATCTTTAGAACTTTTTAAATATCTATTTATACATGATAGTTCTTATGGTGATTATTTTACATATTATTATAATATTTGTGTGATTTGCTCTATATAGTCCTAGAACATTAGGTTTACTATCAATTAATATTTTGCCGTGACTGCGTTCAATCCTATTAAACCTATAGCGTGGGGGTCAGGGAGGAAGAATTTTATAGAAAGTATTTAACATCTTGTTATAGTAATCAAAACATCTAGACTAATGAAGATATAGGAATCTCAAGCACGCAATAACGTAACTCCACGTTGCAGCGACAAACATAAAGATGGCGGCGAAAATGCATACTGATAGGATTGCTGTAACTTTTATTCTGCTCATATTTCTTCTGCATAAATCAAATTTACTAAATTCACTTATTTACTTATAGCTTTGTTACTGGGCTTTAATGTTATGAGCAAACTGTAACGCTGTAGCAAATGATCAATTCACAAAAACCTACAAATAACGTTGCGTGTTTTTTCAAACAACTGGGGGAGAAGTAACAAAGTTGTGATATAAACAGACGTGCCTTTAAACTATTACTGTTCTTACAAAAATCGTTAATGGTTTACTTTCGTACGTCCAATGCACTATCAATCACCGAACTAATATGTCTACGAAACTCGGCCAACTGCTTTTTCATTAATACTTAACTTCACACGTTCAACTAAAATAACATAAGCTTAAACATGTTTACACCTATAATATAAAAGCGAATTTATCACGACTTTATAACTTAACCAGAAAGATTAAAAATACCGCACGTACAAAACGTATTCGGAAACTTTGAAAGTATTTTATTCGGAGCGAAAAATAATCTATCCAGGAAAACGTAATGTCAACAATTTTGCAAGCTTCAAAGTTATAATTATCCCTCGATTACACCTGAAAGCCTACTTTATTTAGCTTTTGAAAATTTACAGTTCTTTTGGACCACGATTTCAAACACTACTTTTTTTTTTTATAAGTCTATAATATTAAACATAACAATAATTCTCCTGCTACAAGCGCTAAGAAACATGGAAAGTTCAAAAAACAAATTAATTAACTGAAATAAGAAAATAATATGGTCCTCTGTTACAAAATGCTTCGTACATGAAAAAAAAGAGATGACCAGACGAGACTAGATCCTACGCACAGTATTTGAGCTAATCAGACCATAAAATAATGTATTATATTTAATAAGAAACAATGAAACATGTCTCCACCTAAATATTTGGATAGCAAAATTTTTCTTTTTAATTAGTTTACCAAAACTCTTTTTAATGACATTTTGTATGCAGAATACTTTCCACTACCCGTTGTGAACTCCGTCGTCCTCTCACTGCTTTAAATCCAAATTCATTACGAAATAAACATTATAATTTATAGACAATATACAAACGAACGTTTCACTAGGGCAAAGTGTGAATACTTTAATGTTAAAATCAGTATTAAATGTTTGTGGTATATGATATATTCAGAAAAAGGCAAACAATGTTGCATCTGTTTTGAAACACACCTTACCGTGAATGGACTACAGGAAAGAAATTATTTAAAATGACTACCATTTTACCAAACAAAATATTGTGCAGAAAGCAAATGACATCTGCTTGAAACGAATTAAAAATAAATAACGTAATACCTAACCTTACATAATCTATGCAAGTTGAACATAGACGAACAGATTTTTATTAAATATTGGTGCCGGCATTTAATTCATATTTATTTAGTTTCTATAAATTATATTTTCGTAGCTTTTCGCTGTGATGTATTGCAGTGTTAGTTTCATATCAGTAAGATGTAACATAATAATGGATGTGGGATTTGAGCTATATATAAAAGCATAATTAAAAATTGTTGACATATACGTACATGGTTTAACATTTTGCAATATCAGCTGTGTAAATTTTCAGTACTGAAGACTGCTTTTTATATGTTAACAAGATAATAATTTTTATGTTTGCAAGTATACACCATACTCTATATACTCTACTCCTTGTTCTACGGTATAAAATAGCAGCTGACCCATTATACATTATGCATGTAAACCATGGTAACTGTATATGTGCAGGGTACTTCTTCTACGTTAATTTGTATAAATATTTCTAACAAAATATCCTTAGGATTTACGTTATTAGTCTTAAATTAAAAACAAAAATAACACTCTTTATTAGTTAAGAAAAAGTAGATATATTCTTGCAGGACATTTAAGAAACAAAACATTCCATGAGGTAGTTAAAATATAATTTATATATTTTTTACTGTCTTTGCCACTCTGATTAAACTTAGTAGTTTCAGACTTATGAGCAATACAATTTTTCTGTTTTAAGTTTCGCTGTAGTGATATAGAGCAAATTTTGTTGTATTTAAATTTTCAAAAAGTTGAATTTTCACCAAGGTTGAAGAATTAACTTGTTATAGTTTTTCCCCCTTCAGTTAGCTGTCTTCGGGGACACCAACCACACAAAAGGGGACTAGTACACATAGTCAACAACTTATAGCCAGTTATCTTAGATATAGGCCTGTATAAAAGTTACTATATGCATAAATAAACAATTATATAAAGATTGCTTACATAAACTGTATTTTATTGAAATGAGATATTTTACTCAACATACACTTTATCGATTACTATGTAAGTACGTAGACGTTACATTTTGTGACTAGCACAGGAAATCGGGAGGATAGATTAGGTAAGCGGTGTCACAACGACACAAATTTTAAATTAAGGCAACTAGGGCTTACGCCTGTATATTTCAAAACGAGCGTATATTCTGTCATGAATACAAATATTTCTTAATGAATGAGTGTACTTGCAAACAGTGGTGTCTAGGTGCAGACAATTTGATAATTTTAAAGCTAACATTTTGTAAAGCAAAATTAAGGATTTCTTTTATATTAATGATAAAAAGCATAAATACGATTTAATTAATCATGACATGATAACGAAGCTAGCACTTAAGAGCGCGATAAATAGCTACAGGAATTTCCAAATTCTTGTCGAAAAGCACGTGTGCCTGGTATTGTACTTTAGACCGATATTGCGCGGAGCCAGCCGCGGCAGTAGACCTTTTGAGGTTTTGGTTATCCACAGTTCGTGAGAAAGGAGAGTGGCGTTGGTTGGAAGGGTGGTGGGGTGGCACTGCGAAGTAGTCGGGATTTGGTTTCCTTGCGATAACGTCTCATGCGGTAACTTGGGCATTTAAAGGTATGTTTAATTCCATGCTAGCGAAAATGTTAATGTAAAACCCCATTGTTACTTTCCTTCCAAAATAACGTACATGTCATTTGTGTTAAGTTTCCTGTAGTTTAACAAGCATACAGGCAAGAAATACAACTGTCCCAAGTTACCTTGCAAGTAACGCCCTCTGAGGTCTTCATTGAGCAGCTCCAGGAAAACAATTTTTTCTGGAAAGGGTGGGAGAGGGAGAAGTTTTAAGGGAGTTTCCGAGGAAACCCGTGGACCAACAGAATAGTCCATGCACAATTTCCACATGTGAAAATCTGGCAGTGACCCCGCCTGGGATCGAATCCGGAACGATTTGGTTGTAGGCGAACGCTCCAGCAGTCGCTCGACCACTGCGGCTCTCATGTAACGTGAATTTCTCTTGTGACATCATTTCCTTTACGCCATATTCATATTCACGAACTGCAGCAACTTATATTATCAGTAAGGTGTCCTCCTACAATAATCCATCCCAGGATAAATACTACACTTGCCCGGATTTCCCACTTGAGCACTTCAGTTTGCCATACACATACCGGACCTTTCTATCCGCACCCCTTCCCCCTCTCGAACTGTCGCCAATGCCATGAACAATGGCGAAGGTACACAGCAGGAAACACGACCCCTCAAAGGGCCAGTATTATCTACTCCGCTTGCTTCCGCTCGTTTCGTGCTGAAGGGATAGGATAAAAGCGTCCTCTCCAAGTAGTGGGGTAGGATATTTTCAGCTCAAATATGATGTTACAGTGCATTACGCATATGCATATAAATCGCCTTTGTGTAAAAATAATTATTTCTATAATCCATCGACTATGAACGAAGGTAACATGTAACTGCTTTAGTTTTTACTTTTCTGCAAACGTGTGAAATTTGCTCTAAGGTAGCCCTTTTTATCATAAAGAAAATTGTATATTAATATGAGTTTTAACAAAATTTTGAAAACAGGCATTCCTAATTTTAGCTTTTCTTAATGGCATGTAAAAATCTCATTATTCTGGGTAAACTTGTTTGACCTCTAATTGCTTTCGCATTGACCTCTAAAACAGCTCTAAATGATGCCCTTTACCACCCTCTTAAATTATAAAATTAAATTATGTGGAGCACAAACACAGGTTATCATCAATACTTTCAACCAGCAAGCGTGAAAACATTCTTTGCTCAGTGGCTTAGGTTTTTAGGATGTATGAAAAATAGGCACTGTCCATGTAGCTTATACCATCCTCACAGAAAATAAAGCATCAAGCGTTTATTTTGAAAGAAGTTTATATTCAGCCAATTTTAGTTTTACATAAAAATTAACAGGTTCGAACGAATTCACAAGCGAAATATGATCGTGAGATCACAGTCGACAAGTTTAAGATAACAGGGCGACGAGCGACACAATGGAGAGGCAGAAGATCAGTGCAGTGGCTGGGTGTTACAGTCCAACTTGGTGCACGCAGCTACACCTTCGTTGGTGCAGAAGCAATCGTTACAGTCTTGCTTGAAGTTGCTCCCGGGCTCACATTCTCGAACAGCTGCAACAACACATACAATACAGTAGTTATTGGAAGGGATATGAGTGACATGATATCTCCCTAGAAGTCACACAGCTTGTATTTGTTTTAAATAAGAAATGTGTATTTTGAGTTCAGTGAGTGAGTGAGAGAAGAGATTTGGGCGTCTCTTAAGGGGGTAGTTTCCTTAATTTTTTCTCATAACTGAAGGTTACTGCTTATTAGCTTGATTAAATCCCACAAAAATTGATAATTGCAGGTTAAAAATTGCATTTATCAGCTCTTAAACAAACTTTTTAATGGTTTAGAAAATAAATTATGCCGATATTTTTCAACTTAAACATGAATTGAGTGCCTACATTTTTCTCATGTACTTTAGTTTTCTGTAAACTATGAAACTATGTTCTTTGCCGTACTTGAGGCATTTTTTAAATTTCGTCCAGCATACTTAAAAAATTCTATATTTCCATACCCCTTGAATCGTAGGATTTCTCGCGTTTCTAAAAGTAGGGGCTGAAAAGTAATGGAAAAAGATTACAAAGAAACAAAGCTACAGTAACATGGGAAATACCTTGCGCATTTCATAAACATATTTGATCATCGAGCTCAAATAACATATAACGGAAATACGACTGAGAAACTATTAAGTGGCAAATAGTTCCTGAGAAGTGGTGCACTCCTCGCCAGTGTGGCTCGTCGTGGAACTACGTGAGCTCGCGGAGAAAAACAGAGTGGTGAGGTGTGGTGGGTAGGGACCAAAATGCATAATGGTAGGCCACCTGCGGTTTCAGAGCCAGGTAGCTTGCTTGTATGAAAGTGATGGGGAAACTGCCTCCTTCCTACCAGACAGTTCTCGGAACCGGCCAATGCTCCAAATATTCGCTGTGTGTTGAGCATTTAGTAAACGTCTCCATCATTCGAAACCACGGTACCACGGTACGTTAACCACGTTAATTTCGGAAACCACGGTACGTTAAAGGCACGAAATGCTATTATCAAATTTCCAAATTAATTTAACTATAACTTAAGACCTTAAACTAATAGCGGCATTTGGAGTAGTGGTTGTATCTGTATTACATTCCATAATCTTGTGTTTTCTTTTCCCAAGACAATTGAAAGATGAGTGTTCAGCGTATAAATAAAAAATATTGTAAAGCGATGTGCTCTTTATTTATCATCTCAAAATTTCGACCACAGAGGAAAAAACAATGTATCGAATCTGTGTCTACATACACATTAATTCAATGATAAAGATATCAGGAAAGTCGAGTGCGTGTACGATTTCCCTATAGCGTAAATTAACCCTTCTCGTTTAAAGGCGGACGTAGTTCACGTGACATGGTCTGTCACACTACTAATGCATATTTTGCTAATATGTTGTGTGCCTATTCGCGAAGCAGCAAAATCAAAGAAACTCTTTATTAAAGCAAAAAATGGGAAACTACAATTTAAAAAATCGCACAAGTATTGGTATCAAATACAGGGGCAGCTTCATATAGCAGACAGGAATTTGTGTAATATAGTAATACACTGTGATAGTGAGATCCAAATAATCAGAGAACTAAGAGACGACGAATTCTGGAGAGAAAATATGTTCTCCAAGCTGCGTAGATTTGATATAGAATGCTTGTTACCGGAATTGGCAGACAGTCGAATAAGCTGAGGTGGCGTACATACAGGAGGCACAAGAAAGAGCCAAGAAAAGAAACAAGTAGGAAATAAAAATGTTACATTGTAAAACATTCTTATTAGGTTGCCTAGCTTAGAAATGCAATTAATACCATACCCGAAAAAAATTGGTATTTCTATAAATAAAACTCATCTTAGTCATTCGTTAAAATCATATTCTCCATAATTAGTGTTTATGTAGGTAATGTCAAATATATAAATATGTATTTTTGCATTAAAATTAGTTAAGGAACGATATGACTATATCGTTTGATATGTATATATTTTTAAATTGTAGTACCTGATATAATGTATTTCGTATGAAGTAATAAATGATGGCTTTGGATGTTATTAAAATAAAGCATCTTATATCTTATGGCATTAAAAATAACAGGCAAGTTAATTTCTAATAACAAAGTGGGGGAAAAAACGTTCATTTCAGTAGTGATGAGAAGTGGCGTGTGACCGGAAAGAGGAAAAAATTTACTTTGTTCACATTTTACAAATGGTACACAATTGGCTAAACGATTTGGGTAGCTCTGCTCTGTTTAATCTCAAGCCCCACTGTGCAGCCTTCCAAACCAAAGGTAACAATTAACGTTGCCATGTACCTAATAGACCTACCTAGAAGGCATAAACAAGCATAAATGAAAGCGGCACGAAAACATTTTTAGAAACATAAATGTGTTTCTAGTATGCGAATTCTTTCTTTTAATCTGTCATACACATACATGTACACCAACACACACGCTCACGCACACACACCAACACACACAAGAAACAAAGTGATCTGATTTGCCACTAATTAAAACATGACTATTTAAACAAAATAGAGTCTGCCCGTCTTACTATTCACACAAAAAATAGCACTGAATCATTAGATAATTGGGATGGTTTAATATTGAACTTGGTATCTTGAAGGCTGGCATCTGACCGCCTATCCACTCTTGAGCACCGTGAAGGCGAGTGGCCAGCGAGGTAGGCAATACTTCACGAATGGATTTCGCGAAAGCGGTTCACCTGAGAGTATTCCGACAAGACGACCTATTTTGGTTTGTTACGATGTGCTGATTATTAAGTCATGCCAACAAATCTCTTACAGCTTACTGTTATTTGCTCAAAACCTGGGTGGCAACCCCTATTTTCATGATGATGGGGGATAATGTTACCAACCCCATTTTCATAGGTGAAAGATCTCCGTTCGACAATTGAACGATTTGTTGCTAAACCGCGAGTAATTTCTGGTATGCTGTACTCAATTACTTCACAGCCATGATTTTTAGGGATGCTTAGCTCCCTTAGGAAACACATTACAGAAAAAGTGGTACTGACATTTTCATCTTATTTTTTCATCAAGATTAACCTGCCGAAGTTCGTCGGTGTTGTTCGGAAACACGTATATCAAACGTCTCGGTTATTTTTATTTGCTAATTTCAAGAAAAACAGTATCATAAAAAGTTTCGTATCGAAACGTAAATTCTTTTCTGAATTTCTTGGATTTTTAATTTAAAACTTCATTTTTGCCTTTATATAGAAAACTAGCAGCCCGGCATAGCTTCTCTCCCTGTTTTATGTCGTTATTAAAATACATACCTATATCTTCGCGACTACCCGTGACACCTGCGCCTATACATTCGCTGTTATTCAGCAAATTTATCATACAGGTAGTGTTTATGCCCTTTACTGGCCATTTTAATGAATAAAAACAAAAGGACTTTACAAAATATATTGGGCAACTGACCACAAAATACCACCATTACAAAATGGCGGCTTTATTTCTGTCGCACCTACATTTACTCTGAATATTACTAAATAATTTTTAGTTCTTATACCAGGAACTAACCATTTTGGTAACACATTCATGGTCATCACTAAATGATCCTGGTAACCTCACTGTTTACTGCATATCTACTCGCGATCCCAAGTGGATGGGAGCAATTGCTAAGCAATGCCAACCTTAACTCCCGCGAGTGAACGTGATTTTTGCAAAAGCCCTAAACTTCGTAAACTTTTCTTTTAAAACATTCACCCGTCATAAATACACAGAGTCTCGAATATCGTCTACTGGGTTACAAAAGGCTAAGACCATAATTATTTCCTTTGGTTACAAATGGTCTCGGTTACAAATGGTTACAAGTGGTTACGAGTGGTTACAACCTTCTAACTTCTTGGTTACTATATGGCCACCATTCTCCTTACAAGTTTACAAAACCCCTGGTTACAGAAGGTAATATTATCGAATTTTTGGCTAAAAGGCCAACATGTCGCAAAACTTTAAAAATGCTTTAAGAATTCCGGCCAGCATGGCCCTCGCCTAACGTCGAGTTGACGTGAGGGACCTGTTCGCTTGAGGAGCCTACATGTGTGTATCAAATAAGATAGCTACTTATCTCTGGTAGAAGCTTACCCCCATCGAGGCCGCTGAGCTGACCCCGATGGCAGCGTGCACTGGCATTCAATTCACAGGTCCACCCTCCTGCGCTACCAATCAAATTAATTTCCCCTCAAAAACCATGCATTTCCAAGAAATCGTTGGGCTTTCAATTGCTCCTAGGAGCTAATCACAACCAATGGCGGTTGATGTTACCAAATATGGTGAATCGATGCAGCGGACACCTTTTTCCCTTAAGGGGTCTAACTAATTGAAATATCAAACACCAAGAATATTGCAGTATGTCATCAAACTTCCGCCCTCTTGACCAAGTTGCCGGAAACGGCGTAACCGGACGTCACTGTTTTGGGGTGGTGCACGCACCATGGTAGGCAGTTCCCAGCGCTTGCCGTCGACGGTGCTGCGCTCCGGTGACGAATCGCTAAAACACCAGTCCGCTACTCACTTCTCTGCCAGGTCTGGTTGCTGCTGCACGTGAAAATATGCACGTACATTACAGGTGAGTTATATTAGAGTTTCAAGTCACATCGGAGGTTTCTAAATCAACGTGCATAAGTGTTCGTGCGTATCGGGCAGTACACCGCACAAACCGCAACCAAACACGAATAAATGAAATTGATAGACTCCCAATACTGCGCAGTCGAAGGGTTTAGATTTTGTGTTATGATGTGCACTAGGGCCGCATAATATAAACGGAACAGAAGCGAAATTGCTGTATGAATCTCGACGTCCACGAGTACGAGCCGGAAAAAAATGGCCTCGCCTATCAGCTTCGAGGTAGCACGTCACTGGCCAATCAGTGCCTAGATATGGATTCCCAGAAGCTGGCCGGACAAGCGGTGAGCCTTCCACAGCACGATATATCCAATAATCACGTCTAGATAGTCAAACGGCACATCGGAGAGTGGGTACGTCTAGATAATAGGGACGGCTAAATTATTTCGCTTTTGTATACGTAAGGACCGCGCTTGCTGTAGCAGCCATGGAACTCGCCTCCTACCAAGGAGAGCTGGGTTCGATTCCGTGCACCACATACCTTCCCAATGGATTTAGTCTGATGTACGAAAACATCCGGTTATATTATGTAACTTTTAGGACAGGATTTATATTATGGCAGTGGTTATGATTATGATATTGGTTATTTCGATTGTAGCTAAGCCTTCAGAAACAACTGTAATGTTTGTGAAATGAATAGAAAGAAACAATGAAGAAATCATGAGTTATAATGAGTACTTCTTAGGTGGGGTAAAAAATTTTGCACCTAGATTGGGGTCATCAATTTCGCGATGAAGCACTCAAAATGTTTTACATACATTTTTTCGTATATAAGAATATGTGTACAGTTTACCTAAAAACGTACATACATTGCACATCAAACATACTTCAAAACTGTTAACGAACACTAATAACAACTGTATAAACAATGCGAAGAAGCAGTGTCCAAATCCAAAATGGAAGAACGGTGGATAAAGCTTGGTCCACGATGAAAAAGATTACGTTTTCAACGAGTGCTTAGTAACATGTACGTATAAGGGAAAATCTCTGTGGGTCACGGCGGGTGATGTATGAGGGAGAGTCAAAATATAACAAGAATTATTTTATTTACATCGTGTTTGTCACAGAACATATCAAAAATTGATTAATCTACAAAATAGTATCCATCAAACATAATTACTTGTCTGGACGTTTTTTATATTCTTGGCAATAATTTTTCAACCCTTCCGTAGTAATGATGTTCAGTGCCTCCCGCGATTATTTTTTCAGTTCTTCTACTCCATGAAAACACTTCCCTTTCGGGATTACTTTCATTGTTGGGAACAAAATGAAGTCGCAGGGGGCTAGGTCCTGTGAGAAACCGTGTCATTTTGTTTGTGATGAAAACCTTCACCCAGATCGAACGCCTACTTCAATGCAACCTACAAAACAGATCAGTTCAGCTGGTTGTGTCGAAAACTGCCAGGGGCACATTTACTTCGCTCCTCCGACTATCTGACTTTGGGGCGCTAGTTCTGACGTCTGCCAACATCCCTGCACACACAGCTTTGAGTGTGAGTATAATTTTGGCAGAAGCAAACAAAGGTTTCTCACCCACCCTGTTCATACGACTTGACCCCCTGCAAATACCTTTTGTTCCCGAGAATGAAAATAAACTTAAAAGGGAGTCGTTTTCATGTCGTGGAACTTGTGAAACAAAAATCGCTGGAGGCATTGAAAAACACTACTTCGACGGGGTTCAAAAACAGTTTCCCACTATATAAAAACGTTGGGATAATTGTATTATATCTGAAAAACTTAGTTTTGAAGGCGATTAAGTATCTAAAATGTTCTCCGTTCAACCAATTATATGCAAACCGGGTTTTGGCGCTTTGGCTGGATAATGTTTAGTGACGTTGACGGGATATTAAATTTTGCAGTAAAGATAAAAGTCAATTAGAAAAATTCGTTAGTGAAATTCGTGTTGACAAGCATTTAAATTAAAAACAGAGTGGTAAAAAATAATGGAAGCTGGCGAAAAAGAATTAATATATATATATATATATATATATATATATATATATATATATATACATATATATATATATATATATATATATATATATATATATATATATATATATATATATATACATATATATATATATATATATATATATATATATATATATATATATATATATATTCGTATGTAGTTGGCCCAATCGAAGTATATCCGTTGACTAGTTTTGAAAACTAAATACCAAGCAAACATTTTAGAGTATACATGCTTTATAATCATCGTGGTCCCAATTTATTATTATTACATTTTTCATAATATTATCCCGAAAGTTTTTCAATTTTCTATCGTATAAGTTAGGATGCCTCTTAACTATTGACAGCACTATCCTGTTCTGTTACAAGCATGGAACTCTATAACTTGTCCATCCAAACGGTCTTTAAAAGACTCGGAATTATAATTCTTATTTCTTCAAACCGAGCGAGATGGCGCAGTGGTAACTCACTGGACTCACATTAGGGAGAACCCGTGTTCGAATCCCGGTCCGGCCACACTGATGTCGGTTTTCCATGATTTTCCGAAATCACTCCAAGCGAGTGCTGGGATGGGTCCCAAACAAGGGCCGTGGCTGATCCCTTCCCAATCGTAGCCCAACCCTTCTTCCTTCTGCAACCCTCACCGTCTCAAGTGACCTCACTGTCCACGAGACGTCAAGCCCACTTATCTACCTACCCATCTTTTTTTATTCAACCAAATTATCACCATGAATAATTAATTTTCTCCAAGATCTTACACAATTAGACTGCACTGTAGAACATAAACGTGGTAGAGTTATGGAAAAAGCAAATTATGTGTTCTATTCGCTGAGAATCTACACGCACAGGGTTAGAAGTTAAATTCCTCCTTTTCTTGCGTGTCTGCACGACGCGGGGCTGCTTCCTCTATGACGCGTACTCGATGACCGGAAACTGTATCATAACGACTACCTATATTCTTTTTAAAACGTTCTCGCTGAGCACGTAGTCGTATCTCATCCTGAACCATGCTCAACGTTGAAGAAGGTTTTAAATAAGAGGAATACCACCAATACAGATCAAATGTAGCACTGTGATACATGAACGGGCAATTGCTTACCTGAATTTTTTCGACGTCGTTAATTTAAGTAATAGAAGCCAGTACTATTTCAATAAAATAAACAAGAATATTTTTTCAGAAATTAAATTTGCTTATAAATCACGCCCGTGTGTACTTGACTTCAGTGTTTGTATACACACAATCGTTGGTGTTTAATAAGAACACTCAAGGAGATGATATATCAACTAAAGACAGTAGGGTGCACATTTTCCCTCCATAAATTTAGAAAAGAGCACCAAAATCTGTGTAAATAGGCAACCAAACTTTTTTAATTACCAAAACTCGTTTATATTTTGAGTGAATTTCTTACGAATTGTTGTAATGGGTTTCCGAAGCTTATATACATCTTCACTTGCGAATTATAGACTTTTCTCAGTATTTTATGCAGCATGTAATTTACCAAAATTTAATTCTAGGTTAAACAAAAAATTTGTCAAGAAGGGCCCCAGCAAGTTGAAGATGTTGTTTCGCCGCAGACTGTAAGCACTATGTAGTACCACCCTGCCATAGCTGTGTGTAAAGCCGGGTTTACAATTAAAAACAATAATAGCTATGCAATGAAAGCTGGTCTAACACACGAAACTACGTCTACTCGATTTACGATTAACAATTTCGATTATATTTGTTAGGTCCAGCGAATGAAAACTTCCGACAGGCCTGTCCGGTTTAGATCCGGGTGATAACTTTTCCTAACTTAACATCATATAATACAACCATTTTAAGCAGCTCAGTATTCAAAGCAGACTGTTTATGGCTCAGAAACTTTTCTATACGAACTTAATTCAGCAATATAACTATAAAGATACACATGCATTTCTAACATTTTTGTTTCTAAGATTACTGTAAACAACCGTTTGCCGCTAACAACATTGGCTGTCCTGTTTTCATTGGTCACCGCTACATGCCTTTTACTTAAGATATAAAATGTAACGATTTATTTTATGGGCTCCACCTAGCTGAAGCATAAAGTGCGTTGTAGATGTTCTGGTATAAGACACGAGATTCTAACACGGTTAGATATTTGCTGTAGAAGTTTGAACACAAAACTCAATTTACGAAACCTTCCGTTCCCAAAGACAAGTTTCATTTTCACATTTCAAATCCAAGGATAATTTTTTAGGCGCAAAATTACTATAACGTATGTTTCCAGGGTCAGTGTTAGCTGGTGAATTTTCTACAACATATTTCAGAGTTATCTTTAGACACATGATGTGCCTTAATCTTTATTGGCATGCCGTAAATATATAAAGTTGACTGCTTGTATGCATTCAGGCGTGTCGCCGATGAGAAGACTGCACACCAGTTAAGAGCATTGCGCGTAGAGGTGATGAGGCAAGTAGTTGATGATCAAAAGTCGGCCTTCACAGCTCACGAGTCTAGAATCCTCGAACAAGCGGAATAGCTGCACGCCCGCCTAGCCGGCACCTGAACTGCCTTGCAGAGAGTTTCAAATACACGTCTTCCACACTAAACTATTAAACACGTGACCAGTGTGCTGATCTACGAGTGAGCGAATATATTTGTGCGTCTCTTAACAGCGAGGTCTAGAGAGAGCCTACGAGAGTAACGCGAGGTGGGTATGGAGCATTGCCGGAATGAAAATGCAGGGGGAAACGGGAGATCACCGAGAAAACCCACTGACCAGCGGCATCGTCCGGCATGATTCCCACTTCCAAAAATCCGGAGTGAACCGGCTAGGGATTGAACCCGGTTTGCCTTAGTGGGAGGCGAGTAGTCTAACCGCTCAGCCACCTTGGCTCTCCGCTGATCTACGAGAAGAACGCGTTTCAGATGAGACGTGGTGGGCGCTTACAAGACGCCACGTACATTAGAATTGCAATTTCACAGGACACTGGCACAGCTTAAAATGACTTTTCGAACCGCTGTATCTCAAAATATACCCGTCAAATACATGCAGAAATACCCAATGACACGGGGACCTCGCTACAGGCTTTTCACCAATAAAATTATGGGGTACACGCAGCACGAAGAGAACACTGCATGCCACTGCCCTGCGAATAGAGGCGATGGCGCACTTACTACACTTGACAGTGTCGCCCTTATCGCTCCCGAGCTTCTTGGCCTCAAACGCAGAAAACCCACTGAAAGTATTGGCAAGGGGGCTTAACACTTAGGTAGAATCCAACCACACACAACAGCCAGTAACTTCTAAATCAACCACACACAACAGCCAGTAACTTCTAAAGGCAACCACACACAACAGCCAGTAACTTCTAAATCCAACCACACACAACAGCCAGTAACTTCTAAAGCCAACCAACACACTGTTAAACCACACACCCGCAGTGTCATGATTGTAGAGGTAGCGGTTAATTCTTCAATTTTGAACCTTTCACAGTTTTTAAATCGAACATTTTAAAAATTACCCCGTGTATCATGTTTGGTTGTTGCCTATATTTGCCATTTAACATAAATATTTTATTTTTATGTTAACATAAATTGACCTCATTTTGGCTTATGTTAAACTGTTACTTATATGTTAGCAATAAATTGTATTATATAATTTATTAGTTATAACCAATAGCAGCAGCATGAATATAGGTGTGTTGGCAATGTCCAGGTAGAAACAGTTCTCATGCGACATATTTTTACACTGACTGCGTACGAATGCGGTGCGTTGTCCGCTTCGGTGTATTTTTATAGACATGGTTAAGCTTTGTTTGCATAAGGCGGAGGAATATACTGGAAGCATAAATTTACCAGGGCTTCAGGGAAGTGTCAAGTAACGGTGAAATGACTATAAGGCAGCAGTGTGTTGCAGTAGTAGTCTCTCACCTCTGGCCGCCCTGCCTGGTCTGAGGTTTCCAGGTGGACACGCCTTCTTGGTGCAGGCTGGCCGGCCGCTGCTGGTGCACGAGCACTCGTTGCAGTCCCGCTTGAAGGTCGTGCCCGGCTCGCAGCTCTCCTCGTTGCCTGCCAACACCACGTCCTCCCCTCCCTCACATATCTTCAACACACTTCCTAGCCTACCCTAGCTATGAAAGGAGAGTCGGAGGTGCAAGGTAGGAGTGCAGAGCCACTTCCCTCACGCCTAGGCGCGTGCAGGAAATTGGCCAACTTCAGAAAAGGTTAGTTACACACAGGTCAGGAACAAAATAAGATTTATTATGGGGGAGTTCGGCGTAGGGAAATTTTCCGCCGCTAGGTGCGCAGTGTTCCGAAAGGTAAGTTTTAATTAAAATTCTAACCTACGCGAATGATAAAATATATAGATTTTAATTATTTACGGAGTCATTTTATAATTGATTTATGATCATTGCAGCTGTCCTGTTTTTAAAGTAGGAAATAGAGAAAATATTGTACCATGCGACACTAGCGCTTACCTGGTGGCGAAAACTTTTTGGTTGCCAAACTTTTACCTTGACCTTACCAACCTATAGTAGAAGTAACCTTTCTACAGGACACGTGCATTGTCGCTTACTGTAATCGGAGAAACATGGCCGCAGTCGTTGCTATGGTTACCGCCATGCTAGAGACTGTTCTTGGTTAGTAATTGAGCAATTTTGAAACAAACCTTTGAAAAAATGTCACTACACCTACCTGCATATAATATACAGGTTGTTTCTTAAATACATGGACAAACCCCGCACGCTTATTCCTCACGAAAAAATAAGGCGAAAACATATATACGACTTACCATATAAAGTGCATCCCAAGGGCGTACTGCCATGGTATTTTGAGATCTTATGTTAGCATGGTATGCCACACGACTTCCGACCATTTCAGATGAACTGCGTGTTATCTACATACATGGGCGCGGTATTTCATTTATGTGTACGTTATGAATTTATTCCTTGGAAACGGTTGGCTCAGGCATTTTAAGCTTATTTTTTCGTGTTTCTTCATAATATGCCACATATAATGTAACGAACCACTGGTAACACACTATTTTATTGCAAAATAAGTGTCGCAACACCTATTTTGACACGAATAAATTTTTTGATTGTGTTAAACATCACGCATATCATATAAGTTTTTTGTTCATTTAATCGTTTTCCAGAGTCTTGCGGTTAGACTGTACATACCTTTTGTAGAATGTGCAATTACCTGGTCTTATTGCGCCTACTTCAAAGGGACGTACCGCCCTTGGGATGCACTTTAGATGGTAATACGTTTATCCATGTATTTAAGAAACATTCTGTATATGAACAGGCACCTGACTGTGTTGCGCGCACAGTCAAGTTCATTACGACGATAAGGAAGTAGTTACATGTCTTGACGTTGAATTAGAAGTATGAGGCAAACATTTATGGATGCTGAAATTTGTTCCTTTACTTCCTTTATTTGCTGTTCACGTAAGTGTGAGAATTAGCAAATTTGTAAAAAAAATAATTTATATTTTTTTACTTTTTACAATTTCTTTTGACCAATGTATGAATGAAGTGAATGCTGCGAAATAATACACAATAGGCATACAAGTAGATGTTAAGTAGGGCTTTCAAAAGTACTCAGTTTACCGTGTACATCTTTAAGCAGAATTATCATAGGAAGGGAGTGGGGAAAACCACCATATACATCGCAAGGAAAGTATCTTGAAACTGCATGAAATTTATACAATAGCAAGAGGTTTATACTGGAACAGAGGATGGGAAAGGAGACTATTTTTTGGAAGGTGTTTGAAACGTTATAAAGGGGAAAGACTGGCTGGAAGGGTGACACTCACCTCTTGCTGTACTGTTTTATTTTTTAAGTCAAGAGTCTGTGGTTACTACGAATGCGTTAGAGGGCGACCATATTTACTGTGCATGCCCGTCTTCAACCATCATTTTTCAGCGCAGAATCCCAACCTAAATGGACCTTGAAAACTTACCTAAGATAGTGCGCGAACACGTCTCTTACATTTCAAACTTACGTAATATATCCTAAAATGAACTATAATACTAGCTGAATGACTGTTTTGCGGTATAAACTAACCTGGGATAGTCGTTAGAACGTGGCTCCTTGTGTTATGCGCTTGCGCAGTAGTTGCGACCTTGACTGTCCGCCAACTCTTATTTATAAAAACCCATGAATTTGTGCCTAGCATTAATCAGGATGTGGGGATTGGGGCATCACACATTAAATTACCATATTAAATTGTACACTTAAAAACGACATACATGTCTGGATTACCATGGATTAAACCCCGCATGATCGTTATCCGTAGGCTTCATAAGAACGGATTTTGTCTTGCTTATACTGTTCAAAATGTTCAAACTGTGCGCATTAAGAGTGGTTATAAACTGTAGCTCTCGTTGGCAAACATCTAAGACGAAATTTTTGTTGGTTTTGATAAGATCCAATTCCAGAAATTGTAGTTTATTTATACACTATGTAAGCGGTAATTATTTAGGAGTTGACTGTTTAAAAGAAAATGAATGCATGAAATGAGGGTTTCGAGTAAATATATAAGTTTCGGTATTTTACATATGTATGAAATGCTGTGCAATATTGTGGACATTGCCAGAAATTATATTTAATCATAAACTCCCCCTCTCCTTTCTCAAAAATTATTGTTACCTATGATTTTTTAATTATTCATATTGAATGAAAGTGCTAATTTTCTTGTTTTATAGTTCCGTGGATAACATGAAGCTATCCATTTATGAACATTATGATAATAAAATATGAGAGAAATTGATTTATTGTTCTAAGATGTGCTGTGGTAATACTCCATGAACTTTGAAGGGCAGCCAGAAAGAAATAACGTTGGGAAATTCCGTGCAATCGACGAAAAAAAAGCAACTTTTTTATTTGTAGTTATACAGTAATTTTCAAGCAGTTCAAGGCATTTGTTCAGTGTTAAGTTATCTAATTTCTGCTTGAGGATTAATTACTCCTATTGTAATGACATACACAAGGTAAAATGTTTATTTTAACTCGCGATAATATAAACGAAGATTTGACGCAACATTTTTAATATGCTAGCAATGGCACGTATATAGTAAGCAATATTAATTGTGGGTTGTTTGAAAGATACTGTAGTCAATATATATTTATAAAACGTGGTATAAAAATCACAAGGAATTTCTCTAGATAAATAACAAATAAGATAAACAAGAATTAAAATTACAGGACGAAAAAAACATCTTTGTAGGAAATATTTCACTTAAGTTAAATAATATTACAGAGAAATTAAAAATAACACATTTTTACCATCTAAGGATTTTAACAAAAAAGGCAAGCCTTACGAAATTAGTTATTAATGATCGGTTTGTGTTGTGTACCCTCGCATTAAACTGCATCCATGTTTACAACGCTTTGAAAAATATTACGTAGACGACAACATTTTGGGAAAAAATTCTCGCACTTAAAAACTGGGGAAAATAATTATAATTCGTGCCTTGTTCATTACATGCACCCACTGGGGTAGGCCTGGTCAGCTTCATCCCTCCCTTACTTCAATCTAAAACTTTTCAATACGTATTACGTTGTGTTACGTGACTGATGTTACCTCGTTTCATTCGGATCACAGGGTTCAAAGACATAACTTGAGGTGCGCCACGTATCTGTAAGTAACATGAAGGTTTGTATTTGTTAAGTGTGTACGTTGCCTCAGATTAGCCCAGTGGCATTAAGCACGGAAGACAATAAACCACAGCTTCAAAATACCGTGCACTCTAAGAAATGACTGGCAAATTCGCCACCTCATTATGTGATGAGAGGGGGAGAGTGGCAAAGTTTCTTCCTCACACGTCTATGGTAGTGTTTCTATATTTGCCAAGGAAAGAGTCAGGTGCGTGGGAAGTTCCCAAGTTTTTATTGTAGCAATCCTCAAAGTTCCTATACTTGCAGTCAGATGTGTGGTGTTATTTTCGTACTATGTATAGTCCCACAGCATGTTAGGAAATTTTCCAGACTTTTTTTACGTCGTCTTTTTAGCGTGAACTTGAACAACCATAATGTTCCAACGGTTTAATTTAAAAAAATTACTTATATGTAGATGAAACTGTTTATAGCGTGGACAGATTTAGGTTAGAATATTTTCCCACAGTGTTAGGGGTTTTCGAAACATAGAAGTCAATTCTTAGGCTTTGTATGTGGGAAATAATTTGGGACATTTACGGGATATGTATTAATTAAGTTATATATTTTACTCCAGAAATATATTAAGCACTGGTCCTCGATCAATATTTTTATTTCCCAAAACAAATAAGCCTATTTTTGTTGAGCTGTAAATGGAACAAAAACAAACAAAAAAAACCATCGGTAGTAAACTGCGATGTACTCAAAATATGACTGCAGATACCACATAAAACAGTTCCGCAACTACCAAATTTTCCCCAGATAAAGCTTTTAATTTTTATATCTAATTTCAGTATTGATTGGGTACGGATTTTTTTGGCAAATATTTAAGCAAACGTGTTCGATCTCTGAATTATAAAATAATTATTTAAAAATTTTCTCGAAATTAACAAAACTGTGAAAAATGCATACCGTTAAGTATTTGTTTCGAACACTTTTTCCTTCTCGAGATATACATTTCTATCCGAGAAACATATCTCGTGAAAATATAAATACTATATATTTCTAAAGTTTAAATTTTAGGATATAATTTACAACATGTGTATTTAATAGGTATTATTTAAATTATCTGAAAACGATCCGGAATTAAAACAAAAACATACGGCGTACGCTAAAAACCAAACCAAACAAATATCGTGGTCGCAGCTGGAAAATAAGCCATGTTTTGAAATTCAAAGTACTCTTAATGTCTCGTCGCCAAAAAGTGCATAAGAACCGTATAATTAAGCGCGTACATCTAATGCGGCTTCTCTCACCAGAAGACGTACGCCTTAAAGTGGCTTTACTTACCAGCTACAGTGGCCAAGATCACCGTAAGGCATAGCAGCATTACCATAGCTGCCTTCATCGTGGATGGTTTCTTACTGGATGTGTTACGATGGCATCACCAGAACCACCGCAGTATATATATATACACTACGTGGCGCGACTGAGAGGAGGAAAAAGAAAGCAAAACAATGAGCTTGTGCCTGGGTCTCGACGCAAGGTCACTGGTTCTCCACGCTGTGTGCTCGTTGCGCAAACAAGATGGCGGCTGACGTTTTCCACAACACACTTCTAAGAGAGTTTTACTCTGCCCGCCTCGGCGTGTTTGTTTATCCCAGTTCGCGTTCGTGGAAGTTCCATTCTTTACGCTTCGTGTTAATGTGTTTAGCGTGTGTTCGCCAACGTTCTCGCCGTAATGGCAGAGAGGCTGTTAAGAAGGACGGCGCGCGTACTAAAAAAAAAAACCATAACTCACGCTTAATTACTTCACGTGCGTTATTGGCCGCTGCCTAGGACGTTACTAGACTCGAGGACTTCCCACAGTTCGCGTGCAGACAATCGATCACGTCTTTGGGAGCCCCCGTATTTCATGATATTTTACAATCGTCGATAACATGTCGTCACACATTTCGTAGAACGTTGTCTGTGGTAATATTTGCGATACAAGAGGCTCGCTCGAGATGTCACAGAAAGTAACTGAAACGGCAACAGAAAATATTACTTTGTTATTGGTGTCATGTGGACTCGCAGTAGAGTCGGAACTTCAGTGTATCAACATGTTAAGACGCCTTTCTACAAAATCAGTTCCTGCAAAATCGCTTTCTGAGTGCGCACTTGTGTCAGAATATTAATGTCCTAGAAAAATAGTATTATTTTTTCTCGAGAAAGGTAAAAATCAATTAGTATTGCCCCTTTTTGCTCTTGTCTTAAAAGATACTCTTGGAAATAATTTAATTAGTAAAAATAGTTTAAAGAACAGCATTTTCAGAGCTTAATACGCAGTTTCTTCAATTCATTCTGACACAGCGTAGGCTACACACTCAGTGTTCATGATGCTTAAGAAGGTTTCGTTCGGTCAGTACCGTACACTGTGAAGATCAACGCCTTGTGGCTGATTATTAACTATGCGCACATGTCACTTGAACTGTCTTGCAGTGTGTTTGAAAACCGCGTTTTTTTATGAAACCACTTAATGTCTTCTCATTTTAATGATACGAAGGAAAAAAAACAGACTCTTCAGGCGAGGGACGAATAACGCTCTAAAGACATCACGCATATTAGAAATGCTATTCCTGAGCTCTTCAACACGCATTGAAATGGCTTTTCCACACGTCTGTGTTTCAAGATATACTGATCGAAATCATGAATAACTACTAAAATGCTTTACGTTTACCTTTGCTGCAGACTTGCACCTGCAAAATGATAGTGTCACTATTCTATAGGTGAACGTAGCACGAGAAGCCGTCACGTTAGTTCAGAACCTTGCGCGTAGCGGCGACGTTGCACTTGATGCGCATGGCATTATCACCTCAGTCGCTCCCTTGATTCTTTATCTTACACCGTTCTACGGTCACAGGAAATGAATGGCTCACATTACTGTAGCCGAGCCTGAAGTAAACAGCTCGTTACTTGTGACAACGAAGTCAGCGCTGTGTCGACTTAGAACAATAAGGAAATTGCATTTGCAGGTCAGTCTGTAGACTTTCTTTTCGAGTAATAATTTTATACTGTTGAAGAGCTCATTTGCGAGGAATTCAACAATAGCGTGTGCAGATTGAAATATTGGAAGGTTTTTTTTTATCTTCCTAACTGCCTAGCGTGCCTTTACTGGGGCTCAAAATTTTCCTATGACGTCTCCACGGCACTCAACTTGTTTACTTTTAGGACTTATGTAACACGTTATCCTTACTATTAAAATGCTATGTGACATATTGACAACATCGAAAAGTTTTATCAGCGGTCAATTAAAGAATAAAAATACGTGGTAGTGATTTTACCACACGGATACAGTACTTCGCAGCTTGTCACAGATACGAAGTAACTGGCTCTGTAAGAAATATGAACCAGAAGTGCTTATGGAGTTCAACAATATAGAGAAAACCATGGTGCTATGGACGCCTTTTTCTTTAATATCTATAATCTTTGCTTACCTTTATCGCAACTATATTACTGAATTAAAATATCTCCAGCACGAAATAAAATAAAATCTCTACTTGCATGCACATAAATGTGTTTGAACGTAAACTATTTTGTATCGTTATTAAATATTACTTGATGTTTTTTTTTACAAACTCAAGATAAATAATGCATTAAATAAAAATTTGTCGATATTACAACGTTTCTTACGTATTGGCAGCCCGTTCTAAAACCTAGTATATTATCCATTTAAATTTGCCGAATCCACGTTGACTGAAATAAATACATTGGTATGTCTTTGATATTTTAATAGAATTTTTTTAGATGCATGGCATTACTTCAATATCCAATTCCAGGGGAGACGGCTGAGGGATTCTCGAGATAGAACTCGAACATCTTATTTTTAGGTGGCACTCTCTTCCCAAATAGTATACTGATGAGGATACATTTTCTGCACTAACTATCAGCATGGGAATTTTGGTTCAGATCAACCAAATGGTTCCTTTGGCATGACAGAGCGCTCAAAAATAAAAAATAAAATTGCGTTAGTTTGAAAATGCGTATCTGGAGTTGTTAAAGGTTAGGCCTACACAAGTGCAGTGCCCTTACTAATTACCGTGTTTGGTGAAATTCAATGCAAGTATCCATGAGATTTAGGTGACACACAAGCACAGACACAGCTACAACATTAACACATACCTACAGACAGAAAGGTGAACTGGTAAGCACTTTTTTTTTTTATCGGAAAGCACGATAAAATTTTTTTTTAACAAATGAAAATATTAGTTTCGACTGGAAATGGAATATACTAAAATAAAAATGTGTGATTGATGCTTGAGTTTTGTTGATAAGGTAAATTTGAATCATTGTATTTCAGAAACGTGCTAACCCTTTTTTTTATGATTTGCATCGTGACTTGTTAAGAGAAATATTGTAGAGAGCTCTTGGTGTTTTTGTATGCTTGGCTATACACCCACTTTTTCCTGCTTTACCTCATTGAAAAACTTCCCAGATTGCAAACTTATTTTATTTTTAAATGTCTCAGTTAAGTGCGGTCGTGAAACCTGTTTAACATGTTCCATATCGGGGTTTTAAAAAAGAGAATTTTGTCAGCTTCTGTTTAATTGCTGTAGTGAAGCTCGTAAACAAATTTTCGTTATTGTTATCTGTATTTTGTCGATTCTAAGTACAATTTTTGATATAATTGACAAAGTAAAATTCAAAACTACTTAGCTGATCATGGAGAAAAAATTACTTTACACGCTGAATTCAGGAAAAAAAATATTTTTGAACACATCTCCATATACATTAGCATTAAGGGAATGCTCTACAGATATGTGAATGTACCACACATTTGACTGCGTTTATGGAATAAAACACGTTTAATTTAAAACTGTCAACATATACAGAGTAATGTAGTTTCATTCGGGAAACTACACATTTATAATGTAGAGGAATTCACTTTTGTCCTACTTTCATTCGAAAGATAGGTTTCCAATCATCCATTGACTCTGAGTATGCATATCCGTGTGACCTGGTAACTTGTTAACAATACAACAGACTGCAATAAAATTTGAAGGAATATAACACCAATAAAGTTCGTCGTGACGCAATGTATCAACAAAGAAAATTTTCTTTTTTTGTAAACCTGTGGAAATACAAATTCTTTTAGTGCTTTACTGTTGTATCAACCAAAATCCGGTGTATCAACCTGCGTATATTACGTTTATGACAGCGTGGCATTCGATAATTATCCATGCATGTATATGACCATCCTAGTTCTCACTATGTGGGAGAATTCTGCAGTCGGACTGCACGCACTGTTATTATTACTTCCTGCAGAGAATCACACACCGTCTGTCTCCGTAAACAAACAGTTTCAATTCTGTAAGCTTATTAATGTGTGGCAAATGCTGGTCGCGACAGGTGTTAAAAATGTCCTGCACCATCGTCTGCGCATTGGACACAGCATCGTATCACTGGCGCATGCACTGTAGGCAGTATTTCCTACGTACTAGGCACTGCAATTCTGCAGCCAAAACTTTGTGTGCGTGTTATACGACAACTGTTAGCACTGGGCACAAGACAACCATGTTTCATAGTGAGATCATTCTGCTCAGTAAACCAGCATCAGAAATTCATTACTGTTGACGGTAAACGAAGTTGTATGCAGTTACAGGATGGCCACTCCTATTACATGTACGGGAGGTATTAATGAGTGTTAGCTCTATATTTGAAGGTTCCTATAAAATAAAAAAGAGTGTTCGGAGAGTTGTAATTTAATTTCACTTCATTTAGGATGTTAAGTAAAAATATTTTTAAATCTTGATTTCCAATTTTCCTGCCTTAATATTCAGTTCAGATAGGTAATTTCCCATATTTTTCGCACTTGATGTTCCTAAAGAAGTCGCCTCACGAATTTTGTCGGTCGAATTCCTCCCCATCCTGTATACATAAATAATCGTCTTTATGTAGTACGTTAAAAGTACGTACTCTATCACAATCTTATGTTATTAACTCCAGATGAACTCCTTATTTTCCTTAATCCTGGTTTTTTTATGTATGGCCCTATCTAATGAAATATAGACGCAATGAACCCAATTATTACACACAAAAAGTGATACGTGTCTGTTTACACCGGAAGCAACTATATGATATGAGAAAACACGTATATAATCAAGGTCATTATCAGTAATACCAAAACTTATTTCGCTTAAAAATTAAAACATTTCTGTATCAGTCATACGTAATATTTGAAAATAGCGTGACTTTTCATTTGAACCTACTTATAACTTCTGAATTAGGCTTCACAAGTTCAATATGTGCGCTTTAGTGTTGAAGAAGTCGGTTTTTCATCTTTTGCTACCTTAATAAATGTAACGTGTTACGATTAGTTTCAAGGTTTTAAATGTTCTATTTGGTTTTTTATTACAAATTTTCACGGGCTATAAAGTAAGAAATTTTATAAACTGAAGATTGTTCTTTTACATATCGGACTTGGAAATATACTGTGAGCATTCGTATGCACCCTAGAGTATTGCTGCCTTATGAAGACCATCAATAGGTATTCAACATACAATTAATATGGAGTGGATGCCTTACAAAATAAATAATACTTATATTATTTTACCAACTTGGCACACGTTTAGCGTTCTGGCTGACATGCGGCAAAAATACATCGCCAGTAAACATTGTTCTAGCATCAAAGTTACCGACGACATGGAAAATCTTCAAGTAGTTATATTTGTACAAATGTGGAATTTTAGTGGAACATTCCAGTTCATTCAGAGATTGTAGGGAGTGCAACTACGCATGTTATAAAGGTTAATAATGTGCAAGCTATTTCGTTGTTTCTTCTTTTGAGAAAAAGATTATCACCACATGCACGTTCACGCAATAAGTTCTTTGGCGTTACAATTAAGGTGTTAAATTCAAACTGTGGTAGCAATCAAAAAGTGGGATAAGGCTTTAGGTCAGTTTTAATGGCTGAAGTTCCCACTAAATGGCAGAAGTAGGCCAAAATGCGCGTGAAACGAATGCTATATCAATTCCTGGCCAAGACGTAAGGCGAAAGATGAATAACTATGTATATATATATATATACACATAGTTATTCATATATATATATATATATATATATATATATATAGAGTACGTATAAAGAAATTAATTATAGAGGGTGGTCTAAGTAGCATGCGGATAACACTGACACATAAAAAGGCAGCTCAGTTAAGATGCAAAATAAAAGCAACCATAATACAGCAGCACGAGATAGAGTGTATCACGTGTTGACCGCTGTACACGGAGCAGGGTTCGCGGGATACAGCTGTTGGTACGATAGCGCGCCATACCGGAATACACTCACGTGGTAACATTATTCCGGTAACATTTACCCTGCTTTCGTTTCCATCCATTCAAAAGCGTACAGTCTGTGATCCGTAGAGACCCCCAGCTAGGCCGCAGCTGCAAGAGCCGAGAAAATTTGAGCTTGTGTAAGGATTCCTTTAAAAAAAAAATAACGCGCAACAAAAGCGAAAGAGTAATCTCAAATGTAACTCATCTAAAATTAATCTGTCTCTGGTAATAAGTAGGTTAATGATCAGGAAATTAAAGACACGTCTTTGAAATAGAAGGTGACTTCAAGCGATTAGAAATGTAGCAAAGTGTTATAATTACGGTATCAAAATTATTGTAATGGAGACAAAATTAACTTCAGTAAAGGCAAATTACGAAATACTTGTACGGAATTGTTGGTTAAAAATGTGAACTGAGGCACTGATAATAACGATATATATATATATATATATATATATATATATATATATATAATGTTTATATATTTATAAACTATGGAAGTAGGAAACCTGCCTACAGAGGTGTATAACAAACACAAAAATATAGACATGGCCGGGTATAACCTTATTTCATGGGAAATAAAGTAATTACTATAATTGGAATTTATGTGCAGACAAATTATATTGTCTTTCAGTAATGAAGCTAAACATTTCTTAAAAGAAACCAAATTAAAAAAAGGGCTAAGTCAAGATGTACCTACCAATAGAATAACACCACCTAACAATAAGAAGTAACCACGGATATCTAAAGCTGTTAAGCAAAACTAGAAGTAGGGCTATAAGCTACCGGAGTAAATAGTGGGCCTCATCCTATTTTGGGTGAAACATAACAGCATACGGGTAACATTTTTAACGAATGGGTTACACGTTGCCCTCTAGAGGAACTGCGAGTCGGTTAGTTGTGGTGGGTGTACTTTCGGAATAAAAAATATAATGTAGAAGTCAGCGGTTATGGAAAAAAAAATGTAGTTCTCATCATGAGGGATGGCCCACGTAGCAAGCCCCAGTCGGCTGTCTGTAGTTTTACTGCTGTCACTGCGGGATGACTGCTGACACTGAATACTTATGGTTTTACACTAATGACCCTGTTATGGCTGACTGCTGGAAATAGGCCACTTTGCATGCCATAAATGGTGCGTTAATGGAATGTTGACGGAAATGAAAGTGATGGTTGAGAGTAAGTGACCTATTAATGACTCATAAATGGCCTGCCAACTGTATTACAGCAATGGCAGCACATAACCTATACGTATAACTAGTAAAAGTATGGGTAGCCATCTATAGGCTATTTGATGGCTGTAAAGTGGTACATTCATGGACCATTGCTGGTGCAATTTGGCTTACTGTGGGAATTTTTATGGTTCCCACTTTTCGCAGATAGCTTCTTCAAACTACACACACGTATACGTATGTGTTTGAGTGTCTTATATAATTATAGAACCTATGATACACTGAGTAGATTATTTGCAAATTTGTAATGATGGAAACATTTATGGCAACATGCTGTAAATACATAATTAGGTGTGACTTTGTGACTGGTATTGATTAATTCGAAATATGTCTATGTAATATTGTACATATATGACTGCATATAGTTAAAATCAGAAGTGAAAAATATATATATAACCACCTTTAGAAAATGATACATTGTAGGGCTTTTGCTGTTTCACATCACTAAAATATTCATAACTTCCGACTGCATTTCACATCAGATGAATAACATCCAGATGACATACGTACGGCGAAAGATTACATTAAAGTCAAGTTTTTGGGTTAGTATCGCGATTCGTGTAGGAATATTTCTCTCATCGACAGTATTTTTTTTTTTTTTTCCCCCCATTTTTCTAAAAACTGATTTGTTCGCATAGTAAATTTTAAGGCTTTGGAACGATAGGTGTAAATTATATTATATTAGTGTTTGTTAATAATTCAAGTCCTAATATATTCTAAATTAGTTCATCTAAACACAAGAATACACAGTGAAGTAATGGTTAGAATGATGGGCTGTCAATGCAAGGGATGTAGGTTCGCGCCCCTTCTACTCCTCCAGTAAGCATAAGATTTCCATGTATAATGTGATTAATAGTGAAGTAAAGGAATTTAAAAACAAAGAAAAGTTGGTATTGATGGTAAAAATAATTATTTTAAAGAAATTGCGTTAAAAATATGGCGAAAGTATGGCTAGTCATCAGTAGACCATCTAATGGCTGTGAAATGGTACATCGATGGGCCATTGCTGTTGTAAGCACATGGGCCATGATTGGGCCATTTGTGTTCACCACACCTGGGCCAGTTATGGGCAGAGTATGGCTATTTAGTAGTGTCACTTCAGGACCAGCATCGATGCCAGCTGTTGGCCAACTGTTTGCCAGCTTGGCATCTGACTGTAAACCATCAATGGGCCATATGTTGTTTGCTACATGGGAAGTCACCAGAAAACATGGAGAGGTTACACAGCACCGGGCAGCTCACAGTACCGAACAGCACACAGTACCGTAAAAAGCTGGTTTTCACGAACTGAAAAGTTACTAACAGAGTGCGACATTTGTTATGTTTCTATAGGGCCATAGTTTATTATGTGGAAGTCAGGCAAGGAGAAGTGCGAAAGAAGTGTTTTATAACTAGTTTTATTTCGTATGTTATTGTACAGGATATATTTAGGTGAATCATGTGATAATTGTATTTGTTTATTTTATCACCCATTATATATACTATAAATACAAGAAATTATGTTTAAATATTGCGCTTTGCTTGAGAGTGTGATTATTAAACCTCTTGGTTTCCCAGTAATTACCGGATCGTACGGTTTCTCGAAATACTAGAGGAAAGACAATTCTACATAATGTGAAAATTCCTATAAAAATGTAGGCAGTATGCAATTTTACACTCTAAATCTGAATCAGTGAGAACTGAACCAAATCAATGAAAAAAGTGGAAACTGATTGCCTGATAATCAATGCCTGGCAACTAATTAATATGGTGGCTTAATTTCACTGAATTATTTGTGATTCTCAATGAATGTCCGGAATTCCAATGCCATAATTCACTTCTTCTAACTTCCCTTCCTTGATTTGCCACTCGACAATAGCTAATTAACTGACATTCAGTGAATGTTATTTCACTGATTGATATCACTGATTCGGTTATTTAGAGTGTAATGTACCAAAAAGTACTTCAGATAAAATATTAGGGAATTTTTAAAGACAACATTTTCTGAAGAACTGAAATACGGGCTTGTAGATTATGTTTAACCCTTACAAACATTCTTGATGCCTTTGAACAGGAAGTAATTTTGGTCACTTCTTTATTCGTTAACGAAGCACTTGAAACTATCTCGTAAATGCAACAACGAGCACAAATCGCCGGAGGAAAATAATAAGCCATTTCTCTGGTTTATGCTACATCAGAAAATATGAAAATGTCTATAGGTTTTAACGATTTGCAGGTAGATTGTTATACCTTTTTTAAAATTCGAGGGATTTCACATGAACATGGACAACCACTTTAAGCCTTCTAAAATGTTTGGCTATGAAAAAAAATAGTACCTTCGTAGTTTAAAACAATTCACTGAAAGTTATCCCAGGAAAGGGTAAGAAATAAGGTTGTAAAATTACATCGAAAGGAGAAGAGAAGATAAAATAATGCTGTTCTCGATCGAGAAAAGAATGCATCCCGGGCAGTATTTTCGTTGCAGATAAGAATGGCCAGTTACAGAATCTGGTTTATATACTGGATACAGACAGTCATTGAAACAGTTTGCCCCACGAAGGACGATCCAGATATTTTCATGCAAAATGGCCACAGATTTCTTGCAAATATTCAAAGATATACGCTATTCACGGTAAATTGAGCTCTTTCTGAAGCCCTCTCATTTGGAATAATAATCAATAACTATATTTTATTGTAGCCGTAGACTTTAACTTTCGAGTTCGGTGAAATATATACATCGTGTTTATTACTTAAATGGCAATATTTATTTTAAAAAGTGGCGGGAAGATAAAAAATGGCCCATAAGAAGAAAAGTAACTAGGTACTTAAAAGTGCTCTCTTTACCGTGAACAGCCTGTAATCTTGTTCGCTTGACAACACCATGTTCATGTACAGAATGTTGCAAAATCGCACGTCAGTACTTCGGGGGAAAAATTCTTCACATCTGGAGGACGAAAATATGTTATATGAACATAGGTCCGCAAACGCTTCGTTTCTTTACTACAACCCGCAATACATAATGTACAGTGTATAGCCTGCGGGCTGGGTTATGTTACTGTGCAGCTGTAATTGGCGGCCCTATTCCAGCCCCCAAAGAGCTCTGATTTCAATCCACTAGACACTAATTTGTGGGAACATCTAAAAGCACTTGTGTATGCAACCCCATTGGTCGATATGGGCACCCTACATAACCAAAATTGTGGTGGCTTGAAAAACAATCAGGAATTTTCTAGGGATTCATCAACGCATCCGGGTGTCCATGCAACAGCGGGTTGTTTTGTGTGTCCGAACTGATAGAGGCATTTTGATCATTTCCTTTTGTGCCGACGATAAGCTTTCATATATGGGTAGCAATTCCTGTTCAGTTCCTACTGTTCTAGGTGTAGTGTCGTAGTGTGAGGTGTCTTGTATCATGCAAACGAGTGCTGCAATGGCATTCCAATCTAATTGGTAAATGCATATTGCATCTCAGCAATGGAAGCTTAAGCTCTTCGTAGTTCTCATTAAAATTAGGTTATTTACACAGAATTACAGTGTTAGAGTAAAACTACGTAACTGAGAAACAAATGTTTCCTAATTTATAACATCTTCACAATTTGTACAGAATGATTAAAACTCATCGACAATCATAAAAACTATTTCAGTGACTTTATACAAGTTTCTCTTTAGTTAAATTAAGTGCTATATTTTTACAGCCAATCTAGTATATAAGAGGATGTTAAATAAAGAGAACCAAATTTAAAAAATAATTTTTAGGGTCCATGTTATTATGGCTTCATCAAAAAAATCTGTAAAATATATGTGCTGATCTTCTAAGATTCTTTTAAAATACATTTTAAAATATCTTTGGTTTGTCTCTTAACCTGAACTCAAATGATCAGAATGACGAACACTGTTTATAAAATAGTAGAAAATCCTAAACAGAGAAAATTAGTGGATAATTTTTGTTTCGAAGCTTTTGCATCTGTGCGATTAGAAGAGCAAGTTTAAGAGTGCTCAATACTTTAACATGTTCTACATGTTTAGCGCGTTACATTGTTGTTCTTTGTGATATGAAATAAAAGTCCGAAAAAAGTATAACACTCGAAAAAAATTACTTTTTCAAAATTAATTAAACGAGTTATGAACAATATTTCCTAGAAAGCTGTTGCACGGTTAGCCCATCTGTCAATCTCAATTTCTGAGATAAAACTTGAATTAGAGATAGCCATAAGACAAAACCATTAGTCCAGGAGAACTAAGAGTAGGATTTATGAACTCTATAAATTCCAACATGCAATTTCTCTGACTAAAATAATGACTTAATCTGACATCAAACCGTTAGGAAATTTTTTTTTATAAAATTGTGCGAATAAAAAGTTAAATTTAATCCTCTCAAATTTATGCTAAAAACATCTTTAATGTAATTTCTCAAGTTAATTTGTATTTTAAGCATATTATCAACAAATGTCATGTCTTGAAACAATATAAGCGTCTTAAAATCTAGAAAATATTTTGGCTCTCGGACAGTCTTAAATGAAGTATTTTTCTGGGACAAATGTGCACTTATAGTATGCTGCTCGAGGTAATGGAGGGAAATAGTATCCGAGTTTTGTGGAAATAACTCAGACCGAGAGCACTATCACATTCTTCTTTCACATTGCAAATTACAAATTTCCGAGAACGAGTTTACTTCCTGTCCTTTAGGAACTACACGACTGCCTCCTCCGAGAACTTCTCGCAGCCTCAAGCTGCTTCTAGAAGTTTCCGAAGCCTGATTGAACCGACAAAGGGCAATTCTCTTCCGACACTGCGTTATAAAGGCTGTTCACAACAAAGTGAACACTTTTGAAATCAACCTCAAAAAATTGTCACTGCCCTTGCCTGCAGATATTTTAACTGACGCACTGAGTGACATGCGCCCGGTAAAGCTGGTACGGTGGATGAAAAGTAGTTCCATATGTTAACGTCGAATAAAAAGAGTTAAGTAAACATTTGTGATAGTTTAAATTATTTCTTGCGCTTTGTGTTTTTTTTTTTAACGGCTCAGTGTGTAAAAATTAACATAATTATAAAATGTTTACTTTTCTAACACTTTTACAGTTTCTCTTGATCGACGCATGAATAAAGTTATGAGGCTCTTGGCAACGTTAATTTGACATAAGATGGAAGAATACACAACGTACATACAAGTAGATCTTGAGCAGGGCTTTCAAAAGTGCTCATTTTTACCGTGAACAGCATATAATAATGTTTTCTCCAGCGTTAACCCACTGATAACTTTTGCTGCTGGTCTGGTTTACAGCCGCGGTTATTGTTCGCGAGTAACAATTCTCTGTGAAATGAAACATTTAATGTTTACGTGAAAAGAGCTAGTGTTAGACGATTTTTGCGAAGGACATTCATGTTGCTAATTTTGACGGCATTTCATACTCTCTGTTAAAATAGTGAATTGATCCTGTGACATACTTTCCTTGCAGAAATAAGGACGGCAACAAACACCCCTCTCAACATGATGGGGAGTGTTACATGTACACATTTATTTAATTGATGATTGCTGTTTAAGTAATTAGTAACCGTTACTTAGTTTCTGTCCCGCAAACGGTTTCCTAAATACGACAGTAAATGATAATTTGCTATCGAACTTTGGAAGCGTCTACCGCTCGTTCTATTTAAGCTAGACCATGGCTTGCCTGCATCAATTTTCTATTTCCACCTCTGGAATAGCCTATCAAAGTTTTGTCGTTATGTTTTAGATACAAGTTGTATATTCACTAGGATTTAGCAGATCCCAGATACTCTACAGCATATTTTGTAGCACTGAATATCAACTTATAGAAGTTGACATAACACGCTCCATGATAACTTCAATGTGGACAAGCATTTATTTCGCAGATGATCTCATGCATAGTTCGCAGCCGAATAGTTTTAGCAGGGACTCATTTCCTACTTCGTTCTGGATTATTTGCACTTCACTGAAAACATTACATTGGCAAAATACGTGCAAGAAGAGTTAAATTCATTCCCCCTCTTTTCCTCTCTACGTGATCCCTTTAACATGCCCGAAAGGAGTAATTATGTTTGTTAAGTCGGTGGATCAAATGTTTATGTTGGCCAACATGTTTGTACGCTTGTGTGTGTTGCATGTAACAGGATGTCGTTTTCAGTTGCTATAGTGCATTGCGCTTGGTTGTAACCGGAAGCCTACATTGCTGTTTTGCAGACAATGACGAAGAACTGCAATTGCATTCAGTAGATGCTGGGAGCGGAAGGAAAATTCGCATTAAGTAGCGGAGCTGCAAATTTCTTAGTAAAGTAGGTATATTTCACACGCCTCACAGTGGGCCGGATCGAATAATCACGGGGCAAAAAAACTCCAAAAATCTAACTTCATTTATTCTAGCTCAAATTTATCAGAAGTTGTTGTACATGATAATTCTTTGTGTGCTTCCAAATTTCTTTCAGCCTCTAAAGTCATGCAAGGCCGGGAGACAATTTTAAACTTGAGAGTTTTGAAGAAATCCAGAGAATCCCCAATTCTGTGCTCCATATTCAACTCTTTATGGGATAATCTACAGTCTCAATTCACCCTAAGTTAAGTCCAATATTTTTGTTCTTAAACTACATTGAGGTGTCTAACAAAGGGTTAAAAAAATATTAGTTTTCTTTGAGTTACGAATTTAGATACAAACCTTCGAAATATCCCAGTTTTTACCAGTTTTTTTTACATATATGTGCGATTGAAAGATTATTGCCACACGTTGCCACGAATTAATTTGCTGTACAGTATAGAGGCAACATAGGTATGTTAATATCCGTAGGATTTTGCTGCACCTACTTGCCCCTTACCGAGACAAATGTATTTAAATGAGGAAGCTCGTGTGATTTGCCGCGCCGTGCCTGTCATGAGAACAGGTTGGGCAGTAGGTTCTGCGGAAACTTCCCTTCCTGCACTTAATAGATCTACAGATAAACTTTTTTTTTTTGTTTTTAAGCGTGTAAAACGATATTAAGTCTGGTTTGCAACAAGTTGTGGACAGTAGATATCGTCTTTGTTTGGAACTTCCTTTTTCAAATGTGAGTACATTTTAGTTACCTACCAAGGGCTTAAAAATATGTGTTGAACATTGTTCCTTCTCACATACGCCTACACATGCACACATACGCAAACACTCACATATACTTAGCTCAGAAGCGAGAGATAGTAGGAACTTTCCGCCATTATTATTTTTAATCAATGCTACTTTATATACTCGTCAATTTACTCATTTTTCTCGTTGCTATGAAGACGTGCAATAAAAATGCGAATATGAATATTTCCTGTAACTTCGTTCCCTTGGATTAGTTCTGGATACGCCAGAAAGTGTTTACTAAACTTTGAAATGCATCGTCCCGGTTTGAAGTTTCAGGTGGATTTTTCTCACGAAAACCTTTTAAGAGATCTTTTCCCGCGTGACCGAGGAGTATAATTTATCTGAAGAAAGAAATTTAAGTTATGTCAAAAACTTTTATTTCATGTTTTTAAGTATATGAAGGAAGTCCAATCGAATGTACTCAAGTTTCTAAACACAATTTTCTTCATGGCGGAATACTGATGTTTCTTTAGAAACAAAGAGAACTTCAGTTACAAGTGGTGTTAATTACTCCTTCCTGTACAAAACGAAGAACAGGTCGTCTGAGAAACAGTAATGGCGAGGCAAGCGAACGAACTAAGAAAAAAATTATCAAACATTCATCAACAATTCCATCTACTCCATAAACGGTAAGGATTTGGCTAACCATTTGAGAAGAAAAGGCAATACAGCAGGAGCAGAAAGTATGAAGATATTTAGTGGTAGCAGTCTAGGATCTTCAAAAATAATGTACACAAAGTTAATGGTGTCAGAATAGAAGTGTGCTCCGTACACCACAGAATAAGCCTTGCCATTGTTCATAGCAACGAAAATATCAAAACATTCGTACAACTTACCTAGAATTTCGGCGAAGAAGCAACATGGAGACATCTACCCAAGTTACCGTAAGTTAGCTGATGCAAAAAGGCTGTCATATCCGACAAATTTTCAGTATTCAGAAGTTTCTTGTGAAGTTCCTTTGAAATATTTTACTGTACCATACTTGCACGAGAATACTGGAAACAATGGAAGCATTTCCTAAAGGCACGTTCACTCTGATATGCAAGTGGGGATTCGATAGGTCATTTAGCCATTCCCAGTATGAACAGAAATGAGAAGACAATGATAGAACTAGTGGCAAATATGTTTTCGTAACATGTATTACAACCTTAGCATCAGAAGGGCAAAATGGGGAAATTATTTGGAGCAATCCACGTTCTAGTTCTACACGTTTCTGTAGACCTATAAGATTACATTTTATAAAGGAAGCTAAAGAGGCCATTCAAGAAGAATAAAAACACATCCAAAACCAAATTAATAATATTTTACCTTTCCGTACAGAGAAAATGGAAATAAATTACTCTCTACACTCTCTACGGGAAAGTCATGAGCGCACTGGCAGATACCAGATCTCTTCAATGTCCCATTTGTAAGAAGACAGCTACAGGTACTTCATCGTGGTGAACTCAAAACCCAGCTGATCCTTGTTCTTTGAAGTTTAGTCTTTCTGTTCTACATGCATACATCATGTTCTCGGAATTTGTGCTGGCTATTACGTACATATTAGGTAAGTGTTACACTTTTTTTTTTGTTTAAAAATAATATTTTGATTGCAGAAATTTTGTTTATAAAGTTCTAAACTTATTTCTTTGTTATTTGTTTGTTGCGCGGAATAAAGCCAAATCATGCAGTGACAAGAAAAATTATAGTGTAATAGAACAGAAATAAATCGGTTTGCAAAGGATAAATAAAAGAATGAGCCTAAACCCAGACCGTCCATAGCAAGGTTTTGGCTCAAGTACTGATGGGAACTCTGCAAGGCGGTTTTTCCTGACCAAAAAACAGTAGTGAAAGCAATTGGATATGATAGAATGTTACTAAAAATGTTTTCGGTAATTTTGTTTGATATTTCCAGTGCGCATGCTGTAAATGTCGATAGATTTAATTCATACTGCGAAAACACGGTGGCACACTATAAGAAACTGCATGGATGATACAAGATTACGTCCACTGTTCACAAAGTATTACAGCACAGTGGATTAATTATCTGCAACGCTGTTTTACCCATGGGACAGTTATCGGAGAAGGCTCAGGAGGCTATAAATACAGATATCTGAAGCTATCGTCAGTTTTTCTGCAGAAAAAACCAGCAGAATATTAAATGTACAAGATTGGTTTTTCCGACTTATGTTGTCATCAGACACTCTGATATCGTCAACTTTAAATGTTTACCGGAAAAGCCAATGAGAAAACTCCCCAGAGAAGTGAAAGATGACATAAAAATTTTAATAGAAGACTTCGATTGCAGAGAGGCAGAAGATGACGATGAAGTAGGCAGCGATACTTCAGATGACTCTGACTTTTAGACTGTACAAATAATCCCTAATTTAAAGTACAGTTTTGTAAATGTAATTTGTGTAATTGTTTATTTATGCATGTATTATAAACTGTAGCTGGAGTTTATTCAATTTGGATATGAATATACACATCTAAATATATTTCTTAAAAGAGTGCTTTTTTTAAAAAATAATAATAATATTGTTTACATTATATGCATTTAGTAAAGAAAATATGTGTAAAGCTTTACTGCAGTCTTGAATACATATATTTATTTTAATGTCTGTAAGAATAAATCCACATATATTTACAAAAACATGAATCAACAGTCCAAAATTTAACACAAAATTAATTTTATAGAAGTATGAATCCTAATGATGATTCGCACATGCTGTTCATACCGTAACAATAAAAGTTATGCAAGCATTGCATCTCTGAAGGATTTCGAATACCCTAGCAGTTTTTGTAAGGTTGTGTTTCTGGATCTAAAAAAAAAAAAAACTATTTTGTGTGATACATCTCATAGCTAGAAACCTGCAAAATTCGCGATATTTTCTGGCAGCAATGTAAAATTCACCGTCCCTATATAATCGAGTCGGTGTCTTTTATTTGTAGCTTAAAAAACAGTAGGCATCAATTTTTTCTTTTTGAAATGGTTGGTTATATTTGGGCCAGTCGCTCGTAACTTGCTTGCTATTAGTCCAAAGGCGTCCAGGGAGTGTCCAGGCAAACTGCAGTCCAATGAAAAACGTTGTACAAAAGCACAAGTGTTTGAAGTCTATTTTGTTTAAAAATAATAACGCGAATTTTACAGGTCTCTACTCGTAGCTTACTGATTTTTAAACTACTGTATATTTAATTTAATCAATATATGAGCTCCCTTGAAATTCCGTTTCCCCATAGTTCAATATAACTAACAACCTACCTGTTACGTATCTCAGTAAGTGTTTATGTAAAGGAGGTTTGGATGTTCAGTTTTTATCCCTCTCTCATCAAATTCAAGCAATGTTTAGAAAAATTTAAGTAAATATGAAAGTTACGTTTTAACAATTTTGGTCCGCAATAAACAGCTATTATAGGCTGTTCACGGTAAAGTGAGCACTTTTTAAGGCCCTTCTAAATTTTTCCTTTCATCCTATTTCCACATTCCTGCTGCTTCTTAATATGAACATTGCTTTGTGGCGAATAATCACAGTGTATACATTTCACCACCTTCAGAATTTAATGTCTGATGCTGCAATAAGATATATTTATTAGTGGTTAAAGAGTGCTGAAAGGGCCTTAAAAAGTGCTCACTTTATCGCGAACGGCCTATAGTAACTGTTCGGTTTATAATGACAAATTCTACACTTATAAGCCAATAATAAAAGCAGTGTAGTGTAACCTCCCCTTCCCCCACCATAGTGCTTTAGTGCATAATAATACCTTTTTTTTACATGAAAAATCTGTTCATTACACTGAAGGATATGTGGTTATAGCGTAGATGCGTAATTTTGTATAAAATTAAAGGCAGGAGGATTTTTTGCCCCATGATTATTCGATCCGGCCCACTGTGCGCCTTCTGAGTAAGCCACGTCTCAGTTCCCAGGCCCTGTTCTGTTTTCTCAGAAAATGAAAGATTGAGAGTTGGGGATAACATATTTGTTTTCTTCATAACATCGTGTATTTATCCTCAGAATTTCAAACAAATATTTCAAGTTAATCCAAGTTGCATAATTTGTGTAATTTGTTTCGGTTCAGAATGTAATGTGAATGGATTTAAATAGCTATGAGTTTAATCATTTTAGATACCAAAAAACATATGGTCTGAGTTCACATATGATATTGGTGGCATTAATAATGCACCTTGTTTTGTTAGAAAAATAATTTGTGTCTGCCATTAAAATTTAGGCGAATATTTAGCTATAGTTTTAAAATTTTATGGGTATTTGCTTCCCAATAATCTATTGCTCTATGCCATGAAATACCGGAATTATTTGAATATTTAAGTCTTCCTGGCTCAGTTGGAGAAAGTATTCCTGATACTGCCATCTTAGAGGTAGCAGTTGCTCCTGAACCAACAGGCAATAATTGCAGAGAAGAGTGAAAATTAACTTAATCCAGCATACATTATTACATTTAAACAGTTTATGTGTATTGAAAATACTTCAGATCAGAGATGATGATGATGATGATAATAATAGGAAGGGGGAAGAGAGACAGGTCTGGCAAAAAAATTTATTCTTCAATTTGCAAAAAATGGCAACACAGTTTTATATATAATAATAATAATAATAATAAAGTTTCTGACTGTTGTTTAACACCACTAGCAAGCGGAATAGAGAGAGTTGCCGGCGAGGCACCTCCATCTCAGCCCGTGAGTGTGAAACAATACCTGTGGGATTTACCGCACAAGCGACGGTAATTTATGCCACTCTGAATGTCGTAGTTGTATGCGCTGCCTACAGCATTTCAGTGATGAATGAGCTGGTTGTTTGCAACTGTGTTGAACATAAGTTTCTTCACTCCCTTTCCTATGAAAAAAAAAAAAAAGAAAAAAAAAACTATGAATTTGATAATTTCTGATAATTATTTTAATGTTTTACATTTTGAGCGTTGAATAACAGAAAGCTGGGCATATAAATACGAAACACATTAAGAGTGAGGAAAGTCATTCGAGTCTTGTAGTCTAACGGATATACTCATGTGGGATTCTTGATTCTATCACACACTGCAGCATTGTAGTTAAATGGCACATAGATTAAGTAACCACTACATTTGAAATGTAACAAAATAAAGCTAAGGTAATACACAAACACTGAGGGCTATACCTCATGATCGTATAACTGTTATTAACACCGCTGTGAATAAACTTAATACAATTTATGAAGAGGGTACATTTACGTTGTAATCAAGATAAAATATGGCATTATGCGTGTTGTTTTAAAGACTGTAAGACTCAATTACACGTTCTGTCCGTTATGTGCCAGCATCTCAAATTAACCAAGTTTTTTGGGCCGACACTTAACTAGAAAATAAAAATAATCTTAGAGTCAATTTAGTTTCCGGTTCGTTAAAACAAATCTTTACCTCAGGGACTTTTATCATTCATACAAAGCAGAAGACATTTTGCTTCGCCAAATTACCTACGAAAATTAGAATTAAACCCTACATTAGAACATTAAGAGAAAGTAATTTATAAAAAAAGGGTTTAGTAACAGTTTTGTGTTATGGTAGGCCGCATATTTCGGCTTCCTAATGTAACTGGCCACAGAGAAGCCATAGTCTGTGTTTTTCACGTGCACCAGTGGACAACCGTAGCAAAGATTTATTTAAAAAGTATTATAATTTTACTAAGGTTAGCTTAAATTGTGAAAATTCTTATTAATATTCTCCTATCTCGCTCGGTTATATTAAACTATAAAAACACATATTAAACTAGTATCCTGGGTTATTATAGGTTACTTTGCACAGTTTGAACAATTTTTACGCTCCACTATTACGTACTCCTGGAGAAAAATAAGAAATAACGAAATAACACAGAGGATGAATGAGAGAAACGCTACACGAGAACAAATTAAGTATTCATCGATTTGTTTAGCAAAATAAATTACAATCTCCAAATCTGCAAACGTGTATCACTGACGTCAAACAGCTAAACACTAGTCTATGTACGTTACTTAGTAAATCGACATCGTATAGCGAATCTGTCAAGTGATCTTGGAACCATCGCCTCGGCGTGTATGAATAAATAAATTACTAGAAAATATTATATGATATTACGGAAAAGTAATGGTAAAATATGTATCCAGAAACTTGGTTTCCTCAATAACGAATTTAACGAAACTCATTTTGAACTCACGGAACCTTCTATGCGGTTTATGAGCAGAGGTGGGTAGAAAAGTAATTTCACTGTGAATAAATAAAGGAAAAATAATGTCAACCTTATCTGTATATGCGGGAATTGAACACGAACCTTACGTATAAGTGCTCGTATATCCACTTACATACCACACGAACTCTTAACGACCTACCATAAACAATACTTTATGACTAGTTAAAGAAGATGGCATTTAAGTTCCTGGAAACGATGGCGAGTCTGAAGCGCCAATGTCTGTAGAAAGTGGTTTGCGATAACTTCTGACGTTTCAGGTGGTAGGTAGGCAGGCTTAACGTCTCGTCAAAGACGAGATTTGTATTGACTTTACAAGCTGCACAGGAAAGAGGGATTGGGAAAGAATCGGCCACGGCCTTTGTTAAGGACCCATATGAAGTATGCATACATCAACTAACTTGGCGCTAATGGAGCACTCTAACGCTACTATAGTAAAAATGGCTACAAATCACTGAAACCGGCGAAGCGTGAGGGAAACCTCTAAAAAGAGTGTACCATAGCGTTCGAATTTCCGTTTCCTTTCACTGTTAACTCACGCGAAATTGAATTCCCTACAAGTTAATTTACAGTTTTTCCAGTGTTAAGCAAAGTATTCTAGCGTGATCCAGACATTATCATCAGTATTAATACAAGATGTGACTGTACAGTGCTGAAGGCAGTAGCTTATCACAAAAGCCGATGTACACGACAGACGTGTGCAGGCAAAGAACCATCTCAAAGGTACTAAGTATTCAACAGCAACCAGGCCCGTCAGTCTGGAAATAGTAACAATAGAAATTCTTACCTCAATTGATTTTCTCAAACTTAAGAGTGTCAAAAAGGCTATTTTTATGGAAAGAATTTGGACAATTAGGCTATTTATTCAATTAAATACCCCAGTACAGAATTTTATTAAAGAGCGCTGTGCCCTTGGCTATAAAATCAGCTTACGTCACGAGGGATTGTGGATTCCAATTATACTCCCCAGATGTTACTAATTTTACAGGATTTCCCGTTTCCAAGGAATACAATTTAAATGCCGTAAGATTATCATACGGGACATAAAAAGTTCTGTATTTCGTGTGTCTATTCTGATGCATGTCCTAGTGCTGTAACAGACAGATGACGAATGTATGGTTACGTCGCCATGCCAGTCTTGCACATGAGGCGAGATGTGGTAGACAGCAACAAACGTCCATTGTACCTCTGGTGCGTGGTAGGGTGGGTTTTGCTCTGTTGTAAAATGTTCACGGTAAAATGAGCACTTTTGAAAGTGCTGCTTAAGAACTACTTGTATGCACGTTGTGTATTCTTCCACCTTATGTAAAATTAATATTGCCATGGGCTTCATCACTTTATTCATGTGTCGGTCAAGTGAAACTGTGAAATTATTAGAAAAGTAAACATTTTATAAATCTACTAATTTTTAAACACCGAGGCGTTAAAAAACAAACGGAAAGCGAAATATGTAATTTAAATAATCACAAATGGTTACCTAAAATTTTTTATTCGACGTTAACATATGGAATTACTTTCTATCCGTCGTTGCCAACTTTACCGGGCGCATGTCACTCAGTGCGTCCGTCAAATTATATGCAGTCAGGCGCAGTAACATTTTTCTAAGGTTGATTTCAAAAGTGCTCACTTTATCGTGAACAGCGTATAGAAAGAAAATGAAAGGTTCTCCGCTGAAGAAAAGAAAGGAACTGTCTGTGGATTTAAGTGTGTTTAATGGAATGGGGAAAGGAAGAAAAATATTCGTGTTTATCACGGCGTAGATACGGCGGCACTCTCGTACGTCGTTTGTTCTTGTGCCATAGTACGAAAGTCACTCGTTGAAATATTAATAATCTATTAATGTGCCTATTTACCAAATTCAGCGGTTAGTGACTGATTTCTTCACTGTGAGAAAATGTTTATGGCAATGAGTGTAGTGACTCTTAGAAGACGAAAATTACATAACCGGGCCGAAAATTGCATTGAAGAATGACTAATTACTTAATATACAGGGTTAAAATGGTGATAGTGCATCCTTATGGAACAGCTGTGCTTGTCAGAGATGATATTTTAGGATAATGTTAAGCTGACAATACTTATTTCCGAATTAACAATAAGATAAATAAATTTAGAAGTATGTAGTTTTAAACTTAATTTATGTAAGTTATTTATTGAAGTTAATATACTTATAAAAAAAACATTGTATGATTGGATAACAATTTAATTGCGCATTTGTACGAAAGAGTTGCAGGAAAACGTTCGTTGGAGGAACAATTTATTTAACGTTTTGCAGGCCTGTAAATCCGTCTTGAATACAGGCTATGAAAGTACAGATAGATACTGCACCACTTTCATTGCACCTGCACGTATTACAGCCTTTAAGGTAGGTCGTGTTGGGTGTGCACACTGTTCCAGCACCTGAAAAATAAATCACAAATTATTTAGACGTATTAAGCAAGAGTAAACGGACATCACATATTAATGCTCAGAAATGGAGTTATTAAAGTGAGGTGCGTACGATATATTTGTATTTATTTTAATTAAAATCAAAATGCCGTGCATATTTGTTAGTAGAGATCTATAAAACTGCTTCTCTCAGAGAAAACTACTGAATTTGATTGTATCACCAACTTACACCAAATGTTCAGCTTGACAAGGTTAAAAGTGGTTTCACTGGAAGAATTACTCGCCACTGCTCGACTGAGTAGCACTTCCTACCTGCATACGAAGTAAAACATAGCATTTGAGTTTTGGTGAACTTTGAATCCAGAAATGGCACAGTTGCACAATCCGGGTTCACTCCCGGATTTTCCCATGTGGGAATCGTGCTGGACGATGCCGATTGCCGGCGGGTTTTATCGGGGTACTCCCGTTTCCCCGCCCTTGCATTCCAGTGCCACGCCATCCTAGGATCTCATTTCATGTCATGCCCGGGGATGACGGGCACTTACGGATCCCAGCTGGAAAGTCCGTCACTCGGTGAGTGTTGCCTCGCCCTGGGTTCACTCCCCACTCGAGTTTATATATAATGTTCGCCAATTATATACTTCGGAGGACGAGCTAGAGGAGGGAGAGTGGGCTATATTTGCAAGAGTTTATTCGCCCATTAGTGGGTTGTATCCTGTCCATAAATGAGGCCACATTAGTATACAGGCAGTCCCGCAGGTATATACTATACTATAACATATTGTGTGTGTTCTTACAAGGGTATCTTTGGAAACTAGTTCCCGAATGCTATGTTCTTATCAAAAAAATACGTTAGAGTAACGTTTCGGAAACCTTACCGTGAAATGAATTGAACTTATATTAAACTTTAACAAGAAAAAGTTTTAGACAAGAAGTTTTTTATACATTTGGAGCCACACAGACAATTTTGTATGTTTTATAAAACACTGTGTTGTAAATATATTGTTTTTCATCTGTAGAAACACGAGAAAATTTTTCGCAACTTGTTTTCAAACAAATATTAAATAGTAAATTATTTAATGTGTATATGAAATCAATTAATTATATAATTGTGGTTAGCCAAAAGACTCTTGACCGAAGTAACAGGCTTTAAGTGCGCGCAGGATATATATTAATTGAAAGCTTGTTAAATAAATTTTAAGGATAGTTTGAAGCCGGTAATCTTACACAATAGCTTTTTTCCAGCTTTGTGAGCACATATTTTACCAGAGTGGCACGTTCTTTCAGCATTATATCTTGCACCGCAAATATACAACGTGTAAAAACCATGGATTGTAACATCAGGGTTGCATAGGGAAAGGAAAACTGTGGGGGGAAAAAATATGGTAGATTTTGAATTATGGCTAACCGTTTGTTCGCAGTGGCCCAGTGAATCTAGCGTATGATCATGTGCGGGGCACAGAATCGGTTTTGGTAGCGTTGAAATGAAGGCAGTAATTATGCTGAAGAGGTAGTAAGCATTCGCTTAGTGCGCTATTTACGAGAAACGGGCTGGCCAAACGTGTTGCAACACAGGAGTGGAAATCAATCTCTCATTAGATTCTGCCATGTCTCAGATTTGTATAACTAATTCAATGATATCTACACGGCTCGTATACTGCAGATCACAGATAGGCCGTAGCTCATATTGAGCTACTGCGGCCCCAATATTGTGTTCTCTATCCACTGAGCTACTGCGGCCCCACTATTTGGTTCTTTACCCACTGAGCTGCTGCGGCCCCACTATTTGGTTTTCTACCTACTGAGCTACTGTGGCTTTTGGGAAGGAATATAAAACAACCCATAGCCAAAAAGAAAGGAGAAATGACGGATTTTTTATAACAATGATTTTTTATGCAGTAATCCATAGAAACGTTTAATCCAATACCTACGTACATCCCTAATAATCATTTTTGGAACCGTTTGAGATATTTTTCCGAGATAAAAAGTAGCCTATGTCACTCTCTGGACCTCCAACTATCTCTATACAAAAAATCACGTCGATCCGTTGCTTCATTTTGACGTGAAAGTAGGACAAACCAACAAACAAACTTTAGCATTTATATAATAGTAAGGATGTGCGGTATTAGTGTGGCTGTGTAGCGTGGTCAAATGGAGCAACGTTGTGGTGTGCGTATTTGTATACGTTGTATGAATGGGGAGTAATTTGGTGAACATTAACTAAATTTAATTAATGTTTTGGAAAAACCAAATTTTGTAAAGTGGTATAATTATGTTCCACTAATTACACAGAACACGGATTTACTAGTTATATCAATATTTGACCAATAGAAACCCCAAAAATGATAGTGGGGGCGGTTATAAAGATCAGGGAAATTGTGGGGTAAAACCAGTGAAACATATGTACATAATGTAATATTTATTCACGAAAATATTTTAAATTGCAAAATTACTGTACAAGTGTAGCCAAACATTGTACACCGAGTCTAAGTCCCAGCGCTAGCATGAGAGTACACCCCCAAAACAGTGATTCAAGGCGTACCGGCAATTTTTTTAGGTGGTGACGCGAAGCGTCAAGCATCAGCGAAGCTTGGAGTTTCCCCATTAATGATTGTCATGTGTAGCCTATTTGCACTGAGAAATAATGTTTGTGTGTTTTGCAATTGAAAATACTTTTGTACTATTTGTAATATTACTGTTATATTGTTCCATGAAAACATGTTTAATTGCAAATAGATTGAACTGAGCATTACCTAAACTGACAATGTTACCAATACAATTTATAAATACGACAGTGGGGAGGGCTATGAACGGGAGGGAGATTGAGGCGTAAATGTTTATAATGAAAATGTACATATTTTGTATTTTTTTACCCCACAATTTCCCTGATCTTCATAGACTCCCCACTATCGTGTTTATAGCTTGTAATGGTAATATTTTCTATTTAGCTAATGTTTGGTTCAGTTTCTTGCAATTTAATGTATTTTCATGAATAAATATTATATTATTTACATTTTTTTCGCTCATTTTACCCTACAATTTCCTAATCTTCAGAGCCCTCCTTGCTGTCATTTTTAGGGCTTCTATTAATCAAATGTTGATGCCCCTAGTAAATTCGTGTTTTGTGTAATTAGTAGAGCGGAATTATACTACCTTCCAAGATTTTTTTCTTCAGAAAAGCCCCTATTCTTAAGAACTACCCTTAACGAGTCCGCAACTTACAGGTTAGACCTTAAATGCATGACAGGTTAGTATTCGCAACCGTACTTGCAAAAATCGTACGCACTGCAATTGTTCATTTACAAACTTACGCGGATAACATATCACTACTATACACCATAATTGTGCGATATTTGTCTTTCACGTATGCATCCACGGTATATATAAATACACTGTAATTTTCGGGAATGTGCACGCCTGGCCTCGCATATTTACATGCCAAATTCACATTTCACAAACGCAATAATAACATAAATTTAGAGAAAATTCAGAAGTAGTGACTTCACATAGCCCTCGGTACGCTATTGATTGCAAACAAATTTCAAACTGACCTAAGCTATAAAATAAGGCAACCTGACTCTCTGCCATTATTCGACTTCAACAGCATTATCGGAAAATTATAACATTTACATACAATGAAATGGCCTTCGCTTTTCCGTCACAACCTTTAGACTAAATTAAATATTTAAGGAGCAATCAGAATTCATCCAGAAACGTTCAACTTGACACAAATCGACAGCAAGTTCCAGTTAGTTACACAGAGGAACTAAATCAATGGTAAGACAATATTGTTGGGTAAAAGATCCGGGTAGCCTACCTTCTGGGTAGCTATCTGGAAGTATTGCCAAAAGAATTGTAAGACCGGCTCTAAAATATCTATCTGCACTCTTGTTATTTTATTGGGTGAAATATTTAAAGTCTACCGCAAATATAAGTTCTTCTGGATGTCTCGGTATTAATTATAGTGACTTATTCACGCTTATAACTTACACATGTTAAGTCTGTCTACCGCCATCATTCCAAGTGTCTTACACTCTCGCTTCCAGTTCCATAGTCCCACCCGTCAGTTTCACTCTTCGATGTACCGATGCTCGCAGTGGCAGACTTCACTCCAGCTGCTCACTCTCGCCGCCACTCGACGCTCTGTTAACTCGTTGCTTCGCTGTCATCGCACGCCTGTCGCTTAACGTCACATAACCGTTCAAACTCTCGCCTCTCGAAGCTGTCGGCTCGAAGGTCCGTCGCAGCTTGAATAGCCTCGGTGGCACGGCCTGGAATGTTCCCTGCACCCCGAGTCTCATTGAGACAGGCAAGGGCCACGAACCCGAACATTCTTTCAGATAACCGCAGAAATTCCATCCGGTGAAGGTCAGGAACACGCGAGTTGCGATAGGCTCATCGCGGCGGTACGTGGTGGCATCCCTTGTTTAAATAGCCGCCCGCTTTTCAGATCATTCTCGCCTGTCACTCCTTCACTGTCGCGAGCAGGTACTGGCAAGGGAAGTGACTAAGAGCAGGTACATGTAACAATACGTTATCCTACGTTTTTCCTGTGACGATTTATCCATTGCTACAATTTTGTTGTAGCCACGCCTCACAGTTTACATACTGTTTGATTTTAGTTTCTTTAAACCGCTTATGTGTATTCATTTTAGCGAGTTTATTGTATTTGCCCTCTGTAACAACCTTCTCGTCGTTGTCTTCTTTACTGTAGACGCAAATATAGATGTTATTATATCTCCATCTAATAAGGAAATAAAACTTTCCGTTTTCATTTCTGCAAATAAAAATTTGATGGGAAGTCTCCAGAAGCTAACTTAGTGTTTGGGGAACTCCTGCAAACGGAAAATTTCGCAAAACATTGGGAGTTCTATTTTGAGTCTGGATTCACAAACGCAAACTGGATTACGCACATTTGTGTAAACATAAAATAGTTATGGATGACACTGTAGCACTGGAATATTTTACTACGCGAAAGAACACTGCATGGCTTTGTAATGGTTGTAACTCGTGTGAGATATAAAAACCTATAAATATCGTAAATTAATTAAACAAAAAAAAGTCAAAGCTTGTTTCTCCTGTGTTGCTTTTTAAGGGCAATGGGAATGTTCAAAATCCTGATCAACCTTGATAAATAATTCACAAAAGTCAGCTAGAATTTCAGAGAAGGTAAATTATGCATACCACAAGTTCCACCATCTTCAGGAAGTAAGACTATTTTTTCGGAAGAAAGACGTGGTTTTTACATAAGGACGAGAATATAGCAAAAGTTTTAGACGTTAATTTTGAAATCGTTGACACCCACGCCTGCCGAATTATTTGCTTAGAGCCACATGTGTGCAGTAGTGGAAGATTTTCCTCAAATCGCTTACTAGCTGAATTCTCTAATCAAATGTAGTTCAAGTTTCATTTGCAAAGGGATATAGGCGTAACTGCTCTTAGGAATCACTTTAGGTCATGTACGTACATGTCTGTATGTTTTAGACATATCTTTCCCGTGACGCACTGATATTCAGTTACTCCCCGAATACAATTTTTTGCATTCGTAAGTGATGCCTGTATGCATGTAATTTTTTTTTAAGGTTGCGACGAAAACTTCAATTGGGAAGATCGACTGCACTAATTCCTCATGTAAGCAACACCAACATGGGTTTTCTTGTTGCAAGTTAGCGGTGCGGCATTGTTGAACACGGAAGACAAGAATAGCTCTTTGTTATTGTCGCGACCACGTTAGCATCTGCAGTCCGATCACGTGAGGTAAGTGCACATTTTCCTCGGGAACGTCGTCATCTCTATCTGCGCAACCAGCACAGTTGTCGGACCAAAGGGAAGAACACAACGTCACAGTGTCACAGAGGTCAGCGGTGGGAGAGTATTAAAGGCAAGCCACTGCATAGTTGTGTTGCAATCATCTACCAGACACCATGGATACTGCGCTGCTATTAGTAACGTGTCTACTGCTGCTGTCCGCAATGGAAGGTGAAGCTAAACCTACAGGTAAGCGTGCACTCCACCGTTATGGAGGGATGGTGTAGACCCTATCAACGTCTAACATTCATCATCTTGTTGCTACTAGTTTTCCAGAGCGTGTATCGAAATTTTTTACGCTATAAAATCCATATAATAGTCTGCAGCGCTGTTTAACATTATTAGATACCAACTGCTTTCATTTTCTGACTACTGATGGAAGATATATTACTGCATAAGAGACCGACTTATAAATGCTGTGAACATCTAACAGTGTAAAAAGGCCTAGAATACTATTATTAAGATCTTAAAAAGCCAAAAATGTCAAACGAATTTGGAAAACTAGTTGCATCTATAATTGATACTTATAAGACATAGCGCGCCATTCCCGTTAAGTGAACTACAGTCATGTACTCAGTATGTGGGACCATATTTTCGTGGAATGATCCCAGCATATGTTTGCAACATGAGACACAGGTGCGAAAGTTATCAGTTTGAGCAATATTTGGAAACCTCGCGGCTGATGACACCACCAGACACTGTACATTGTTGTACATGTAACATTGCCAGGTTGCTGATGTCATTTCATTACTCTCTTCTGCTACACCCTTTATTCTTTCTTAATGTCCTATAGTGTACATATTGACTGACACGCTAGCAACATCAGCATTCAGTAGAATCATGTAACAATACGTTGGTAAGAAAATAACTAACTTATGTTTAGAAGTATAATTGAAATGAATGGTTACATATTTCGGTCTCACAATTTTTCTCAATTTAAATCCAATATTTTTTGATCATTTGTTTGCGTTTTTTTTTTTTCATACAAATCCACAACGTTAAAACTGAGTGTTGAATGTAATACAGCCAGAAGAAAAGTCCAGATGTGATCAAGTACTTATACATTTCGCTGTAGTAAATATTTTACTATCGCCATTTTTATCCTCGTAGGCGTATTTTTTGTATTGCACTGAATTTCATTTCATACAATAGTTATCAACAACTGTATTAAATTAAGGGTAGTTACATTTTTTCTGCTCGAGTGAATTTACATAGTTTATGTAATTGCGTATGTAATTATATATATATATATATATATATATATATATATATATATATATATATATATATATATATATAACACCGAAATAATAAGAAGCAGCATACACAGGCAATATAATATAAACTTTGTTCAGTTAAACTAGCCAAATTTTCACAAATTCGTCCATTGAAGTAATATAAAAGCATACATTCATTGTTCGCTTTTTAAGTCCTCGCGGAATACCTTAAAAGGTAATAAATAATGAGACATGCTTACATGTTATAAACATAAACTTGTGTCATTCATATGGAAACGCAATATGGAAACGTCTCTGAATGAGGCTCTCTATCATCTATGATATGTATATTTATTCTGGAAGTAATACATTTTATCCTCTCATCAGTATAGACCAGGGAAGCCTCGAGTAATTCACCATAATTACGTAATGTCCCGACACTGCTCCATACATGTGTTGTCTACCTGTATAACCTCAGCGCCGCCGCATAACTATACCCCGTAAATGACGTTTTGCACATTATATATTCATTTAAAACAGTGTTCTTACATGTAAAACAATTCAGTGACCCGATAAATTATACGTCAAATTTTATAACATAAACACAGCAATCTTGATAACCCTCTTCACTTTCACATTTTATTTTCTTTTTTACAGAAAACTGCTTGAAGCCCCTCCAAAATTCCTAGTAATTATGATTACTAATAATCATATCAAACATATCCAGGTATTATTTTTCCGATTTTCGAAAGAAGAAGAAGAAGAAGGATGAAAAAAAAACCTGTTCTAAAGAATTACCTCACCTCGTAAACCAATACAAGAGCACACTTTATTAAAAAAACGCCACTCTTACAGTTTTTTTCCCCAAGCCAGGAGAGTTGCAGTGACAAACAATAAATCAGCTGTTTATCAACACAAGAATATACAACCACATCAGTTTTCATTTTTTTAAATAGCTAATGACTCTAGCATTCCTGATTTGAATTTTCCATGGTTCCGCGAACTCACTCAAGTCAATTTCTGGGCGAAGCATTAATAAAGGCGATGACCAACTACTTCCTTGTATTCCCTTCGTTGTGTTCTTGGTGTACCATTATCTAGGAACCTACTGTCGACAAGAAGTTAAGTTAAATAAATAAAGTTTAATCGCGTGTTTAGATTGTGATGTATTTAGCGGTAGGCTGTAATGATTACTGTACCTAAACAGCAAATGTGTACATTTTATCGTTTACCATACATAGTTAAAATAAAGAAAATTGAAAATCTTTACATGATATTCTTTAAACGTTATTTAATCCTTCTTTTGGATTTTTGAAATTCTAATTCTGAGAGTAACTTATTGGACATAAGCTTATTTTAATATTGATGATGGATCATGGGTACATGGCCCCCATTACCCTAAGCAGGGAGGAGCTGAGAGGTATAGGTGGTTTGTAACAGCCAAGGTGTTGGAAAGCCAACGAGGGCACAATATGGCGAAGATGGAGCAGCGTCGAAATGCAAAGGCAGGGAAAATAGGAAAGCCACGAGAAAAGATTCCAGCCAGCAGCACTATTCAGCAAAACCTGTATGTAACCTCACAGGGAAATTACAAGGCGTCAGAGGGGAGTATTCGAGTTGGTGAGTGATGGAGGTTTTAATAGAATGAATAAAGAAATTTGATGTCTATTTTATTTACAAATATATTATTTACAACATTAAGGGCCATCTCTTGGTAAGGGTCTTGGGTAATTTATCTTCCAGGCAAGTGGCACATGGGACAGTATTTTGCACATCTGCAATTAATTTTTTTATTATTATACTTACTTGTTTCATTCTTAGGTACCAGTACATACTGGAAGTTGCCATATATAAGGCATAGGTTTCAGTTTACCTTCATTTACAGACAAAAGTACAGCAAAGAAAATTAAGTTAAAGAAAAAATAGAGAAGTCAGTATTCCTGTAAGTGGCATTTGAAAACTTTCGCAGTAGACCTACTCAATTTTAAAACGTTGGTAAGTATTTTTACAAGCTGATGATAATGTTTATAAAGTGACATCATCACCAACCACAGTTTAGACTATCCACCAGTCCTGCAATAGTGAAAATTGAAACAAATAATAAATTGTTTTGGATGTACACTGTTGTAGCAGAGTTTATGTTGCAGAAAAGAAATAGTTGTCAACAGGTACATACACACACAAAATTGCTGTAAAAGGAATAATTTACTTGCAAGAAGACCACTGTGTCCGTATGTTTTTGTTCTCCATCATTAGTTTTTTTTCTTCCCGTTAATTTGTAGCTTACTGACTGAATTCCTTCTACGGAATTCTCTGTGTTCTTCATGTAGGCGTACCTATTGGTAACTATTCTTGGTTGGTTTTCTGTCTCTGCATGTTCCTCGTGTTTCTCAACTCACGACAGGCACTGAAAGACTGTATGATATATTATAGCTAGGTTGGCATTCGAACATGTTTTATTTTTGTAATTGCTAAGTTACGTTTGTTGGAGTTTTGTTTGTTTTATTTCGAAGGAAAAAAGAAAACAAAGGAGGATGCGGCGGGCTTCAGATTAACGTCTTTCGTGAGACGGCATTCGTACGAGCACGTGGCATTTTGAGTAGCATATTTTTTGATGGAACAGTGGCAAATTTCGCTCATATTAAAATAACATTCACGTTATTGTAATTTCGAAACTTTTAACTTCAATGAAGAACAAAACACGATACGTATGCTGCTGTTCGTATTCGTACAGATGCAGCAATACACACACTTCGACCGAAGTTAACCTTACACTCGCTGAATGTACGATACAAGCAAATAAAGAAATATTATTTACACAATACAAAAGTGTTGGAAGTAAGACTTTTTCAGGCCAAATGTATTTCAGTAACTATAGTAACGGTTCAATGCATTATTACAAAACACACAAACTTACTGTTAGTAAAATTAGCAACTTTCTGATAATGCACTTTTCTATGTAAATCCTTGCAAGTTTACTCCTCTAAAATCACTTTTGTTCTTCACTAGCACTGATGATTCCAACACTACCTTTATCATTATCGTCTCCAATAACCTCGCCAATCTCGTTCACAACCTCCATTTCAAATGTAAACAATGATTGACGGGATCGCCATATTTATCTCAAGTGTAGACCCTTACCCATAGCTTCAACGTGCAGATAAAGTAGACGACAGTTTACACTCTTGGTAGCGCTACCTACGGATGGTAAGACAAATTTTGCCATTTGCCTGGAAGATAAATTACCCAAGACCCTTACCAAGATATGGTAAGACTGGCCCTTAATGTTGTAAATAATATATTTGTAAATAAAATAGACATCAAATTTCTTTATTCATTCTATTAAAACCTCCATCACTCACCAACTCGAATACTCCCCTCTGACGCCTTGTAACAATATAGTGACAGGTATTGGAGTAGTATAAAATAGAGCATTCTGCTGCACCAGGCTGCAGGTCGAGGACCACAGGCCCCTAATTAGCATAATTTCAGGCTGCAAATCTGCAGAGCCAGGGTCACCGAATTTCCTTTTTTTTTTCCCCTTTTATCCGTCCAAAAGGTTGATTTCACGTACAAAAACGTCATTTTTTCCCTTTCCCCCTCACAATTTCCCTAATATCTTTTCCGCGGCCGATGGCTATTTTGGCAGCCAGTGCTAATTAGCATAATGCGGGCAGGTTGCACAGTGTGGCGGTGGTTTGCACATTGTGGCGGAATAGGTCGGAAATTGAGAAATCCCTACCAAATTGAGAAGTCGTTCCCGGCGGCCATTTTGGTATCGCCAGTCTATGTTTACCCAGGTCAGTTGTCGACCAGCAGAGGATGTCAACCATTTTGGTGGCCAGCACCTCGCCAGCAGCAGCGGTGAGGCATCAAGGCATTGCGAGCAATTGGATCTCGTGTAAGACTGCTACTGATGGGGTCAAACATGCCCCATGCTAACTTATAAACATAGTTGGCTGTAATTTCCGAACCATTTAAGTATTAGTTGCCAAATACATAACATAGACATCACCCACGACTAGGAGAGGGATTGCGAGGTCAAGAATGCCTTATATCAGCGTACAAGCATAGTTGGGTGTCATTTACGAACCATATGAGTTATAGTTTTCAAATTCATAACAGAGACATCCGCCACGACTAGGAGAGGGGTCACAGGGACATGTATGCTCTATGATATCATAAAAGCATAGATGGCTGTAATTCCCGAACTGTTTGCAATATAGTCGCCAAATTCATAACATAGACAGCAACCACGACTATGATAGATGGATGTATGTTACAAATCGTTTGAGATACAGCTACCAAAAAATCATAATACATGCCTAACCCCCAATGTTGGAAAGGTACTTGCAGACATTTGTCGGCCTGCATGTCTCCCCGTTCTTACTCACCTATGTCTCTCCTGTCCCCTCGGTGCCACCACCTGGACACACACACATGCAATCATTATTCCTCGTGCGCTCAACCTCCCTCGTACCTCGACCTTCCTCACATCCTTGTGTTCTTTTGCTCTATCCCTTGTCCTCCCCCCTTCTTCGCGCACTCGTGTAACAGCATACTTACTTCTAGACAGTCGGTCAGTAACACCGACCTTGCCCCCATGAGCTGTGTACCGAGACGTCAATGTATGCAGGTACGTATGTAATTAGATGTCACTCGCAATGAATACACAGTCATCGCTAGACAGCCGAGTCCCCGCACGTACAACAACACATGCTAGAACGATAAGCATCATATTACGAAAACTAATTATCCCCTATCTTAACTGGCGTAGCAGTGAATACACCTAGGCCACGAGCGAATCTCACCGTCGTCATCGTCTTCGTCGTCTTCGCTGACGATGTGACCTCGCTGGAAGCAGATACCACAATGACTGGTCTTGCCTTTCCGTGCACGATAGATAGCGACCAAGTACTAAATCCCACCAACTCCCTCCCTTGGCAACGTGCTTACCAGTATTGAAAGGAAACAATGAATATAATCTAAACCCAAGCACGAGGTATCGCAGGTTCGATTCTCGTAGAGAGTGAAAATAATAATACAAGTCAGCATAAAAGCTGTCATTCTGTCTACAACAGTGTTAGTAATTTCAGACAATGCCCAACCTGCACTTGTGTACCTATCCCACCATACACACACACATACAATTAGAGATAGTCATATGCATTGCTCTGTGAGCTACTCACATCGTCCGCTCGAGTACATGAAAGGAAAAAAAACCTACTCGAATCCCCGCACCTGTCAGGTTTTTTCTATAACCTACTCAAATAAATAAGGTATCATACTTTTGATTCCCGTTGAGAGCACATGCTGACACACCTGCAAGACATTCGTCGGAACCACTGCCCATGAAGAGACTAGCATGACAGTCTTACTCTGTCTCCGTCCTGGAATTAAAGGCAGTCATACTGTGTCCCGACCCATACTCATGTACTGTCGAAAAAATACATTTTGTTTTAGCCTGAGACGTTAAATTCCGAGTGCCGTGTAATATACACACTTTGTTTATTACTTGCATTACAATATTTATTTTAAAATGTGGTTAATGCATACAAAATGGCTGAATGAAAAAAGTAACTATAGGGCCTCGCAAAATGTGCTGATTTTACTGTTAACAGCCTCATATTACTACAGCTCAATATTATGTTCATATTATTGTGTTAATTTTACCCTGCCCTACTATGTCAGTCACGACACTGATATATAACCCTTATTCGTCTTGCAAAGAAAAGACCTAGATCACACACAACATTTGTATCTTCGCTTCTGTTCCACTTGTGATATTGCTATAAGCCTAATTGGTGTTTTTATTAAACAAATGGGTTTTACTGCATGATTCTCAAAACATTAATACTGTGGCCAGGGTGTTTTAACAAAACTACGTTGGACACACTTAACCTAGGCCCACTGATGGTTCACTGCAAACACAAGAAGCCGAGACATATTTATTATTGTTTCATATAGGGAGAGTGTAGAACATTTGAATTACCTTACCTGATAATGATATACTAGGGACAATAGTATATTGGGTTATGAAAATCAAGGAATGCAGAAAGTAATGTTACAAAAAACAATTGTACAAAAATTGGGCACAAATGAAAGTAGTTAAATTCTCAAAAAGAGAGTGATTTGAGTTCCCAATAGGTGACTATGCTCATATCAGGTGTATGCACTAGATATCTTGATAGCCTAATGCATAAATTGAAGGTTCAATAGGAAATTGTAGGGATTCTAGCAACATTTCATTACGCCTAAGAGGGGTTCATTTTTAAACGGGTTGTGGTGTTCAAGGTTGCCTTTGATGATGATCGTCTTGTTATAACTGTCTAGGTACATGTAGATATAAGCTGTTTATGCTCATTTGAGCACATGTAACATCAACCTTTGAAAACTGTCCCTGCCGCTACCCACACATATTTCAACGGGCTCACTGACTGGCTTCCGTTCAATAAAGTTGGTAACGCCTGAGAATATCCTAAGTACTTTCATGTCTTAACGTTGAATTTACAATGCGAAGTACATATTTTTTGAATACTAAATTAATTCCGTTTGCTTTTTGTTTGTAAATGTACATTTAAGTACGATAAATAGTTTATATTTTTACATTTTTAAAATGTATAAATTTCTAAAAATTTAAGTTTCACTTGACTAACATATGGTGAGAGAATACACAATGTGCAGAAAGTAGATCTTAGCAGGTCTTCCAAACGTGCCGAGTTTACTGTGAACAACATATAGTGTTGTTTTGTTAGGTTCAGTGCTATTATTATCAAAGTGTCTGCAATTTTATTTATAAAATAGCATGTTTTTCAAAATCTAACAAAGACTGTAGATCTTCAGCACCTATGTAACTTCTGTTTTTACTAGGTGCTTGGCTTTACAGTGGGAGACATGAATGTATCAAAATTGGCAGTAAAAGGTGCAACTTTACTTATAAAATAAGTTTACCACCACCACTACAGTTCTGACCAATGGGGTTAATGCTTTTATTTAAACAAAAAAAAAGTTGAATTAGAGTTATAACAATATCACAGGTGAAACAAAAGGGAAGATATAAGTGTTGTGTGTGATCTGAGTATTTTCTTTACAAGACCACTCGTGCTACATATAAGAGGGTAGGGTATAATTAATACAAGAATCTGAACATAAAATTGAGCTGTAGTATAAACTATACATGTGTGTGTGTGTGTGTGTGTGTGTGTATATATATATTACCATCATCATCGTCATAATCATTACCACCACCATTGTCATCATCGTAATCATCATCATAATTATCAACACCGCCATCGTCATCATCATAATCATCTGATTTGAAGCCTATTTAAACTAGCAAATCTTGCAAAATATTATTTCGGATTAGGATACGAGTGACTCAAATCCTGTTATTATCAGACATGTTATCATTCAAAAGTAACTATAGTTCGTTCACGACTGGAACTGACTTTCTCGGAATCTTTCCTGCTCCTATTTTTAAGCAATAGGTTAAAAAAATTCGTTAAAACATTCAAACTATATTCTCTCTCCGTGCTGCCAAACTAACTGTACCCGCACCAGTCACTTTGTAGTAACGATGCATGCAGCTGATGACTAAGGTGTTGTTCAAAAGTCTGTTCCAGTCATGAACCGACCATAGTTAGAGTTATGTCATTACTGTGAAATGTCTAGCTTAATGAAGTTAAATGTTAATAATAAAAATACTAATTCATAATTTATGAAAAGTAGCATAAATTAATGTTTTTTTTAAATGAATTTATTTTTACACCAATTTTTAACACCGGAGTTCCTGACTAAGCTACCAGTGTAATTAACCTAGACACTATAGTTAAAATTACAGCTTCAGCAAAATAAAGAAAAACCATTTTAATAAAAAATAAGTTAAATTGTAATGTATTATACCCAACGAAATATGAAATTTTTAATGATACTTAATATATACAAAGCAGTCATATGTTAACTTTAGTTGAAATTTAAGAAAAGCTGATTCCATTTTAAGAACAAAGCAATATTTTCTTAAATTTTATCACATTAATGTACAAGTCTGGTAATTATATACATGATGAAGAATAAAAATATTGTGTCAAAATACTGAAACGATTATTGATCGTTTTAAATGTAACCCTTCAAAGTTTAATAAACTCTTGGACAGAGGACCGTAATATCTTCATACACACACACACACACACACACACACACACACACAATAATATATGGATATTATTTTTCCAGACAGATAGGTCCAGTTTTGGTTACACAAACAGTTGCGTGTAAGATTTCTTTACGGATGCTGTGTAGTTCAGTACATGACAAGGTATCGATTTTCAAATATTTACATATTAATACATTGTTTAATAGCGTATATGATAATAAACCTTTCGGCGCTCTTATCTGGGATAAAGAAATGCAGAAGCAAAATAAAACGAATTTTCCTAGTATATTTTTACCTCTTGGTAGTAAGATTCGTATTATTGTCACTCTTCGAAGAAAACAGTTTCCCAGCAAGACTTACGTCAAAGATATTCGATGGCGTAATACATCGTGATTTACCACAAAGAAGAGTATCTCAAATGGTTGTCATTTTTACAATATAAATTACGGAAATAGTTATCTGAAATAAACAAATGCTCGTTGCACTTAACATAGAAATGCAGATAATTTACTATAATAACGCTATTTATTTCTTTTGAAGAATAATAGCATCCTGTCTTGCTTAGTTAGGCAGAAAGTTCATAGACTAAGCGTATTTTCAGTTTAAATAAGTGAGACCACGTTGGTTTATTTTTATTCACATTTATCATGCCAGTTTACTTATAAACAATATAGACAAGTAGAAATACGAATATGTATTTACTCCGCTGATTAATGAAACTTTTGACAGATACTGTATTTTTTTGCCGTCTATATTTATTGTCTGACTATTGCAACATATCAGAGAGAAAATATTTTTCATAGAACTTGCTCCAGAGGAAATAAATTTCTGTTACAGAGAGAGATAAAAAATGATTCATGTGCCGTGAAACTCCTCGCAGCAGAAAAAAACAAGAAGAGAAAAGACGAGATAAAGAGCGAATTTGTTCCTTGTTTTCACACCTTTACAAGAAGTAGAGATAAATTACACCCTGAAAGTTCAAATTAGTAGTTTTATATCACGAAAGACCAACATATACGGGGAAATGGATCGCGTAGAGATTAATAGGTAGAGAACGGAGAAATAAAAATAAGTACATCTCTGTTACCAAGACATGCAATTTGTAACATGTCTATCCCTTTATTTCGCTTCTCAGACCAACATTGGGAATTATTAAACTTACAGCACGCCTACATTTGAAATTTACGACTAGTTTGCATAATATACGTGTAACACATCTTCTTCATGTTGCAGTATGAAACGGGTGTGCTTTTGTTCGTTCTCAGATTATTTGAGCTGGTACATGGAGTTTATTATGTTTCTTCTTTTAAATATAGTATTGACTTGAAAATAAGCACAGTCAAATTGCAAACGGCCCTGCGAAATAAACCCGGGAGCTATTATTTTGTCCCTAAGTTTGCTAAGTGCGGCATCTACCGTCAATGCAGTAAAAAAATATAGTCTTTTTACTTTTTTTTATACATTTGCGAAATAATGCTTGTTAAGATTTTTTAAACATTAACAATTATTTTAAATATTGAATATAATAACTACGCGTATGCACATAACATAGTTTGTAACAGTCTATTTATTACCTTACACTAAGAAAGCTATGCAATAATTAATAATATGTTTAGTTGAGAAACGTATTTTAATCAACTCCGTTTATAAGTAGTTTGTTACGCAACTGATAATTCGTTATACAGCTTATAAAACTGCTGTACTATCTACATTTTGTAGAGACGTGACGCGTATTGAGAATACTGAATTCTGCAAATAATTGTAAGGTTATGATATTTCTTTTAAGACGTTAGCTTGCCGTTAAAACACACAAGAATACCAAAATGTATCCTGACGATTTCTAACACACAGAGACACATATTCCTGAGAAATTATTTCAAATGAGGAGCAAATTTCATCAAAAATATTTTTTTATTATTTAAAAGCCTTGTAGCAAAATGTTATTAATAAACTTAATAGAATTAGAAAATTATTATTTGTAAATGTTAGTATTACTTTGAGACAAGTACATGTTAAGTAATTCGAGGCTCTCGCGAAAGATATTTGTTTATGGGCCGTAATAGATCTAAATATGAGAATAACAAAATTTGTATGCAATACGAAGTAATAAGAATTCTTTAATATTTAGATTGTGCCACACAAATAATATAGCCCACCACCTAAGTTGGCACACAAGCTATATAATTAATTTTTGCTTGTTTCGTTATATGAACCAAATGAAACTCTTTTTAGAAGTGCTTTAGTTTTTTTTTCTTTGATTTTGTTTTGTATATGACGTCGGCTACATTCACGCATAAACGCAGTAATAAACTCTGCGAGTTCTTATTTCGCAACTAAAATGAATTCGATAATCGTTAGTTATCTTCCTCAGAGCTTCAGCTGTTTATCGCAAAAGTTTTTGGTTTTTTGCTCGGCGCTTCGTTTCCATGGGAATGTATTTGTTTGCGCTGCTGGCACCTACTTAAAAAAAAATATCGCGATATCTAATGTGCGCGCTCTGTTGCTTGCAGTTGTAGCAGTTGCTGCACTTCGCCAGCAGCTCCTTCGGAGTTGAGGTAACACCTACACACGTCTATTTACAGACGAGATTGTTTTTGGTGCATGGACGTACAAGAAGGCATCCGCACCAGCATTCACCTGTATCGGTACCTCAGAGGCGTAAGCTGTCTCAAACGGCACTTTATACGAAATAAAATTAAAATGTTGAGTTTTTTAAACAGTAATGTTTATTGGTGCCTTCAAGAGCAACGCATTTTAAATGGAACAATATAATTTCATATATTCGCTGCTTCGGGGCCGACTCAACAGCGATCGGATATTTTTGCAATACTGGTTAGTCGTTAGCTTCAGGTCAACGTGGTAAAAAGTTTACGCAACAAACGTTTGCGTAAAAATAAAATAAAATAGTTATTCTTTATAGCACGGTTTATTTTCATCGCGTACGTCAGGGCGGTTTACGTGCATAATGACCATGAAACATGCAATGAAGAATACCAGCTTTCATTTTGTTTCGCACACTTTCGTTGCACACGCGTTTTTTCATAGTGAACCAATCTTCACTGCTGCGGCGTATTTGAATGTACTAGTTTCTTCCGTCGCGCTAATATACAACTACGGTTTGGAACATTTCATTCATGATGATAGTGCTAGTATAGGCTGCTCACGGTAAACTGAGCAGTTTTTGATAACCCTGCTTAAGATCTACTTGTTTACGCGTTGTGTCTCCTTCCGCTTCGTGTAAAACTAACAATGCCATAGGCCTTGACACTTTACTCACGCGTCAGTCAAGTGAAACTATGAAATTATTAGAAAAGTAAATATTTTTCAAATATGCTAATTTTTTCACCTTGATACATAAAAAAAAAAAACAGAAAGTGAAAGAAATAATTTAAGTTATCATAAATGGTTACATAACACTTTTTACTTGACGTTAGGATCTGGAACTACTTTCTATCCTTCGTTACCAACTTTACTGGGCGCATGTCACTCAATGCGCCCATTAAAATATATTCAGGAATGACCAGTGACTTTTTTCTAAGGTTGAATTCAAATGTGCTCACTTTATCGTGAACAGCCTTTACTCTGTCGGAGAAAGTAAAAGCGAGCGGGGTGAGTAGTGAGATAATGCAAGTCGAATTCGCCAAAAAAATTCTACTATATATTTAAAGCTCCGATTTCTAAATATTTAATTTGCATCGCACAACCAACGTTTCCCGCGCATGTAGATTGCCTTCCTGTTCTTCACAACGCAGTTTTTATTGCTCTAAAATCTGAATATTTTGCGTGCTTTTGTTTACTTTTACCTTTTAAACATTGTACCTAATTCAATGTTTTTCAACCATAGAGCCAAATTTTACTTTTAAAAAATGCCCATATTTGAATCGTCACAATAATGTGTAACAGGCGTATTTACGTATAAGTGTTTGCTACATTTGTATTAATGGATAAACTGTTTCACAAATTTGCACTAAACGTCGAATCATGTATCCAAAAGTGTAACCCATATCCCTTCGTTACTCGAAGTGTAGGCCTATAAAGTCGAAATATTTTTAACCTCTGTATTCGCAATTTACAGGATGATTCGCAACTATACAGATAAATTTCGGGAGGTGATTTTTCATGAAAAATAAAAGGAAAGTATATGTGACATTTTACACTTAAACCGAATATTAATAGAGGTATGAGCCCTTAAAAACGAGGTTTTAAACCGTATTAGTGCAAAATATCGGTAACGAAGTAAAATACGACAACTCTAGAAACATTATTTTATGTCATCGGGACCTTCAACGTAAGAGCCGATATTTTGCACAAATACTGCATAAAATCACGGTTTTTTTTTAAAGGGCTCATGCCTCCCTTAATATTTGGTTTAGGTATAAAGTGTCACATATGTTTTCCTTTTACTTTTTCATGAAAAATCACCTCCCGAAGTTTGTCGGTCTAAGTGAGAATCAACATGTATAAGTTATCTTTATACACTGTTCCGCTTTAAGGATAACACTTATACTTGCTACATATCTGTAACCACGAATATTTGTTTTTCGGTAGGGAATCTCTTGGGACGTTGCGTACACAGTACGGAATAATGACTTAAGCCTGTCGGTCCGCACAGTCACATGTCGTCCTGCACTTGGCCGATGACTGGCTGCTTCACATCCTCGCTGAAATACTGCTACCCACCTCGCGACACTTTGGTGTTGAGAAGCACACTTCTTCAAAGATTTCACCATCATCTCCCTGAGGAATTCTCTGGCGTTTCGCCGTATATTCTACGCGAGAGCTCTGTTATAGTGGGATCACAAACATTCTACACGGCGTAGCGGTCGATTCATAATTGAATCAACGTCGCTCTATGTGCGGTAACCATCCGTCACACATCTTATATTCCATTCACAGCCACTTACAACTTTTCTGAAGCACTTCTTAAGTACTACGTTCAAGCTAACAACAAACAAAGCTTAACTAAGCACAGAAAATTACACTACAGAGACAACGCGCCACATTCTTTCTCACTTACTTTAATTATATTTTGCATTAGTACTATTTATTACCAAGCATTATTAGCACATCTATTTACTCCCTGCTCATATTAATATACCATTTAAATGAAATATTATAAATTATACGTAAAATATAAGTAAAAGTACAACTTAACCAAAAATAAGATACTTTTATGTTAACAGAAGTATAAAACGTTTGTCGCACTTGACGTACTTAGGAAACAACCAAACACGTCATTAATTTTTATAAGGTTGTTACACCCCTTTAGGACGTTGCAAGGATAAGGAAATGCAGAAAGAGGTACACAGGTGATGTTTGTCAACACAAAACACACAAAATTGTATACATATCAATATATGCAACACCAATGTGTTACAAAAGATATTGAGATAATTAATCAATTCCAATATCGCTTGATGTCCCTGGATGAACCTTTTTTATTTATTTTTTGCGGGGGGAGGGAGGTGGGAGATACTGCAACATGCAATGAGACAATACTGTAAAGTTATGAAATGTTACATATGTTTTCTGACATTCAAGGCCCTGATCTTGCGTACCATTTTATGCACTTATAATAGTTAATTTGCGTGAGATACAGATTCATATTTGCACTCCAGGTGGTGACGATAATTTTGAATAAGTTTGTCATTTCAAAACTGTTTCCATAGTAAACGTAATAGCTATCTTGTCTAAAGGAAAATATAAAGTTTTGTTACAACTTCCTCTGTGTGTAAAACTTCGGTAAAGACAAGTGCTGTAGAAACAAATTTGGATTGTGAGAGCTGTTGGAAAAGAAAGTTGGTGGAAAAGAATGTTGGATAGAACGTTTAAGGAAGGACTTCGGAACAAAAAACTCCACGATGATGGTTAAATGAGTTTTGGAGCTACAGGAAATGATTTTCGCCGAACACCGAAGAGATGGAGATGTACGAGGAGCCAAGAGCTGCCAACGGGGATGTGCGACGGCGGAGTGCTTGATTTGGTGACCCGAGGACGGCTGGAACTACTCGAGGTACTCTGAATCCGAGGTGCCAAAAGAACTGGGATTCCTGCATCGCCCCCTAGATGAATGAAGTAAGCCAGCGTCAGAGTAAATTTGTTTCTACAGTATAGTTATTTTCTGCAAGTTTAATTGTATATCAGTTAATGAAGAAGTTCTTACACGGATACAGTGCTCGAGAACATGAAAATATAAGTTTTATTTATTTTTCTTTTTTGTTGAATCTCGCTTTGAACTACCTCCGACAAATAGCTAGTAGGACCCATTTAAATATTTTTTTTTTACTTAACTGAGGCAAATAGATGAAAACTTACCTAATTAAGTTCTCGAGCTCGTGATATTGCATCTGATGTTACCAGGGCAAAGTTATAATTTGATTGAGCTGACAGCTGATTTTTCGTGTTTTCCTTTAATTTCAAATTTTTTTTTAGGTCTTTGCTATTCTTCATTAACATAATTTAGGTGTCTCAGTTGTTTGTTAAGAGAGCCATGTGTGATAATGGATTTATTTAAATGTCTTCATTAAAATTGCATTGTCTATGCTTATTCATGTCGCTTTTTTGGTGTAGTGTAGATGCTTGTTTAGTGAATATTTTTATCATAGTGATATGTAGTGGTGTTTGCAGTATCCAATGTATGTCTGGTTAATAAATTAAGTTTATCAGTTCCTCTGGCGCACTTACCTAAAAATTGTTAACAAGTTCTCGCATGGCACACATCACACACATATCTTATATATTTCATTTTGAAAATATTTATACCCAATAATAAGTATAGAACACATCTTTACAATATTGTCTTAGTTGCCCCAGCAATATTTGCATCAGTAGAAACATCAACACTTTTACAGGTTAGGCATACTCTAACCATAATGGCAAAGTACAAAAAGGAGCGAAACTTCAAGAAGAACCTATGATATATGACCTGAGAAAACATCTAATAGAACACAATAAAAATCATTTTAAAATCACTAATATTCCGTCTAAAAAGTCACAGATAGTAATATACTGAGGAAGCTAAACAAGACACATATCTCATAAAATCTATTGAAATCCTATTAAAACTTTACACCAATAAAAATTCCTATAGAGAATTGTTTAAACATCTGGAAAATGATGTTGAGTAGCACAGACATCAGGTGGATAATACTTTGCTTTTGGAAGCGCACAAAGCCATCCTGTAGCGGAAAATGGTAGCAGAACGAGTTAAAAGCGTACCTAGCGTTCGTCGACACTCCTCAACTACAGAAAGTTTTCGAGAGTCGCAAAAACTATCACACACCTCACCAAGATACCGAGTAGAGATGGATATCGAATCACATAATCGAATAATCTTCAAACGATTTGTTATGACTTATGCATTTAGTGTAAGCAATTAATCGCTGTCTGATAAACGATCACATTGTTTATCGATAAATAGAATTACTCTTAAATAATTGTATGTATCCCGTTTTTAAAGGGAACAAAACAATTACTGTAACAGTATTAATACAAGCATAAATTGTGTCCAAAAAATAAATCAAATTAATTCTCAAAGAAACTGCGAATCACTATCTTCCTGAACAGGAACATCACTGATAAAACTCAGCTTTTTCTCTACTTTAAAGTTTAGCAATTATTTATGAACACTGTCAGCGACACGCTCTTGCGACACTCGACAGTCTGTCGTAGCTTCACAACGAGCGCTCCCATTCATAGTCACACCTCAGCACCTGACAATCAAGAGTATTCTCATTTCTCCCACATTTGGAAGCCGACTATTGTTAGTGTTAGATGACGACATCCATTAAATTTTTTGTTTGGTTCCAAGTTACTCTACTACTACTACAATATTCCAAAATTATAATAATTTAAAATCGGATGTTTCGGTATTTTAGTTGCACAGGACATACCTGGAATTAAATGTCTGTTGCAAGTGACTTGACATTTCGTTTATGATACCTAAGAAAAAATATGCACATTCAGGTTCTATATAAAATACTTTTTTTCGAGAAATTCTTTTATAAAAATGGGAACTATACAGTTTTATAACTTAAGCATCTTGTAAAAAAAAACGTCAAAATCGGTCACAAAACACGTGATGTTGCCCGTGAATGTGGTAACAATGCCGTATTGCTGACAACTGCTGTGATATAAAGCATTATGTTGTCTCTCGCCACAGGCAGTAACCTCATTGGTAACCGAATTATTCACATTCAATATAGTAAGTTACTATCCAACCCATGTGTTCTGTAAATAAAAACAGTATTTATAATAAAAAATTTCGATTAAGACTATTAATATCAGTCATATTTTACGACAAAGCAATTTGCATTATAAAGGTAGCTTGACTTAAATACACTATCTACCAAAAAGTAATTGGGCACGTGTCCACAATGTTTGCTCGGTGGTTGTCACCCCGTTAGAATCTTGTAGGGCCACCTCTTCCTGCTATAACAGCAGCCACGCTGTCTGGTATGCTCTCTACGAGTGTTTGCAGGACATCCACCGGGATTCGTCGCTATTCCTCTTGCAACCATTTAATAAGTTTAGCAATTGATTCTGGCCACGCCTGGCGAGCCCTCACCCGGCGATCCAATTCGTCCCAAATATGTTCTATAGGGTTGAGGTCGGGGCTCTGGGCGGGCCAGTCCAATCGGCGAACATTGTTGTCGGCGTACCACTGCATAGTAGCCCTTGAAATATTACACCTGGTATTGTCATCCTGGAAGTAACACGGGTCCATTCCGTAAAAACGTCACAATGTTGGAAGCATTTCATTATACAGAATGTTATAATAGGCCTCTGTGTTCATGCTACCACGGACAAACACCGGTGGTCCTACGCCGAAGGCAGTGAAACACAAGTCAACTGACGTACTGAATTACCTATCTTCACTGGTGCCCAATTACTTTTTGGTAGATAGTGTATATCATATAGGGGTGTAGTAATGATATCCTCAGATGGAAACGAAAATTCACGCGTGTTTCCAGTCTGAGGCAGAGTCGCGTATGAATGAGAAGTGGCTGGCGCTATTTACAGCCGGTTGCCCTTCCCTAGGGACAGACCCGTCGCTCCGACCATCCCGATGAATGGACGAGGTACTTAATTCTTATATCTTGTACTTGGTTGTAATTTATTGAAATTAACTGGATTTATTTATACTGGAGACCAAAGGCGTTCGCAGCCTTCATAAAAATAAAGGTGTGTCACAATGTTAGCGATTAAGGGGTGTTGAGGGGTAAAGGGGTCGGAGGCTCTTAAGAATACTGTATACGGGCTGAAAGCTGCGAAATTAAAATAGGGTTTCCCATGTTAAGGAAAATTCACTTTAAAGCGTTAATTTTTAATATAGACGTTTCACACGAAGAGCAGTCTTCGCGAATTTTTAGGAAAATATATTTACGGGAGTATAATTTCAGTATAGACAGGCATGGTATGTACTTTTTTGCAAATTATACATTCTAAAAATTCCTTGCGAACAGGCCATATAAGTTATGGAATCATATATGCTGTAGAGAACTTTCCATAGAAAATTTTGTAGGGAATACTTATTGTTTAAAAATCCTATCTTTAAAATTAATGCACTGAGGTGAAGTTTCCTAAACATGGAATTTCCCGTTTTAAATATTGCAGCTGCCCGCCAGTTGGCAATGCCCTTTAACGTAATCCCTTGAGGGCCGAAGAAAGGGAAGCGAAGTGAATATGGAGCAGCGTCGGAATGCAAGGGGGAGGGAGGCAGGAGATCCCCGAGAAAACCAGCCAACCAGAGGCGAAAATCCGAGAGCTACCCCACTGGGAATCGAACCCGGTTCACCATGATGGCAGGTGATCACCCTAGACACTACACCACCATGGCCCACACAATATTAAGAGACTCACCAGTGACTACCCGAAGGTTTCTCCGCTAGAAAATTGTTTCATTTTTTAGTTAATAATCGTGATAGTTACGCTAAAGGTGTGACAAACTACACTTCCGCACAATAAACTAGCGTACACAGAATGATGTCTGAGAAGGTACTAAAACTTTTTAGAGCTTGTGATACAGATGAGTAATACACATGATGACTAAAACAGAGCAGCATGACAACTACATGTGGATCCAGGGTACGACGTCCGGTCATCTGAAACAGCGCGTCGCACCTCCTGTCGCTGTGAAACACCCCAAGTAGCGTGAACAATAGTGACTGTCTTTGCTTTGGAAGTATTTTTATGTGGGCCATCAAACACAAAATTATTCACAGAATTTAATGTATGGCCCACAAGCAAACATCAGTGAATCACTCACTGGCATCTTTGAACACGTGAAAAACATGTGGCTGGTGTATGCCAAAGAGTATGAAAATAAGATAATTTTTCCATATAAAACCCTCATGTGGTAGACAGGTTCAATGCTGATAGTTGGTCATCATCATGTGGCCAATTACGGACCACTTATCACAAAATGACTGACAGAATTTCATATGTGGCCCACAAGCAATCCTCAGTGAATCACCCACTGGCATCTTTGAAAACATGAAAAACATGTGGCTGATGTATGCCAAAGAGTATGATTATAGGATCATATTTGCGCATGAAGCCCTCGCATGGTAGAATTGTTAATTTCTGATAGTTGGGCATCATCATGTGGGAAATTGTGGGCCATTTAACACAAAATCACTGACGAAATTTCATATATGGTGCACAAACAAATGTCTGTGAACACCCACAGGCATCTTAGAGTATGTAGAGAATGTGTGGGTGATGTTTGCAAAAGAGTACATACCGCATTTTGTGGCATGGCAACCGTTCCTTATTACTGAGGAAACACCATCAGCAAGCTTATGATCCATTTATGGCGTACCGACTACATGTTGTGCAGTAGCAAATAGCTTATACGTATTCAATTGTTTTTTTTTATTTCCTGTAGATATGAAGTAAAATTATCACGTGGCATTGGTAGTAATAGTAAAAAATAGTTCTTACACTAGAAACCTGCAAAGCATAACATGCAAAAAAAATCATTATTTTGCATTTTAAATCCTACCTGAAAGTAGTCCGAAACTAAAATATTAGTCTTTTAAACAAAATACTTAAATCCCAGTATACTAACATTGTCTATATACCAAAGCTAATAGTGCATTACGTATGTGCAGAAAGTATCCAGATTTACTTGAAGGTCGTACATGAATACAAAGTAGATTAATTGATAGCGTACTTAACTGTATACTAAATGTTTGTGGGTTCGATTCCAGATTTCTCCAAGGAAATTTACTAATTGTGAAGTAAAGATAAAGATAACACATGTGAATATGGTATACATCAATTTCATTTGGGTTAGACACAATAATATTTTTGTTTTGAAAATGCATGGCAAGCTGCGTCTATGTGGGCCACAAGTGGCCAATAACTGGGTCACGAGTGGCTTACCAACAGTTGGCTAACGACATGTGGTTTAGTTACGTTAGGCCAGAAGTAGAAAGCTGGAAGTGGCCCGCTTGTGGTTATCTTATGGGCAACTCTAGTTTTCCCAGACATCAGCCAACAGTTCATCAAGAATAAGTTGCCCGCTTGTGTTTGACTTATTGTCAACTCTTGGATTGCCAAACATCAGCCGACAGTACATCCAGAACTGGGCCGATTGGGGTTAACTTATGGGCGACTCTTGTTTTTCCAGACGTCAACCGACAGTTCATCAAGAAGTGGCACGTTTGTGGTTGACTTATGGGCAACTCTTGGTTTTCCAGACATCAGCCGACAGTACATCCAGAAGTGGCCCGCTTGTGGTTAACTTCTGGGGAACTCTGATTTTGCCAGACCTCCCCTGACAGTTAAATATCCGTATGTGACTCACGCGTAAACACATCATACCACAGTCATCATTCATCACGTGTGCCACATGCATCTGCGGGTGCATTCCGCTTCTTGAATGCCTATGGACGCCGCATGTGGGCTGCTTGTTCACAATCAGATCTGTACATGTGGGCCAATTGTATTTTGCTACTTGGGACGCTACTACACGGTATGGCGTGGAGTTCAGCAGACGCAAGATCTCGTCCTGAGACGGACGGGTCCATAAATGTCGGGCTGTGAGTTCCAAATCCCGGATACTGTGCCACGACTATAGCTGCAGTTTCAAATTGTTCCACATGTGTCCGATTGGTGACACGTCAGAGTTGAGTTGCGTTGAGAGTTTTGAGCGGCTCTGAACAATAAGGTCTTGAGAGCCGATGAGTGTGAAATGAGGCGAGAACGGAACCAAACACTGTACGTCACCAGTCTGTGGGGTTCCATGTTGCGCTGTGCTGACGCCACTGCAAACGGAGCCGCCGTTCTTGCAGTATTAATGGCAGCACACAGAATGGGCGCTGGGAAATACATATTCGCCTCCGCAAGGCATCGGGAAATGGTTCGGGAGCATACAGAAGACCCAACACCGGCCACTACCGTGGACCGAGCCACCATGGGATCCCTCCGCGACTGGCACTCGTCGATTATCTCAACTGGCAGTCGACCTCGTCCGACCTGAGCCGGTCCTCCGTGTGTGATTGCCTTCGTGTATCTACTGCGTCCAATAGCGTTGGACAGTATTATCAGAACGATTGACATGGTGAGCGATACGACCACCCTGCGGTTTTCAGCCCGATTTGAGTCCTCTATAGAAGTCCGTGAACTGCGTAAAGCGACGTCTTTGATGTCTTCCCGGCATTATTTTTCACTCTGTATGCTTGTTTGGTATCTTCTAGTGTTTTTTTTTTGCGTTAATAAGGATTCCTCTACAGCTGGTATGTGTTTCCAGCGTCAAAGTCGGGTGTGCGGTCGAAAGCAAATTCACCGATATGGAGTTACGTGCATAATAGCCCGTACTCTCTGGCAGTTTAGGATATTATAAGCTCACATTACCTAAAGTGTTTACGAATAGTTCAATTGAAAAGAAAAAAAAAAAACAAATTATTATACATTTAAAATTGAAATGAATCAAACTGGATACTAACAAGGTACACTTTTGTGTGCTTTCGTGGGGTTATGGCTTAGGTCTGTGAACTTCGCACTAGATTCCTGGTATTCTACTCCCACGGGGCCATGCGTATTTTGCTAATGACCCGCTCTGTGATGGACGATACACGGATAGGCTCACTACACAAACACGCCCGATTATCACTTTTAGTAATAATTGAAATTCTCAGTTTGAGCTCCCAATGGAGCTGTAAATAGTTCCGAAGTAATAGGAGATCCCTTGTGAGTTGCAACTGGGCACATGTCTGAGTCCCTCTAACTGCCTACCTGCCTGGCACGGAGTTCCTTTCTACATGCAGACTGCAGAAGATGTTGCTCGGGTGATAGAGAGAAGTGATGAGTTAAGTGACTTGGGTGGCTCTAAACAGCGAGGTACTGAGAGCCGTAGAAGGTGATTAAAATGAGTTTGGAGCAACGCCGGAGTGAAAGGATACGGGAAATGGAAGATCCCCGAGGAAACCCGCCGACCAATGGCATCATCCAGCTCTATTCCCCCATATGAAAATCTGAACGTGGCCTGGCCGGGGGTTGAACCCGGTTATCCTTGGTGGGATGCGAGCACACAAACCGCTCAGCCACCGCGGGCTACTGTTTAGGGATCTGGGAGGAACGCCGACCCATACACCTGCAAGCTGAAACCCGAATAAATACATCTAATATAACACAATTGTAAATTAATAATTTTTCCGAATTTTTAAGTTTCAAATTGGGTTCAACAAATACTTATATTTTATTGGTTTAATAAAACACCTGAAACTGCATAATTCCATTAATCCGTTCACTTAACTAAACAAACTTATAATTGGCTGGATCCCAAAAAAGTATAAATTTTTGAAACAAATTAAACTGGAATAACTCAGTAGCAGTAATTAACTCAATTATTCAGCTCCTATATTTTATTACATTTCGTAACGAATTTAAACTTCGTAATCTCTACAATCACTAGATTAAATATAGTGTTTTATTTAAATTACATATTTTACAATTTAGTTTCAAGATATATTTTCAATTTTCTGTATTATATATCAGAATTCTCCTTCGTTTTGTTTGATCTCTTTTTTACGTAAGACGTTTATAACAACATATACAAAGGAAATTTTTGTGGGTTAGTATTTTCATAGTCGTTGTTTTAATGTGAACTTTATTCTTTTTTTTGACAGTTACTGTATTGTTAAACATCACAGGTTTTAATGTTGAAATGGAATCGCCCATTTAATATAGAATTAACAGGTTGCTTATCTTTTACGCTACATTTATCTTATACCTGTTAAAAACAGATTTTGTTGACAGGTATGAAATAATTTGTTGACGTCGCGACTATGCTTAGTGAAATTGTTAATCCAAGCCTTTCCTTGAGCCAATCGAAAACATATATGACTGATTCACATTAATAAAAATAAATATAATGATACTTGCTATAGGGAACCACTACAACGTATCTACGAGCGTCTCAGGCGATTGAATTAACACTCGGTTTCGTCCCTTTTGCAGATATTCGTCGTTTCCGTGACATAACTTCGGCTTCATTGGTATAATTTGAAACGTTTAGTTATAGAAAATACATACTTTACATAGCTGTTTAATACGTTTGTGCTTAATTTTCACAGTGTGTTAATTCCTGCTTGCAAATGGCAGCAACATAATACAATTGTAAATATGATCTCAACGTCTTACAACAAGTATATAACACGCAATTAAAATCACGTACAAATTTTTTTAACAACCTGTAAATTATAAAGTTTTTATATAATCGTACACTGTCAGTAATTACTATGACTCCGAAATTATGAAACGAAATTGAAACATTTCTGCAAAAGGGTGACCCAAGTAGCAAACATCAAGCAGTTAACATATGGCCAACTGTTGGCAATGGTGGGAACAGTTCGCATCTATAAATGTTCGCATTTATCATATGGTTGAAATCAGGCCATATAAACAAAACTGGTATTACCTATGTTTTAAATAACCGTGATACAGGCCAATGCTCTCACAATGTTTATTAGAACTAAACAGACGCCCCACAATCACGCGATAAACGATATGATAATGGTTTCTCACTGCTGCAAAAATATTAGCAGCAAGCTACCGGACCGTTTCCGAGATGCCAACTGTTGTTTACTGCTGGGGACAAACAAGCAAAAAACTTGTGAGCCACTCAATGTATGCCACCTGTTATTTACTGCCACGGATGTATTAGTAGCGTGCTAATGGGCAATGTATTGCATGCCATATGTTATTTAATGCTGGGGATATACATACAGCAACGTCGCGGGCCACTCAATGTATACAAATTGTGACTTACTGCCACGGATGTATTAGAAGCATGCTAATGGGCCATGCATAGCATTCCAACTCTTGTTTATTGCTGGGGATACACAAACAGCAAATTTGTGGGCCACTTATGGCATGGCAACTTCATAGCGTACTGCCACATGTATTAGTAGCGTGCTAATGGTCCATGTATGGCATGCCAACTGTTGTTTACTTCTGGGGACATACAAACAGCAAATATGTGGGCCACTCATGGCATGCTAACTGTTACTTACTGCAACAGATCTATTACTAGTATGCTAATAAGCCATGTATGGCATACCAACTGTTTTTTACTGCTGGGGACATAAAAACTTGTGGGTCACTCATGGCATGCCAACTGACACTTACTGCCACGGTTTAGTATTCTAATGGGTCATGTATGGCCTACCAACGGTTGTTTACTGCTGGGGGGATACAAACAGAAAAATTGTGGGCCAATCATGGCATGCTAACTGTTACGTACTGCTGCGGATGTATTAGTAGTATGATTATGGACCGTGTATGGCATGCCCACTGTTGCTTACTGCTGGGGACATATAAGCAGCAAACTTATGTGACACTCAATGTATACCACCTGTTACTTACTGCCATGGATATATTAGCATAATGCTAATGCACCATGAATGGCATGTCAACTGTTGTTTACTGCTGGTGACATACAAGCATCAAACTTGTGGGCCACTCATGGCATGCCAACTGTTACTTCCTGCCACGGATGTATTAGTAGCATGTTAATGGGCCATTTATGGCATGCCAACTGTTGTTTACTGCTGGGATATACAAAGAGCAAACTTGTGCGCCACTCATGGCATGCCGACTGTTACTTCCTGCCACGGATGTATTAGTAGCATGTTAATGGGCCATGCATGGCATGCTAACTGTTGTTTACTGCTGGGAACATAAAGCAGCAAACTTGTGGGCCACTCTTGGCATGCTGTTACATACTACCACGGAGGTATTAGTAGCATATTTTGGATCATGTGTGGCATGCCAACTGTTGTTTACTGCTGGGGACATACAAACAGCAAACTTGTGGGCCACTCATTGCGTCCCAACTGTTACTTACTGCGCAGATGTATAAGTAGTTGTTCTAATGGGCCATGTATGGCATTCCAACTGTTGTTTACTGCTGGGGTTATACAAACAGCAAACTTGTGGGCCACTCATGGTATACCAAATGTTACTTACTGCCGCAGATGAATTAGTAGTATGCTAATGGACCATGTATGGCATGCCAACTGTTGCTTACTGCTTTGGACATGCAAACAGCAAACTTGTAGTACTGTCATTGCATACCATTTGTTACTTACTGCTGGGGACATGAAAAGAGCAATATTGTGAGACATTCATTGCTTGCCAACTTTTACTCACTGCCGTGGATGTATTAGTAGCATTCTAATGGGCCATGTATGTCACGCCTACTATTGCTTACTGCTGGGGCTTACAAGCAGCAAACTTACGGCTCTTTTGTAGTATGCCATCTGTCCCTTATTACTGAAGAAAAATTGTTAGCAAGCTTATGTGCCTTTTATTGCATTCCAACCTGCTGGGGACATATTAAGGACAAATTTATGGGCTATTTATAGCATGCTGACTATACATTACTGTGTAGTAGCAAATTGCATATGTGAATTCACTTTATTTTTTATTTAATTAATATATGATGTAAAATTATCATATGACATTGCTACTGATAAGAAAATAAGTCATGTTTTAAATTGGCAACCTGCAACGCATAACACGAAAAATAATTCGTTATTTTGCATTTTAAATTCCATGTGAAATTAACCCGAAATTAAAATACAAATATACTATACGAAACACACAAATCCTAGTATTGACTTGTGATACTAATAATAATTTGTGTCTACAGCAACCCTAATAATGCAACTCGTATGTGATAAAGTATAGAGATTTACATATGATGTTTTACGTGATTACATGGTACAGTAATTACTAGAATTCTTGACTATGAATGAAACGTTTGTGGGTTCGATTCCTGGTTCTTCCAAATAATTTTGTAAGTTTTGAAATAATGCTGAAGATAACGTTTATGAACATGTTAAATGAATAAATCCTATTAGGGTGAAACATATTTTTAGTCTTTCAAAATGCATGGCGCACTACTTCTATATGGGCCACAAGTGGCAAATAGCTGAGTAATAGGAGGCAAATAGCTGGGTTATAAAAGTGACCAATAGCTGAGTAGTAGGAGGCAAATAGCTGGGTTATAAAAATGACCAATAGCTGAGTAGTAGGAGGCAAATAGCTGGGTTATAAAAGTGACCAATAGCTGAGTAATAGGAGGCAAATAGCTGGGTTATAAAAGTGACCAATAGCTGAGTAATAGGAGGCAAATAGCTGGGTTATAAAAGTGACCAATAGCTGAGTAATAGGAGGCAAATAGCTGGGTTATAAAAGTGACCAATAGCTGAGTAATAGGAGGCAAATAGCTGGGTTATAAAAGTGACCAATAGCTGAGTAGTAGGAGGCAAATAGCTGGGCTATACAAGTAGCCAATAGCTGGCAAACAAGTGGATTGTCAATAGTTGGCTGATGACATGCGGTTTACTTACGGCAGGCCAGAAGCAGAAAGCCACTGGGCCACTAGTGCCACACATGACCCACTAGTTGTGCTTACATGCCTGGGGTAAATTTTGGATACGCAGATGCAAGCAGCTTGTGGGCACATTGTATTTTGCTACATTGACGTTATCTGAAGAGTGATCCAGATGTGGCTAACTGCAAACAACTGTCAAGAGGCTTCATGTGGACCACAAGCACCTGCGAGTGCATCACGGTGGCTGATTGTTAACAGATTATGGAAATCATGCGTGGGTCGCTCGTGTACAAACACGTTTGCACAAGTGGGCAAACTGACATTTGCTATTTGGGGAGCCTTAACTCACGAACGTATTCCTGAACTTAGTCTCTCTTAGCCGTGAGATGGTATGAGGTAAGTCATGTTTTGTTACTCGCCGCCCCGTGCGAGGCTATACTATGGAAACTACACTATTGAACAGCGTTTATTTATAGTACCTTTAGCTAAAAAACATACGTTAATGTTTCATTTTATTTTATCTGTATAGAGGCAGTATTATACACTTGACATATCTGTAGATACAAAAATATAACCTATATATTGCTTTTATTAGTGTCGGAAAATATATATTTATTTCGCTCTTTCTTGCATAACAACTTGTAGATCAAATTTTGGCACGGTGCCAATCACATATTAATTAACATTTTTTAACGGCAGTTATAATTTTTTTTTTTTTTTTCGAAATGTGATTTCACACATCTTAGTTGGTAAATTGTTTTGGCAATATTATTATTTGTATTATTTATTCGTAATGTGAAAATAAGAAGGTGCATTTTAAATGGCAAACTTCCGTTTGAACACAGGAACTGCAACTTTATGGTTATCAATGGTTGCTCTTATTTTTCAATAAAATTTCTTTAGTGATATGTGCGCAGTCGTAAGTATTACCTGAAATACAAGTTACATACCTCAGTTGTATTGCATTATTAATTTATTAGTTTATCTGGATGGAGTTCAGCATTTGGTTTTTTTTTTGCAATTGGGTTGGTCCTTGGCAGTATTGTGGAAATCACAAATACGCCAAGCAAAACTAATTCACTGTGTTTCAAATGTAGAAAATTGTTACAAATTTGTGATATATATGTATGCGACCGTTAAGATATTTCTATCGTCGGTAACAGCTCTTCACGGTTATAGCACATAAGTCTCGTAAATCCAATTCCCGCTGTAACATAAGAAAGATGAAGGCTACCCCGTGGGTTAACGCCAGGTCGTATGCACGATTGCACGCGCGTCACGTTTGCAACCTACACGACCGTCAATGAACTACTTACGAGCTTCGTCGAAAACTTCGAAACATTAGAATTAACTTTTATCACATCTATGCAACTCGTGCGAATAGTTTAAAACACAGCATATGCCGTATTTATAACGTAATTTTTCCTTTTACGTGGTGTATCTAATGTCCCTGCCACACTGTCGAATTTCCCCGTCAAACTGCTTCCAAAATGTTTGGTCGAATCAATTTGGACAGTTGTGACCACAGCGAATCGTCATAAAAGCCGCCAAATTTTTGTCTGAGAAAGATGGACGGCTCCAGTTCCCACCAAACGTGTGGTTATTCAACCGGTTATAAAATTTATTTTATCTATGATGGGCTCGGCCAATCAGAATTTTGCATGACAAAAATTGCCGTTTCTGACGTCACGAAACTTTAAAACGGCGAAAAATTGCTGGAAACGAAATCACGCTATGAAGATAATTAATTTATATACAAGTTGTCTGAGCGTGAATGCTATCTTAAGTGAATACTATACATAATATTAATAACTCGGAGCCATATAATTTCGTTGTACAGGAAATATTTGTTATAAATGAAATTTAAATTTGGTAAAGAAGTGAAAGTAAATTACAACATTCATTACAATTTTTCCTGTAGTGGACCACATGGAAATACAACCACTGCATCTCACCTTGAAAATAATTTTTAAATGAAAATTCAGACTATAATTTAACAGTGAACAAGTTCACCACGTAGGTCATTTTCACATACATTAAAAAATATTCGATCCAATTCTTTGAGTGAAAAAAATTTATGGTTGAGTTAGTCTTCAAATATTATTGTCAAATTATCTTAAGGCGAATAGCTGACAGTGTGATAGGGGCTTTAAAAACACCCAAATTTCAGCCAGCATCAACAAGCCATGTTACCACCAATCGTGCCAACATAACTTCCAAGTTGTGACTCGTCTCGCCACTGAGGATGTAGTTTTATCATGTTGCAGGCGGGTTCACAAATATAATTACTTTTGCACTCACGTTATATACTATCTTCGTTTGTAATGGAAGGTCTATAAATAAAAACGAAAAACCAAACTGCTTTCAGTATGTGGACAGTTGGTTTTTATGAACAAATTTAGAGACATGCAATTACGAAAATATTATATTGTGGAATAATAGTTAATACATCGTATATTAATGAAAGTAAAAGTAAAATAGCTGTCATTACAACTCATCAAACAAATAAATGAATTGTCAAATTTAACTAATTTATTAAAATTAATAGAACTTATTCAACGTAATATGCGATGTAATATATAAATTAGTAAATTTTAAAACATAAAATAAAATTGGACCGTCCCAGGATGTGAAACCAATAACTTTCTCCCTGAAGTCAGACACCCTACCAGCTACGTTTACACGACTCTTGCGGCGTGAAAATGGGTACATAGTATACATACAATTTTGTTGAATACGTCATTGATCTAATGAAGTATGCTCCGACGACTGAATTGTTTTAGTTTGTTATTAATTTTTAGATAAATAAACACGTAGTGTAAAAATCCCAATTTATTGAATAATGGCCATTTTTGGAATGGTAATCGTTCAGACAAAAAATTTAATTATCAAAAAGGAAATAAAGTTAACTCATACAGTGTGTTATGATGGGTCCCTGCAATTAATCTCAACTAAATATGTTAATGCAACAGAAGTTAGCAAGTTACAACACCATTAGGCTTTCTCGCAGAAATGCGCAAAATGACAGTTTTCTTTGCCTCTAGTCTATAACTGTATTTACTCGATCACTATAACGGATTATTCGTTTTTATTGTAATTCGCGCGATCTGAAAATATTTTAAGATGTGTGTTTATGCATTGAATAATAACCGAATTTGGGTTAAGTCGTTATAATAACGCATTTGTGAGTACCGCATTTGAAACAGTCAATTGCTTAAAACGTACTTTGTGAAGCGAGAAGGTTTTGGTGTCTGGCGCGGTCATGAAGTTTGCGATCGTGGTGCCAGGGTGTAGGAAGATTCGTGAAGGGGCGCGGTAGATGCGCGCGCAGCGATCCAGCTGTCATGCAAGTACCGGACCGATCTTACTGAAGTATGCCAGTTCGTGACGGGCTGTAGGCGCGCGAGCGTCAAGTAACTTGCTTGTTCAACGTCAGTCTGGTACGCGCGCGGGATCACACACAGCGCACTGATACATTTCCACTAATAAGTTTGCACTCGCAGAGTAGCTATTATAAACTTTTTTTTTATTATAGAAATTGCGTCGCGATCGTCATTAGCAGCAACATAATCCTGCAAAATGTTATTATAATCTGTGTAAGGATTAAGCATTTAGTAAGTCGGGACATACAACCAGAAAGTCATTTGGGTGATTTCATAAGCCTACATTTCCAAAGGAACGTAGGCCTCAGATAAAAATGGAATATACAAACGAATTGCATACACATCTATGTGCACTATATGTATTTATTTTATAGAGATTGTACGTTGTTTATCTCGAAGACTAATATTATTTTTAAATTATGTATTGTGTTTCAGGGCCTGTGGTGTGTGAACCGAATCTCATTTTCATAAAAAATAAATAACTGCTCGAAATGTCGTAACTCACCGGACAATAGAAAAGCATGTGTAAACTGTGGTAACTGAACTTGTAATCTCCACATTTATGTCAACTGTAATAATTTTAGGAGTAAATAAATATTGGTTCCCGAGTGTAAATACGTTTTTTCTACAACTTCACATTTCATCACATTTCCAGCCTTACATTTCCCTGGTAGCCGCATCTTACTGCTGCTACGAGGAAGCCATAAATCTAATATATTTTTAATTTTACCACACGTATTGTGCGACAATTTTCTGAAATGGTGTCAGTAAATATGTATGTAAAGTAAAAATAAAAATATAGTTATATATAAAGAATCGAAGATGTGAAATGTTAAGAACATGCCTCGGTTAAATTTTGTTTAAATTTACTGCCACGAAATCTGTAAACTTATCTGTGTTTGTATTAACTCTAAGGTTAAAAGCACAAAAGCATTTATGTTGACGTTAACAAAAAGGACAACTACTTCAATTGAGAACTAAAGAATTAGCAAATATAGACGACCAAATAAAAATAAATAAATTACTTTTACTTTAATGCCATTGTGCATTTAACATGAACCATGCTCACACTAGTATCTCAAAACTATGAAACTCGACTTACTCGTAAGACTGAATAAGCGTTATTAATAAAGTTTCATAATAACTGAACTTTCAATCATGGTCATCACCAGCCTGCGAATCGGCTGTTATATAATGACCAATAATCGGGTTTACAAAGACTGGTGTCTGAAATTACTTAGATTGCCTGGGGAAAATGCAACTTAGCTGTAAATAGCGTTAAATCACTGTAGCTCCGCCAAAGTCTTGAAGCCCTCCATCTCGGGTATGGAATGCAGAAATAGTACTCCATATCCTCCTTGGCAGCACATCCCCAGGTGGTCCTCCCGAAACCCGTCCTCTGCGGGCCGGAACTCCTCAACTGGACGTCGGACTGGAACTCGCCTCGAGTCGAAACTGGTAGACCTCGTCTCGCTGATAGGGCTCTCTCTCCAGGTGCTGGAACGCGTTGTCCCTGGTTCGAAGTCGGTCCTCCCAAGTCCTCCTTTATCGGATCAGTCTTTCTTTGCGGTTCATCATTTTTGTTCAAATATTTCTTCTTTTAACCGCAGTTACGTAAGAAAATACTACCTGCAATTTATAATCTCAACTTCCGTTGAAAATATCAATTTTTATCAATCGAGACTATTCATTACTATTAATTTTCTGGACTGTAGGCTGTTCGCGGTTAAAGTGAGCACTTTTTAAGGCCCTGCGAAATTTTTCCTTGGAGCCGATTTTTATCTTTCCGCCACTTTTTAATATAAACATTATTATTTGACTAATAAACAGAGTGTGTACATTTCACTAATCTCAAAAGTTAACGTTCAAGGCTGCAATAGAACATAATTATTAGTGATTAAAGCATTTAGGTAGAGCCTTAAAAAGTGCCCACTTTACCGTGAACACCCTATATCATACTTCCCGTTGTGGTCCCTAGATGATTCCTTTTTAAAATGGATAATTTTTGTCCAAAAACGTTTGCCAGTCAATAAAATATGATAGTCTGGCTGGTGTGTCCTGATTCTTTTGACAAACAAAAGTTGTGCTAGTTACATTGACAAATTTGTATGGAAAGAAAAAACAGATAATATTAAACTTACGTACTATAACCAACACTACTGCCAAAATTAATATTTACACATATTTCATATCGAACCTACTTAAAATAATTTATACATAGAATTACAGTTTAAAATTTAAATCAAATTATAGACATAGAATAATTATTATATATTTAGAAATATTGCAATTGATACACCGCTCTTGCAAAACGTCTAACTTCTCGAACAAAGATACAAGTGTTCGTGTTCCTTAAAACAGTTGCACCTTACGCACTTAAGCACTCCTTGAGGAGCAAATCTACCTACATCCAGTTAAAACTTACTATCCGTGCTTCTGTCCGGATAACCCTTTTGTGTAAAAGTGATATTCCTTGCAGTCCACATAGAGTTTTAATCGTTGCAAAAATCAAGTTTTGTTCGAAACTTTGCTACTACTTGTATAACGTTCTGTCATATACTTGGGGCAGTAAAAGTGTGATTGAGCTTTGTGTCATTGGCAGCAGTTGTTATAAGACTGCGGAATATATGTAGTCTCAGCAACAAATGACACCTCCCAAACGTGCGGCACTTCCGCGACTGAAGTCTGTGTCCTGCTTTGTGTCATTGGCCGCAGTTGTTATAAGACTGCGGAATATGTGTAGTCTCAGCAACAAATGACCCCTCCCAAACGTGCGGCACTTCCGCGACTGAAGTCTGTGTCCTGCTTTGTGTCATTGGCAGCAGTTGTTATAAGACTGCGGAATATATGTAGTCTCAGCAACAAATGACACCTCCCAAACGTGCGGCACTTCCGCGACTGAAGTCTGTGTCCTGCTTTGTGAAGTGGAGATGATTAAAGGCACGTCCTTTGCAACATCCCAGACATATTATATTGTGGCTGGCAGGGATAAAAGAGACAGATTTTTGATATTCGATTAACTGAAAAAATAAAGTTCTCAAAATTTACAGGACTCTGAATTTTACAGGGACTTTTGTCTTTCCTTTACGAATTAATTTACATTTATTAGAGTTAAATGTGTGAAAATTATCTCTATGACTACCCGACAGGAAAGGTATGTTCTTAATTACATATATAGACATTATTAACACAAACACTTCCAGATGCTTTTTGTATGAGGCGATGGCCGTTTATGTTCGATTACAATAAGTACTAACTAACACTCAGTTGAGCCGAAGAGAATAAAAACACGAGGTAAAATATAGATGAGTATAATTGTTGCAAGTGAGTTAGGCTGTGTAGTGTGCAACATAAATTATGTATATCATTTGTACTAAGTCACTGTCATAATATGAAACTTCAGCCAGTTTCGATTCAACCAAAAATTTATATACCAAAAATTTTAGGATGCCTCTATGAAATAACCACCTTCATTATATTACATATTATCAGAAATGAAAGGAAAAAAAAACACACTTGAACAGCCTAACTCAGTTCCAACAAGTCTGCACTGATTTACGATACCTAGTGTTCTTATTCTCTCCGGCTCTATTTGGTATTAATAAGACGAATAATAAAACACGCGTCTCGTTTCAGCTGTCTCTGGTAACAAAGATGTTCCATATGTCAGAGAATATACATAACCATGCGCCGTATATCATTATAATGGTAATGTTCTTCAACTGAACTGCAGTATAAAGGAGACTAGAAACACGCTGTAGACATCCTTTGGTATAAGTTGTTAATGAATATGCCTAATAGGAAGCCGCCAAGGTCAATATGAGTGTGACCAGTCGCCAACACAGCTGTTGGTCCCTATCTTCTACATGATGTAACACTACCGTCGCACGCGGGCTGTTCCTAACGAATGTGTTGCAGTAGGTGTCGAAGAAATGCCTCAAGCTCTTCGCCTCTGAATAACACATTCGCGGTCACTTTCAACTTTTCTGAAGTCCTGCTGAAAGACTACTTCCAGGATATTCCTCTACCTCATGCAACCAATCACACCAGATGGCCAACGTATCGCATTCGTGCGCACCCGGTGTAATAATATTTTGCATAAGAACTATTTATCACTAGGTATTACCAACACACCTATTTTCTCTCTGTAGTTGCTCATGTTACATATAAATAAATATTATAATTCGTAAATAAAATATATGTAAAATATAAGTTTCGCCATAAATAAGGTACATTTATGTTAAAACGGGTATAAAACGGTTGTGATATATGAAATATTTAAGAAAGAACGAAACACGCCATACGCAGGATTTTTTTTTTCAAAAATTTGGTTCAAAAGGTATGAATAAACCGCTAATAGACTATATAAGATTCCGCCATGTTGGATCACTAATGATATTGTGGCTGTCATCCGAGTAGAACTAACTATCGATTTCAGAGTTTAAAGTTTTTATGACGTAATGTCCCTGTGCCATGGCTTAATGAATCGATTTAAACCACTTAAATTTCTTGTTGTATAACTTTAAGGCACAAACCTACAGGAATCCAACTATTGTTTTTGAAAATAAGGTTTTATAACTTCACGCCAAAAATACCTCAATCAAAGAAGTGATACCGAATTAGATGTAAAGCTTTACCCACTAGATTGAAGTGACGAACCGAATGTATTGCAGACAATTTGAGCAACTTTTGTGATTGCCATTTACCCAAAAATGGAGAATTGTTGTTCTCTCCTTTGCGGACCACAACTTCTATTGATATCCTCTGTAATCACCGTAACAATAATTTCAATTTTTAAAAATATTTTCTTAACAATATATTAGAAAGTAAATTTCACATCTGAAATAAACTATGAACCTTCAAAACTATTTCTTGGTATCGTTACACGTGGAGATATTTACTTATGCACTGTGCACTCTTAATATACTTATAACCAAAATTTAATTAATTAGAATTTATAATTATATATCATACTAAATTTTAACAAATTTAATTGCATTTATGGCCCTTTAGTGACATATAGAAGTATCAACCCAAATTCCTTAACTTTCAATGGCAAAATTGAAATTATATTGATCATCGTCCAGCAAATGTATTTGCGTCGGTACAGGTTGCAATAATTATAAAACAAATTGACTCTTCATGCTGTCCGATTTCTTAACTGTATAATTCTGCAGCTGTGCAACTTGTGTGAGTAGCTAAACACAGAAAATGTGCTACACTTATGTTGTCATTGCGATAATAATGCTGAGATGAAACCACAGGTTATTACTTTCAATTTCTCTTACATAACTGCGCGATTTATACTTCAGTAACATTAAAATTCTTCATATAATATTTTTATTGATATACTTAAATACACTATCGACCAAAAAGTAATTGGGCACCCGTGAAGATAGGTAATTCAGTACGTCAGTTGACTTGTGTGGCCGCCATACGTTGTAGGCCGGTGTAGAACCAGTTGACAAGGAGATGGCACGAGGTACAGAGCTATCGGACCTCGATAAGGGCGTGATTGTGGACGGCCATCTCAGTGGACTGTCTAGCCGGGTGATTGCACAGAAGGTAAACTGGCCCAAATCAACGGTCGCATTTGTCCTGCGTTAGTGGAAGGTCGATGCGCATTATGCCAATGCTGCACGTTCTGAGTGACCTCCAATCTTGACCGACAAAAATCGCAGAAACCTGAAACGTGAAATTTTCAAAAATAGGTCACAACCCATGGCTACCATACGACAGGAGTTCCATGCAGCAACAGGAGTATCGGTTTCCATTGGAACATTACGTACAGAGGCCCACCGACTTGGATATTCCGGAAAAGCAGCTGCACATAGGTCCCATATCACGACAAGCAATAAAGCTCGGCGACTCAGGTGGTCTTTGGACAGTCTCAACTGGACACTGGAGCAGTGGAAAATCGGTTCTGTGAAGTGATGAGTCAAGGTTTACATTATTCCGGTCCGATAAACGTGTATGGCTGTGCTGTGACGTCTACTAGGGAATGGCTTCTGCTGGAGTGTATAGTGCCAACTACGATATTCGGTGGTGGTGGAGTGATGGTGTGGGACTGTTTCACGGCCTTCGGCGTAGGACCGCTGGTGTTTGTCCGTGGTAGCATGAACACAGAGGCTTATTGTAACATTCTGGATAATGAAATGCTCCCAACATTGTGGAGTTTTTTACGGAATGGACCCGTGTTACTTCCAGGATGACAATGCCAGGTGCCATGTTTCAAGGGCTACCATACAGTGATACGCCGACAACAATGTTCGCCGATTAGACTGGCCCACCCGGAGCCCCGACCTCAACCCTATAGAATATATTTGGGACGAATTGGATCTCTGGGGGAAGGCTCGTCAGGCGCGGCCAAAATCCATTGCTCAACTCATGGAATGGTTGCAAGAGTAATGGCGACGAATCCCCATGGATGTCCTGCAAACACTCGTAGAGAGCATGCCAGACAGGGTGGTTTCTGTTATAGCCTTAAGAGGTGGCCCTACGAGATTCTAACGGGGTGACAACCACCGAGCAAACATTGTGGACAAGTGCCCAATTACTTTTTGGTCGACAGTGTATTTCACACTTATTAATCACTATCACTTACAAGAGAAAAAATTCGCTGGTTATTACATGTTAAGTTTGGCACTACAAATGTTACATTACTAAACCAACTAGCCTTAACCTATGTGTCATGGAACCTGGTTTCCTCAGGTACTCAACATAATCATTTCAAATACAACCCTTTCACTTGAAGTATAAAACCTACAAGTAGCGTAAGTGGGCGGATTCTGGACCACCTCCAGTTTATGGAACCTGTCGCAAATGAATTAATTACAGGCAAGTGTTCAAATGGTTAAAAAGGGTGAAGTAGAATGGGTTGAATTTTATTGAATGTGTTAAATTTATTGAAATGGTAAAATTTATCGAAAGTGTTAATTTTATTGATAGGGTTAAATGTTTTGAAAGGGACAATTGAGGTTATGTTTGGTTTTCAAAGGTTACGATTTATTGAAAGGGTTAAGTGATGAAAGGGTAGATGTTTCATCTTCGGAGTCTGCCGGATGACTGAGCTCTGAGAGGTGGGAAAAGCAGCATATAGATGGGAAGTCTGCTGTGATTCGAGCAAGAAAGGCACAAGGGACAATTAGGATGTTGACTGTTCGGAGTATGCTGAGGGAATGAGCTGTGATGGTGGGTGGTGGGGTGGGGAGGGGGTCGGGAGTGGCAGAGGCCCTGCTTGGTCGGTGTTTGCGGAGGAAATGAGCTGTGATGGCGGGTTAGGGGAAGGGGATCGGGCGCAGCAGGTAGGTCCTGCCTGCTCGCTAAACATTTCTAAATATTACACATAGTTATTCATACACGATGGAGCAGACTTTTTTTAATAATAAATCTTTACTGAAAATTCACGCACAACATTTGATATTTTAAAATAGCAGTTGATGCTCTAGGGGCTCGTTGACATGGAGGATAGCACAGGCCGGTTGGTGCCTTTGCTTGGTTAGTAACACAGAGGACAGCTGAAAAACATGTGGGCAAGAGGCGATCGGATTCCGGGTTGTTTGGCGCATGGCCTGCGGACTAGCTGGTCGGGGTTTATACTTAATGATAAAAACAATATGAGTTGAGTTTCCAGTCGGAAGTTGTACAGGTTGGTCATGCAGTTAGGTTTTGTAATTCCTCTCTCGGTACTTATTGTTTGTTTAATTAATGTCTTGGTGTTTGTTTAGTTAATGTCTCAGAATATATTTAACATTCCAGTACTTGTTTCATTAATGTCTCTTTGCGAATACTTTGTAGTTGGTATTTATATTCATGGATTGCATTTATTTTGGTGCTTGTGATTGATTTTTTTAGTTGGTATTTATTTAATTCTTCATTATTCAAATGCTATATTTGTTTAATTATTTTTCAAACACTAGATTTTTAATAGTTATTGCACAGTACCGAGCTCAGTTACTCGGGGACTTGCGACCAGGTAAGCCATGTGCTGCGCATGACCTAGCATCACAGCTCAGTCATCCAGCAGAAAGTGGGCAGGCAGGAGATCCGTTGATCCCCCCCCTTCCCACGCCCTACACCACATTTCAATCCTTCAGCACACTCCGACCAGACAGGAGTTCTGCCGCTCCCACACCCCTCACCCACGATTACAGCTCATTCCTACATCAGATAGCGACCAGGTAGGACTACTGGTGATCTCCCTGTTTCCCACGCCCACCATCACAGCTCGTTACCTCGCTAGACTCCGAGTATACAGGAGGTCGTAAGTTGCCGAATAATTAATTGGTCGAACGATTGGTGTGCCCCCTAACAAAACGCGATTTAAATAAAATTCGAAAAAAAAAACAAGATGGCAATTGAACGAAGGAGCGAGACAAATTCTAAACCAGTGCCAAAAGAAAAAGCCAAGATGGCGGCCAGAAACAAAATGGCAGCCGGACACAAGATGGCGGACGGAAACAAGAAGGATACAAGGGAGAAAAAATAGGTGGAATGAGAGAGCCAACATAGAATGATAGAACATAGAGAAAAATATGTAATGATAAAGCATGACAAAAATATAGAATGAAAGAGCATCAGAAAGCAACACATAATGATAGAGTGTTAAATGCAAAAACAAAATGGCAGTGTACTTACTACCAATATGGCAGATCCATGATGGTGACATACTGGCTACAAAGATACCAGCATCCTATATGGCGGCTGCATGGCGAAATGACAGAGCAGGAAGTCAGGAATGCAAGATGGCACCGTGTGCCTCGTGCATCATCCTAATCCCCGATGTGCCAGAAGCTACCATACCCTGCTACTGTTAGTGTTTCATTTTATTCATTTTACCCCATCAGGAGACAATTACACCTTCACCTACAAAATAAGAAGGTTTAGTGATCACATAAACTTACACTCAATACCTGCAAAAAAGACACACCCTCCACCGTTAGACTTTGTGGCACAATACCAACGTAGCAGTTTAACTGCGTTCTGGGTAGAACCTTCATTTCCAAACAAAGCTAAGGATAAAAGAGAAATAATCTTTTCAATAAAAATTAATTTGTATAAAACCAGCGTATATTTAATTCACACAACCATAGTTTAAAAATATAAATTACATTGTGTCCAAATGCTATAATTGTAATTTTTTGAAATTTATTGTTTTATTCATTAAGTTTTTACTCGTTATGGATAATATATATTTGGTTTATTTAATACTAGCTGTAAGTGCTGTTTCGTCCACCCAGAATTTAATTTTTTATGTAAAAACTATTAAAAGATTATATTTTGCCCCTTGACATTGCCAACAATAAATTTTGTTTAGCCTATGGTAAATTATTAGATTTGATGTGGTCATCTACACTATTTGCTAAAATAGTGATGTTTACTTCAATTGAAATACAAATTTTCCAAGCCGTGAATTTACTTATTAGTGCAAACTCATTTGTTTTGTGATGTATAAAAGACGCGCACAGATGTTCACATCCAAATATTAGCTCGCAAACTAAGAGAGAGAATATATTCCTACCAAAATCAAGAAATAAAAAAAAAAATAAAAAAAAAAAATAAAAAATAAAATAGATTTTCCTCTGTGTTGAGTTAAAAGTTAGTACAGCTTTAGAGCCTTGAAAAAAGTTTTTAACTGCAATATACCAAAATTATTTTTAGATTTCTATTGAAAGATACACTAGCCACTACTACATGTACATTCAAGAGATAGAAATAAGAAAATACTTCTACAAGTCGCCTTTGTGCTATTTATGTTTTCCTCCACTTGAATGTAATACGCACGGCCCAAGTCAGCCATGAAGTAATTTTACCAGCTAATTACGCTTGTAATCAATCTTATGGAATATAAGTATACTGACGATTGAGAATGAGATGAAGAGCAGTGCCGTTAGTCCATGTGCAGAATAACTGCGAATTATACTATGTAATAGAGGCTTTACAGTGAGAAACATGTTTATTGTTTAAGTTCCCGAGTGAATGAATACCAAATAACAGACAATAATGTTAGTGAACTGGAATATATATATATATATATATATATATATATATATATATATATATATATATATATATATATATATACTGGGCTCAACAACTTCTTCACGGATAGTGTGGTTTAAACAATATCATCGCTTTAGGTAATTAATGAAAGAAAGACATTAACGTGGTCGCATACCTGGTGCTTAAACTGCGGCGCAGTGTGTTTGAGATACCAGGTTATTTTTTTTAGGAAACTGGTAAAGATGAGTCCAAAATGCTTATTTACGAAAAGAAAACACACTTCAGACTAGTTGTTTATGGTACTTTCATCACGTCACACACATAGGAAACATTGTTTTAATGTCCTCTAACTTGGCTGAAAACTGCTTTTTTAAGGTTGCTGTTCTCTCAAAATAGACGAGTCGGATTCATGCTGTTATATAGGTATTAAGTTTTTTATGTTTAATTAAATTCATTATTTAGCTTAAACTATATTGTTAGGAGGTTCGTGCTCAATGAATTAGAGATAATCTATAATTGGCTCAAAACTTACTCCTTCGGAGGTTTGACACATTATTACTTGCCTTATGGGTTTTACATATATTACATTAACTTGCAACATATTGGAGGAGCTATTACGTAATATATTTAAGTTACTGTCATGATGCCTAATGAAGCCACCATTGTGGTCAGGTATTGGTCCGATAGTTACCACCATGCATGATTCCGAAGGCTGGTTTATAGACGGACTACGGCGGACGGCACATTGTCATCCTTCTGGCTCTCTGGAACATCTCTGGTTGGCGTCGAGGCCAGAACAGGCCTCTTGCCAGTCGTCTGGCCAGCCTGTATCGTCCCGCCGCGGCCTCGTTATTCGTCAGGCACTTGTTTTGGCAAGCGATAGAGTCATGGCTTGCCCACACCATAACATTATCCTCCCGCTTCAAATAAGAGCTGTTCCCAGCTCTCCGGTTGCTCCAGGTTCAAATTTTGGAATTTTACCGTCTTCTGACAGTGGGAAAATGGATTGGGTTGACGACATCTACGGTACTGTTGGATGGTTGTGTGTATGAAAATAAAGAAGAAGGAAAACTATGCTAGGGAACTGCCGATATGTCGTTCCTGCGTGTTCGCAGACGGTGTACTATGGTGGTGTTTCGCTGACCGTGAAGTGTCCGCTACCAGGACTTTGAACTTGTAGAATGCTGTGATGTGCAGACTGTCTTTCATGCAATCGCGGCGGACGCCCCGCGGGTTGATCGCTTACTGTCAACTTGTTTATTCATTCCTCTGTTACTTGACTTTAAATTTAATTGTCATGATTATGAGAAACGTTAATTACAACAATTACTCCCTCTGTTACAATATTGCTTGAATACAAAACATTAAAGCTGAAAGAGAAACAAATACAATTCACAACATACTGACATTATTCGTGTTTATTTTAATTCTTGTGTCTTACTCTAACTTATTATAGCTTAACTCTAGCTGAGTTCACTAGGAAAATGAAATATGGGATGGGATTGACATGTAGGAGGTATATTGTTATATTACTTTAAATTGAATAGTAAAACAAACAGTGAATGAAAATTGCAGCTGCGTCCTCCCATATATCAATTTTATTTGGAAAGGAATTTGGTATCCCTTAATATTATTTAACTTTTATGAACTACCTTGGGACAACTGGGGTTTTTCTGTATAGTTAACAACTTAATTCTATATACTTTTGTTTTGTTTTGTCAAATAGTGTGGCTTTTGCAGTTTCATTTTGTGTATATTCTACTGTGAATTGTATATTGTAATACAATAAAAAACAGTACTTTTTAAACTTTAATGTATTTTACACAAACACATGTTAATAATACTAAATACCTGATAATAATAATACTATGGAAATCTTATTTAAATAAAACAGGAACATTTAACTTTTTCTTTTTATGCAAAAATATCAGAATTATGTAAATTGGCTATACTACACACCTCGTGTAGTGCATAGATAAATTGATTTGTGTTTGTGTGTTAGTGGAGTGTGTGCCGGTAGTGTGTTTGTGTATTTGTGGGTTCTCCTTTGTATCATTGATGCATCAAATAACTGAACATGAATGTAACTTTCATCCAAAAAAAGATTAAGACATGCAAGTTTCATTGTAATGTGCTTCAAAATAATCAGAAACATGTGAATTTGCGGAAAAGTATGCTATGGTCGTGTGTTTAATGTGTCTTGTCCATGCAAGATGTGGTGTTATGTATGTGCGTAGAATATGGAACTGCTGGTTACATGTTTTTTTTTGTGTCAGTTAAGGTTCGCGAGCTGCGTTAACAGGTAGTGCTGATACTGCGGAATGATTGTGACGTCGTTGTGCGTGAGGTCAGGACAGGGCAGGTGTCCTGTTGCCGCTGCAGTTGCTGGCATTGTGTACGTCGCCTCCTCTAGATGTACTTTGGACTGTTGGTTGCTGCTACTCGTGAACAACTGTTGATCTGAAACTTTTATACATAGTTTTAATGTATTGCCTTCTCATACCCTTAGCTTATTAAGTTCCTATTTATTATATTAAAGATTAAGTAATTTTTTCGTCATAAAAATATTTACTTTCTTTGCTCCACCTTCTTAAAATTATTTTACGCCCACTTTTCTAATTTTACTTTTCCGAAATTGGTCTGGCTCTTATTTTGTTAACTAAATTGTTTCATAGAAATAATTCATTTTCATATGTAAACAGTATTTAAGAGAATTTTTATTTGTCTAATTACCCTCAAGTGTACTTAACTGTTATTCAAAAGCAACTATAACAATAACATTATAAATTTGAAACTTATTTGTTAGCTTAATAAGTAAATTATTATATTGGAATAAATTACTAAGCTATCCATGTGCGTATATATGCAGTATATAATAATTTGATTTATAACCTATTCAATTTTAACTTCTTCTTAATTTTAATGATTACACAATCACACTTAATTCATTGCACTTGGCACTTATGGTTTATCTAAGGCTTTAAAATAATTCTACAGATACTTCCGCACTGTGTATCACAGAAGAACCCACAGCAAAGTCCGAGCCGTGATACTGTGTCGCTTACAGGAGGACCCACAGTAAAAATCCAACAAACACGTCTCTCTGCACTCTTACTGCCTGGATTCCCCTTCACGTCAGTAGAGCACACAATGGTCAACTCTGGACGGGAGGCTAATCTGCTCAAAGCCCGCAAATGTCCCCAGTTTCTAACGCGAAACAAAAGTTTGAACTCCTAGGTGTGTCTATTAATTGGGTGGATATGGGTAAACTGTGTGCCTACCATCACAGTCCAAGTGGGTGTGTCTCGTACACTACTCCCATTTTGTTAGCCACCCTTGACATTTCACTCAATTTTCTTTTTTTACGTCTGATTGAGATGTCTGTGCATCAACTAAATGACTGGCTCATCGTGTCTCTATCCCGTCCGATAGCCACAGGGGTTGACTGATTCCCTGCATCACAGGACTAGATGAACACAATGGAATTAATTCTGTTTATCTCCATAACTGCAATTCTTTCTAGGAAAGTACACGAGTAAACTTAAATGAAAAATGATTCTAATTGCGTATCAAAATGTCAACAATACTCATGCAAAAGGAAGTTTATAACATGAGTTTGCCTCACCATGCTGTTTCGTAAACATATCAACACTCGTGACGTATGAAACCTCTGACGCGTGCTTCGCGCCTGTGTTCTCCCAACACTGCCACTGGGTCGCGCCACTATCTGTGCGCTGGCGACCTCATGGACTGCCTTCCATATGGCTGCTAAAATTATATACCAGGCTTCTTCCTACGCCTTTGGTTTCGTTGCAGAAACGAGTTACTCAACTCCTGTATCTAATACAAAACTTCCTTATAGACAATGTATTTTAAATATACGCTCATTTTAAAATTATAAATCTTGTTTATGCTCTAAGATATCTTTATTGACGTTAAATCTCAATTTGATTTCGTATCCTTTAATATAACATACTCTTACGTTATAAATGTATAACTTTAACATTTATGTTTTCCTAGTTTGCTTTATGAATTAATGATTATATCACTGCATCAATTATTCCGTATGGAAATAGCTTACCTCCAACACACACAGAGGATTGAACATGTTCGTTACTTTAACATGCGTGAAACTATATTACTTAATATATCCTTTAAAACTTTTTTATTTAGTGGGTAATAATTTGAGTTACGGGTAAGTTTTATTGGTAAAATTTAAATGTGGCTTCTTTGATATATTATTAGAAAATATTCTAAGCACGGTTATGTGGGGTAATTTTATTTTAGTTGGGGGAGAAGGTTAGTTATTATTTCACTTGTATACGAGAGGCTGAAGCAGACCTGAGCCTGCGCAAGTGATATATATTAAGCTTATTATGTTTAATTCGATTTATTATTTGTCTTAATCTCTACAGTCATTAGGCTCGTACTCAATGGTTTAGAGCTATTGTGTTATTGACTTAAAGCTTACTCCTTCCATGGTTTGACACATTGTTATTTACCTAATGGTTTTTATACATACTACATTAACTGGCAACATATAGGAGGAGTTGATACTTTATATATTTAAGTCACTCTAACGAAACCTAATGACGCCACCATTGCGATTAGGTGTTGGTCCGACATTTCCCGCCTTGCACAATGTCGAAGGTAATATTTAACACGTTATTACTTACCTTAGGGGTTTTACATATATTACATAAACTGGCCTCTAATTGGTTATACGTGGGACGGCAAGCGATATAGTCAAGGGTAACCCAGTTGCCCACGCCATTACAATGCGAAACCGTGACAGAGGTGTACTTCGCCACAGTGTTGCGTCCATCAAAACGATACGTTCGCCTCTTTAAAAGTCTCATATTTGCAACGGTACGACGAGAACACTGCACGTTGAGGCGATACCGCTTTACGTGCGCTTGCTGGCGTCGCCCTTAAGGGTTTATCGATGTTTTGCTCACTCACAAACACCCTCCTTACTAGGCGGCTGCATCAATTACAAGTGTCGGAGGACGCTTGGCAAGGGTGAAGTCTTCGAACAACGTGTGCAATTTTATTTCGATGATAATTAGTGTTTATATAATGTGTCGGCACGTAACCCTTCAGCGGTTGCAAATAATTCCCGCCAGTGATAAATTACTGCAGTTTAGAACAGGGGCTGCTGTTGTGACACGAGCGCTCGCTTTCCAACACTACGCGCCACGTTCGATTCCACTCCCGGATTTTCGTCTCGCAGCGAGTGTAACCAATAGTCGACGCACGTCAGTCCGGCATCTCTTCACAAACTTGAACCACCCGGCTAGCGCGTCGACCTTCCAAAATCCCGGCAAGTCTCGCATACAGGAAACGCAGCGGGGACAAATCTTCTCAAGTCTTCCTTACGTCCCACAAACCCTCGCTAAAACATCGCTTTGGTGTTCTGTTTCCAGAAGAAGAGCATAGGGGGAAAACCTTATAAGTCACATTTTGCTCATTTTACAGGAGAGCAATTTTAAATTTAACACTTGTTATGTCCTTCCACTGTATGCCGATATAAAAATGTCTGTATCATGTGACTTATAACGTTCTTCCCCACAACTGTAAGACAATAATTAGACACCTCCATTTAGAAGCAAATGACACAACCGTCCGTAAATCTAAAAAATATGGACTAATAAAGTTTTTCCCCAACGGGCTTCAGATATCGTCACCTGAGTTTGCCTAGCGCCGAGAAGTATTTTGCACTTTTCTAGTCGAGAACCTCGAGTACATCTTCATTTGTGTCCATGTCAAGCAACTGACAGCTCTCTGTGCTACGTCGTGGTGCTCCTGCTTCCTACACAATAAACTACACATATTGCTTAAAGATTCTAAATTTTTTCTTTCAACGCTCAAAATTTACTCTAAATAACAAACAACAAGATTCTTAATGATATGGATAAAGTTGTTAATCCCAAGTAGGAACTTTATACGATTAACATATTTACTCTAGATATTTCAGATATGTATAAATAATGAATAAATATGTAATATTTAATTCGGTTTGATTATAACTGTTTCTTCAATTTAAACGTTTATTCAAAGGCAATATCGTTTCCTAAATTTCCCAAGCCACTGTCAGGTAGTCTAGAAAACAACTAAAGAAGCTTGCATGTACTTGACTTTCAAAATGTCAATTTTCAGGCATTTAAGCTCCCAAATTGCTACAGAGGTACAATGAAAAAAGCCTGCCAGAGATTATGATTTGTGCTTATGTTTATTTCCTTAATGCACTTCTTAATTTTCACTTTCTACTCATGTAATTATTGTAGGTTCATAAATTTAGTTAAATAATTTTCGTTTCCTATGATAATTTTTATCGAAATTTTAGAGAGGTAGGCCTAACTAACTGCAATTTTTCTCTGGTTTTCACTGTAAACGTATTATTTGTGAACAAATCATATTTGAAAACATTTATTTATTTATTTTTATTAAAATGCGCTACTCAAAAGAATTTTAATAACTACTCGAGTAGTTTGAATATATTACTATAGTACAGAACTGCATTTTCATATTCATGCAACTACTTGCGTCGTGGAATTTAATACAGTTATATATTCAGAACATAACATAGTGGCACTCAACATGAAGTACTGGAATGTAGTTGGCATGCACGCGTCTGCATGGACGGATGCAAACACATAAGTATAAAAAAATTCAATTCCACATAATATACTTGACACGTGCCTAAGTCAACGCTCCCGTACAGCGCGGAAAACTATCTCGAAAATGAACAATGCGTCTGGACCAAAATCATGTAAGCTACGGGAGATGCCACATAATAGAGAAAGCTTTTTGACTGCGGAAAGTAAGTGAGATGGATTGTAATTAACGTCTTCACTACCGCAGTTTTGCTATAGTCGAAACCAGCATCTCGGGAAAAACGGACAGGGGAATTAATCTGCCGCGGCTTGTATTGAGGAACTATTACGGCAGTCAAGCAGAGTGATTTCGGGCAAACCATGGAAAACAAGAATGAGAAGTTTTGGACCGGGTATCGAAACCGGTACCTCCCAATGCAACTCGAATAGCCTATCCATGTTATGACGTATCTATTAGGCAGAATGTGAGATTGCTGGAAATTGCATAAGTACTAATGTAGGTCATCTCGTAATTGACCTACGTAGGTTTAATAATATTCCAATTAATTAAGAAAAAATAATTTTTTCTTTGGAAATCCACTTTTTTATGGCTGGTGCTGACTGTGGTACCCGGCTGAAAGGCTGTTCTATTGCAAATTTAATTCACATGAATTACCTACTACTGCTGCTCTTACAGCTTTCCTGCTAACGATATATTTATTTAATTAACTATGCTAATATATAGCATACACTTATAAAATTGAGTTTATTCTACTTTATGTACCTCAGCATATGAAGCATTCTTTGTTTCATTATAACGTGTAAACTGCACATTTTCATTTTAATAATTTTTTTAAAATTAATTACAGTTAATTATCTATTCGCCCATTAAACAGCGAAGTTTAAATTCACCAATGCATAAATTTCGGTGGTAATATTTATAAATATGCACGCTTAAGAAGCAAGAAAATTTCATTTGTGTAAAAACAGCGATTTGTTCAGATTACACAGGTTTCCAGTAGAATCAAAATATATACAATAGACATATTCATAAAAAAAATTAATGTTTCTTTATCATGGCGCAAAGAGTTATGAAATTATGTGGGCCTACTTTATTCTGTGCCGAAAATATGCGACTTTCAAATTTCACTTTCCTAACAATTTTATTTCTTTATACCTTTTGGAGATGTCCTTTGAGTGTGAAATTAATTTTATCTTACATAGCTTTTGATGTTCAACAATTAATATGTAATGAATTTCAAAATTTTTCAATTCGAAATGTCAGGATATTTGGCACAAGCGTACGGTGAGGCAACGACAACATAAGAAACAATGTATTGAAAATAGGCGGGCGAATGCCTACTGCAGTGTACACCGGAATCCAAAGAGAGAGAGAGAGAGAGAGAGAGAGAGAGAGAGAGAGAGAGAGCGAGAGGCAAGTATAATTAGGTATATTTCTTGTAAGCTGTTTGGCTGCTGTCTCCGATCGACTATCATTTTGAACGTTCAAACCGCATATTGATATACCAGATGATTCAGAACAATACCGACAACCCCTAGTATGTTGTGTCGGACGCCAAACCGATCATTTTCCAAGAGCGATCCCATGTCCGGTAAACGAAGCTTAGGACACTGTGTGGTGTCAAACTTTGACGAGGCTTCTGATGTTGTGACGATTGTACGTTGCCACATTGTATGACGTAACCACCACCAACCCAACAAAAGCATCACGTCGTGTAGTAAATTACAAAATGGTTTCACACTGTCGACTCCGCACTTGATTACAGAGCCTACATCACATCAACAGTGCAGAGATTGATACCCGTGAGACTGCACGCTCGTTAGTTGAGTCGCTCAGTGGATTCCTGCAACAAGGTTCTGAATCAGCCGGTAGGCAGTTTCTCTACCGGTGCGTTTCATGGCGAATTTGTTGTGTAACACTTCCAAACTCTTTATTTATTGTGGATTATTAAAAGCCTCGGTATTTAACGAGATGCGAAGTGTGGGACGACATGCACACTAAAGTAGTAATAATTTAATCGTATAACACACGTCTATGTCGCTATGGATTCAAGCTCGGGTAGTCGCCAAACGAAGACACCATAGCGGATCTCGACAACGGTGGTAAAATGAGAGGATGTTCTACGGTTTCCTCTAGACCGTATACTTCTACGATACCAGCGTATTAATTACTGAGATGTAGGTGAGGGGTTAGGGCAATGCCACTTCTTGTGAACTACTGTCTCACTTACTGTACGCGTCAATTAGGCCTACTGTATTGTGTAACATCGCCTGGAGGTTACATTAACATTGTCTGAACGCATTGCTCACACCATCATGATATTATTCCGTGATATTGGGTAGCATTGACATTGGTACGTATTATATATATATATATGTAGGTTAATTTTTTTCATGTAGTTCATAACACCCATCATTAAAGTGCGTAGAATTACTGTGGGTTAGAAATTCACTCAAATAATCTTTTATTTGCCATAATTTATATCAAAAGTTTTTAGAAAGCAACTAACTGTAATTATTATATTGTGTTCAGTGAATCATAATTTATGTGCAACTGTTATGAATTTTTTTTATGTATTAACCCGATACTCTTCTTCAAATAATTTTAATACTGTAGTATATGTTATTATAGGCTGTTCATGATAAAGTGAGCACTTTTTAAAGCCTTCCCAACAGGCATTAACCGCTAATAAATATACCTCATTGCAGTCTCGGGCATTAAATTCTGATGGTGGAGAAATGTTTACACTGTGTTTATTGGTCACATTGCAAGGTTTATATTAAAAAGCAATAGGAATATGGAAATATGATGAAAAGAAAGATTCATAAGGGCCTTAAAAAGTGTTCACTTTACCGTGAACAGCCTATAGTGAGGAAATGCAGTTCCCTACTAATGCAGTTACTTACGTAACTTAAATGCATTAATATATTCACAACATAGCATAGTGACGCACAACATGTATTTCTGAAATGGTAGTTGGCAGGCACACGTCTGCATATATATATATATAAATTATTTCAAGAAGGGCATTGTGTTAATACATAAAAAAATTCATAACAATTTCACATAAATTATGATTCACTGAACACAATATTATAATAATTACAGTTAGTTTCTTTTCTCAAAACTTTTGATATAAATTATGGCAAATAAAATATTATTTAACTAAATTTCTAACCCACAGTAATTCTACGCACTTTAACGATGGATTTTAAAAACTACATGAAAAAAATTAACCTAAGCAAATTTTCGAATCTCTGGCAGATTGTATTCCATTGTTCCTGTGTAACAATTTGGGAATTAAAATTCCTCAACCAACACAACTTACATTTTAGGATGCTGAAAGTTGACATTTTGAAAGTGACCTATGTATAAGCTTCGTTAGTTGTTATCTGACGTACCTCATAGAGTGGCTTGGAAAAAAGATGATCCAGTATTGCCATAGAATTAAAAAAAATTAACACAAAGAAAGTGAATTTTACAACGTTATTCATCAGTCATAAATATATGAAATATCGGGAGTTCCTAATTGGGATTAGTAAGGGAATGAATCTAATTCAAGATGGTTTTTGCTGATGTTTATAGTATATTTTGTGCGGTAAAAGAAATAATTTTGAATACTTTAGTGATGTGTATATGACGCACGTGACAAAGCGAAAGAATGAGTTGGTTTCCGCTACAAATGGTGTAGCTAAAAGTTATATCATTGTTTGTGAAGTTATTTTTTAATGCTTTATGCCCAAGAACTATTTGGAGGTTGGGGTCTTAAAATGAACCCTACTAAATTTCCGTCTAGGCAAGGCAAAGGCATTTATGGTTCGCTCTGTGCTACAGCACGAGGTCTGAAAGTGACTGAAGACCAAGCAGGTCACTTCTAATCATACTGACTGCGCCTGACCTTTAACCTGGATGTTGCCGAACTGACAGTTCAGCGCTTCGTGTCTGTAGGTCGGGCGATAACAGTCTCCGACTACACTCGCTATATCTTGGTCACTAATTCCGCGGACACCACTTCACTTCACACTTGTTTCGTTATGCGGTAGCGCTGATAACTACTGAGCTTGAAGACCCCGACATCTGACATCTGGCCTGAAATATGAAGGAGGCAAAGAACATTTTTTTTTACGACACATGCAGTGGTACATAAACAATACACTCAGATGTTAGTGGCAGCGTTCAGAAATCTTTCACCATGAAGGGACATATGCTGGTAGCTGTTGCTAGTCTCGTATTTCTGGTGGCAGCTGGGACTCTAGCTCAACCTACAGGTAATTGGTACAAATATTCGTATTGAAATTATATTAATACGTTTTGTAGAAATAATTATCAATTTCATAATTTCACCGTAGTTTAACGTTTACAGTGCCAGTAATTATTAAGCTACAGACACACTGTATGTACAACGAAATTATACACTGAGCTGAGAGAAGTATGTAGCATTTGACCGAAAATTCATCCCTCAAATCCGAGACAGATATTTGAAGAAAAAAAACGGGTTTTGATAGAAGATATTTAAGGCAACATTTCTGCCAAACGACTGATCAACAAAATAATAGGTACCAGCATAAACTCGTGAAAGGACTGATTTTCAGGAAATAATCCTCTCAACGACAGTTACTGGTTTTCGGTACCAAAAATTGTGCACTCTCCTATCGCAACCAATGATGCATGCTTACAATCTACTTAAGGCTGTAAGAAATATTCATTAATTTACTTAAACAGCTGTTGAGTTTGTGTGAGCAATAACCCACGACTTTTGTGTTCAAGTGACAGTATTTCTTTCAACCGAAACGTTATTCACGTTGGTGGATATTTTCTCCTGCTGCTGGTTTCTGCATTCTGATTGGGCAATTATTATGAAAACCAACAATTATTTTTTTCGTTCACCTCAAAATACGGCGGCCTGTTCAGAGTTAAATGTGCACACAACGAATATGCGTTATGGCATTGTTTGTTAAGTACTGTATTAGTGAAGGGTGTTCATGCACCGTCAAATTTCTCAGAACAATAACTTATTAAGTGAGCTTAGCTCTCTAATGCTGGGACTGAAGTTGAAATGTACACATAAGCAAACATGAGCCATCAAATTTCAGCAATGCAGGAGACCCAGCGGCTCCACGTACAAATATGTCAGCCGTGCACTACAGACGAAGAAACACTGCACTCAAAGGTTACATTGTTCACAGTGTTTTTGAAAGGGAAACTAATGTTTTTAGTGTGCTAGTAAAAGGTACTAGAAAATCATGGCATGGTTATTGAAGTGCAATGAGTAGCGTTTTGCTTTTTGCAAACAGTAAACCAATGGATAATTGTTAGTTTCTACACAAAAAGAAGTTCAGGAATGTTATGGCTTTTTCCACTCATGATACAATAATGTATCGTTCGTTACAAAATATGCAAAACAACTCAATGCTGCAGTCTTCCCTTTTATAATATCGGGTATATTTTTCATTTTTTTTTAATATTACCTAACAATATTACCTAACAAGATGACTGATTTATTCATATCAATTTTATGCTCGTCAGGCAAACAAGAAATGAACGAACTTAGTTACATAACATTCTTGAAAATAAATATGACATGATGTATTTGGGATTCAAATTATCATATTTTGATAAATAAAATTAAGTATTCTAACCCTACATCACCAGGGTAACGTTGATATCATTATATATATAAATAATTCATTATTGAATTAACTAGAACAGATCTTAACTTTTTCCTAATTACATAATATTCACAATACTTTTAACTGCAAGTGTGTTTCGTACCAGATAAATGTAAATAGATTTCGTGGTCATCAGTTTTAAATGTTTTTTTATTCTTAGTACCTAAGCATTCAGTGTGTCGTATACAAATGAAAAGTGCACCATTTGAAATAATAAAACCTGCATTATGTTTTACTGAAGTTCGTTAGTTAATTTCATCGAGGATATGACGTGACAATAAAATTAAGCTTACCATGCTAATATATTTTTCATGTCAAAATATGTATAGATATAAGACTACAAATGCGTAAACAAGCCACGAAAAGCAACGCACCAGAATTAGATAAAAGAACATATTTAATGAAATTATCGCTATCTCTGTGGCCTCCAAACCAAATTTTTTTTTTGTTGTGAATCATGTGGTGAAATATGTACCCACTGTTTTTTAAAGTATATATAAGCTTCCTGCATGCATGATAAAAGATTGTCAAGAAGCCATGTTTTTAAATTGCTTTTCAATTTCCCGTTATCTGTAGCACTGACGTCCTCACAAGGGGATCTGGGTTAGATTCCCGCCAGCGACATGTGGACTTTTCTAAGCGGTCGGTGGGTGTGTCACTTCTAAACTGCAGAAGACAAAGGGGAACCATGATGTGTTCATCGCGTCTATTTGCCCTGTCGTGACACATGCTGAAGGGGAAGTTTATTCCAAGCAACTAAGTATTTGTTCGTATATGGCGCCCAACATATGTTTAGTAGCCCAAACAAAATATTTTGTTGAGTGAACCATCTAACCAAATACACACTTGAATAAATAGAACACCTGTGTTGCGCCAAAAATCAACGTAGTTGGCAAACAAATATTTAATTGAATCAACTGCGTATAGTTGTTTGGCTATTCATTTCATTACCTTCATTCGAAATAATGGCTCGTGAGTTTGCTTGTAATTTTGGTAACCATTAGGATAGTATAGGCTATTCCCGGTAAATTTATCATTTTTGAAAGCCTTCTAATTTGGAATAATAGCCAATAATCATTCTGTTTTAGACTTAGGTTAGACATTAACTTCCGAGTGCGGTGGAATATACACACTGTGTTTATTACTTACATGGCAACCTTTATTTATAAATGTGGTATATGATAGAATGTATTGGTATAAAAAGGAACTAAAGCTTACTTCACCATGAACAGCCTATATCAGTGTTTAAATGATGCATAATAATGGTATAAACTCCTAATGAAACAATTTCGACACGAAATTAGAAATTAAGGATGTAATATCTGAAACATTTATTTTCGCAAGTAATTCATTATTTGAATAATCATGTACTTACAAACATTCCCACTCCATTAGTGGTCACTCGATATGAGGTTGCTATGGCGTAGCGCTACTCGGCTGCAAAGTGATTTGGGCTCAAATCTCGGTCGAGCTTCGACTTTCTTCATATTAACTGAAACTGTTTAGTGTACGTGAATACGAACGAATTTTCAGTTGCGCCAACCAAATATTACAGTTTGGGGGAATCGTATAAGAACAACAAAATAATTGGTTTCAATTTCAACAACAACATATTTGATTTCCCCTATGCAAAAAATTAATATGAGTGCACTTAAGAAACTTTGTTTGGTTTTGCAATAATACCTTTTCCACGCCTAGGTTAATATTATGGGGAATGGCAATACTTTTCGCATCCCCCACTCCCCCTTGATTACTAAATATAGAAATTTTTGGAGGAGCGTTTCTATGTGGTGCAAATCTCTCCCTCTCTTCCCCATCTCACGATTCCTACATGAGATTATAATTATACTTATTTTAAGTCTGCTATCGATGCTTTCTGATCGCGTAACTGAATTTCCTAAAATTAAAGATACTATTCTTGTGGATTTACAAACTTTATGTTGTAGTTATAAAACTATTTTGTAGCAAAATATTTTTCTAATTTGCATATGTATATCCAGTGCTATTTGTGTTTAATTTATTCTGCATTAGTCGCATATGTATTTAATATTTCAGCTTAGTACAGTCTTACAAATGGAATATTTACATGTATCGTATAAACTGACTGTTTGTGACTTTGGTCAAATGGTTCAGGCCTGGCTTTACGGTTAAGCTCGACTTTAAAATAGCTGTTTGAGTACTGAACTGCTATAATACTGATTGATATGATATATTTTTTTTAAGGCAACACTAACATTAAAGCACATATTTAAAATTCGTCATTGTTGCGAGACAGTGTAAAATGCAAAATATTTATAATTTGAATGTTACCGAATGTTATTAGTGTTATGCGACCCAAGGGACTGTTGAACGGGCATAAAATATTACTACACATTAATTGGAGGTACACTTTGCAGTAGAGCGAAGGACCTACCTATATATGAAATATTTCAGCCGATGCTATTATTTATACTATTATAGCAATTCATTTTAGCTGTAGTATCTAAAACCCTTGAATGCACAAATCATATTAAAGGTTGCCCTCAAAGTAACAGTTCAAGTGTCTGTAGACTGAAAGCTGAAATAATAAATGTAATTCTTTAGCAATATGTTTAAATACCAATATGGGTATAACATTTTGAAACTGAAAACTACCTTGCTATCCCTATAGTAAAAAGCGCAAAAATATGAAAAATATTGCTGCTTTATACTGTGAATAAATGACATGTTAAAAATTGTGTTGAGTTTCTAATAAATAGCCAGAATAGCTTGAATTAACGTATATCAAGTTAGCATACTTTTTCAACAGTTATTGGCTGAATATTTTGTAGCACACATGCAATTCGCTTAAATTATTTCATGATCAGAAAGCCCACTGACCTTTGGCTATGCTTAATATTTTAAGTTACAAACAACACCTCATGTACATACATATATCAATGATTGGGCGTAGTAAATTCTAACATGTTACGTAAATTATCGTTGAGACCCCTAACACATGTGTTCAAAATACGCGCTGTTTACGGCTTTAAGTTTAGAAACAGTAAGTGCTAAACCACGCATGTGCAGCATAAAGGATATAACGCTGTCATTTACAGCACCATCCAGTAATTCACCTTGTTTCTTACAACCACTCTCACGCCAGGAAATTTTGTGGTGACATTTATTTTCTTTACATAATAACACATGTTACTCACATTTTAAAATGGCTTGTGTTGTGTTATCAGAATAGTATTATTTTCAGAATTATAACCAGTAACTCTGTTCTGTATTTACACCATTCTTAAAAATATATTCGTGTGTTCACTGGAAGCGTATCACTTCAATAGTGTCATTGTTTACCTACCAATAACTCATTGAGTGTGTAAACTTCTTCCTGATCTGGCAAGAAATGTACAGGGATGCGTTAAATTAAACACCAGCTTTTTGCATCAGCTGATGTTCAGAACTTTCTACTGAATACTCATAATTGTGATTTCGTAAAATAAAGAGTGTGTTTGTTTCCAGGGACAATGCCGGAGACATGTGAGCCGAACTCTACGTTTAAATTAGACTGCAACACTTGTTGGTGCGGCAGCAATGGCAGACCCAGTCACTGTACTCTTATTGGGTGCCTGGGAAGCAGACATTCGTAGTCAACGCAAGATGTGAGTACTCGCGGAGTAGATATAAGAACGTCCGAAGAGCAAAATATTTAAACCAGGTCTTATTATATAGGCACCGTTTAAGTGGGTTTTCATCTACTGTTCAATATTTATCGTACAGAACGTATGAAAGCTAAGTGTTTTGAGCTGATTAAATCTTGTTACGTCGTTGTGCAACATAATTGCGTACATTTATATGAGCGCAGAGGGTTTACTGATTCAAAATTAAATTGAAATGTGCCTTGATATTTTCAAGCGAGGTCAAGGAATTTGACTTTTATTTATTTTTATTTTTTTTCGTCTGAACCACACCAGATACATAATGATATAAACAGAAACAGCTAAGTTGATCTCACAGAAACCTGCAAGTTCTGTTTTATGACAAAAAAATTGCTTTTCCATTTCCAAGAAATAATATTCAAAATTTTTGTTAGTTAAATCATATCAAAATTAATGAGAACAATGCCGTATAATACATTCTTACCTTGCAACGAACACTATAACCTTCCTAAAGAGTAGCAGCGTAAGATTATATTTCACTAACATAATTTTACTATGGTTTCTCTTCAAAAGAATATTAAATAACAGCGGTGCTAACACCAGAAGCAAGTCAGTATATGGAACTTTCTGAACAACCAAACAACGACAGCTAATCAAACCAGAACACAACAATACAAAATACGTATTCTTCGTAGGGGCCACGGTGATGTAGTGGTTAGAATACTCGCCTCTCACCTTGGCGAACCGGGTTCGCATTCCCGGCGGGGTCGCTGAGCCACATTGGCAGGGAAAAGCAATATGTATATATATATATATATATATATATATATATATCAACCGATCTGTATTTAACGGTAAATTTTTACATAGTGTAATTTTGTAAGTAATATTGGACATTTTTGAATGCCCCTTTTCTTACACTACAGTTCAACTCAACATAAACTATGTCAGAGATTCGCGAGAGTTGTAACTTCAAGTCATAAATAATTCAGTAGTGGAGAGGAGAGATTTGGGTTGCTCTCAACGTTGAGGTATTGACAGATGATGAGGGCGAAGAGAGGTGTATGTGGAGCAGCGCTGGAATGTGGGGGCGGGAGAAACGGGAGATCTCCGAGGAAACCCGCCGTCCAGTGGTGGCATTGTCCGACACGATTCCCACATGCGAATATCCAGGAGCGGCCCCGCCGGGAATCGAAGCCGGTTCACCTCGATGAGAGGCGAGTAGTCTAACCACTAGACCACCACGGCTCCAGTAATTCACAAAAAATCAAAGATTAAATGTTTTTAAGCGATGCTTATTTTTCTTGCAGTTGAGACCAGATTTTATGAGCAAAATAAATAATTGTGTCTCCAACAGTATTACCTGATTTTAGAACATATAAAACATACATTGTAAAAAAACTTATAGTCAACATAACAAAGCGTAATGGATGTATTTAACGCGTCTATAACAAGGAAATAATACCACTCGCATTTTTAGCCTACTATAAATAATTGGGTAAACGGCAATGAATTTAACTGATTGCATAGCAAATGTACAAACATTACGATGAGTTTATACGAAAAAAAAATACCTTTAGCACATATGGTGTAAATTTGCGAATAATTTCTTAAGAGGAAAGTTTGCGTAAAAATTACTGGTAATGTGAGACAAAAAAAAATCTATTATCGAGAATATTTTAAGCAAGGTTTTTTTAAATAAATGAACGGTTTTCGAATTCGCCACAAACCCTGGTTCCCTTGGGCTTTATCCTTTCATTTCCCACAATTCTGCACATCCCTCTAACCCCATCGTGGCATAAAATGAAATATAGAGTTTCAATATTCTTACTCTTATTATAATTTCTTAAGTAAACGACACGTGAAATAAAACCTCACCAATTAGTTAACAAACAACAGCGCCTGATAGTAAGGGGGAAGAAGCGATAGGTATTTTTAAGGTTTTGTGAACAGTTTAATAATGAAACAAGCATCTTACGGCACGTAAAGGGCATATCGCTCGTGCCTTTGGCTAAAAGTGTACCACTTCGATGCACTTTTGAAGTGGACGAAGCAAGTCGAAGGTTCATTGCAAGCTAATTTGAACACAGGAATAATGAGTGCAGCATCTGATTCAATATCACGTGGGGCCGCCATGGCTAAGCGGTTAACCTGCTCTCCTACCACCATTGCGAGCCGGGTCCAATCCCCGGCTGGGTCACTCCCGGATTTTCACATGTGGGAATCGTGCCGGATGATGCCGCTGTTCGGAGGGTTTACTCTGGGATCTCCCGTTTCGCCCGTCTTTTCATTCCGGCGCTGCTCCATACTCACCTCCATCATTCTCATCGGCACTCAAGACCTCTTTTCTCTCACTTTCGAGACCTCGCTATTAAGAGCCACCCAAACCTCTCAATTCTCTCTCTCTTTCTCTCTCTTCACTCACTGGAGATCACGCCTATGCCCCTGGCTCAGAACTACACTTACCAGAAAAATTTTGTAAATATGAAACGTTTTTTCGTGTTAATTCCCCCCCCCCCCTTATTTTATCGTCAAATTTGATATCCTCCTCACATCCAGTTGCATATTTTAGCACATATTCTGTATTTCACGTGGCATTTGGCACACTTCAGAACTGCTTCACAAGTCCAGACATAACTTAAAAAGCCTTTTACTTCAACATCCGCTTATTTTAAAATGAGTTTCATTCCTGTAGCAAAATGCAAAACGTGTTATTTTTTTCTGGTATGATATACACAATGGAAATATTTAGAATTGTGTGTTTCAGCTACGAGAGCGTGTGAACCGAATTCCATCTACACATACAACTGTACCAGATGTACCTGCAAAGCAGAAGACACATTTGCAACGTCTTGTTCACCTGCCTGCGATGAAGATATTCCCTAACTTCTACTACTTTGCAAATTTATTATTTTTATGCTCATTTTGTATACTTTTTGCAGTCCAACTTTAAAATAAAAAATCAAATATTGAGTGCTCCTCCCATTTTTTTATTTTTGTTATTTGGTTTTATTGTGTATTGTGTAATTTCCAAAGTATCTACGTTGGAGGTTTCTTGCTTACGTAATTTTTATTTTATAGCTGACCCAGAGTATTGTCAGTTTATTTTACGTTTCGAACGTCAGCTTACGTGAATGTGCATTAAAAACACGAGTTAAACAGGTAAGTGCTGGTTAAGTTGTCCTTTATGCAACATTTAACGTCTGCTAATATTTAGAGCGTGATGATGTCAGGTAAGACATGCTTAATGGTTCACTGCACCCAGGTAACACCGAGAGACTTGAGTGTTTGCTTGCCTGTTGTCACATGTACCAGAGATCCGTCACTTCACATAAATTAATGCAGCTTCTTAATGTAAGTAGACACATTAAAAATTGGATTAGTAGTGCTTTGGTAGCGCATGAAGCATGGTAAACAATAATGAAGCCAGAAGAATCTGGGGGTCAGTGTGGACAAAAGAAACAGCCATTAGAAGTATTACGATCAGGTGAAAGTAAGAGCAGTTCATGTATCCCCGGCAAGGGTAGCAAGCTCTATAATAGACGTATGCTTCCTGGCCAGACAGAAAAATGCTGGAGGAAACCTGGGAACAAATATAACAGTGCATAAGTACCACGAAAAAACCTATGTCCTACATATTCCAGGCGCAAATTATCTCCTTCCGGTTTGTACCTGAGACTTGCCACACCTTGGGACACATCGAGCAAGCTTACTCAGTTACTTGTTCCAAAAGTAAATAGCTTAAAAGGTATTTTTATCAACACGTAAAGGCGAATAAAACTATCATATATATGTACTGTTGTCTGAATCGGTATTTACTTTACTCCTACAGATCCCTTTCTCCGTCTCTAATTACCTCGTTGTTGATGCGACGGGACAGAAGATCTCACACACCTCTCTCCTTCCTCGGCGGGATCTGGGGACGGTGTCGCAGGACTGTAGGACCCGCCTGTAATGTAAGGTAGACCAGGCTGTTCCTGTATCGATGCACTGTTCCTGTACACAGACGCGCACCACTGTTTCGGGACACTGCGTGTCTTTTGTTTCGGCACACTGACAGACGGCACACGGTCCAGCTGCTGCGAGCACGGAGCTGAGTCAGAGACAGTGTATCGACACTTGCTGTCCCGTCAGGAGCGCTACTATACGCTGTGTGGCACTGTGCTGTCTCCGTGTGTCACGTGGTGTGTTTTGTACTGTTATATTTTATGGACATCGGCCGTCAGTACACAACACCGTACAATTTTGTATTGTCCCGTCCTGTGTTGTGTTATACGTTATTTTATAATTAAGTGTTCTCTCCTGATTTTTATGGTTATGAAAATGTGCTAATGCTTTTACTAAAACCTACGACCTGAAAAAAATGTTACACCGGAGTCCTGAGAGTAAAATGCAATTAATGTTTTTCGGAACTGTGAAGTGTACTATTGTTCCCCATTTGCCTCAGCTCCTGGAGCACAACCTCATATCTAATCAAGCTTCTTACCTTACTTAAAAGGACACAGGATATGTATAAGGTCATAGAGTTTCATCATCATCATCATCATCATCATCATCAAAACCATGTAGCAAAGCATTTAAGTTTTTGTTAATTGCAATGCAGTTAACATTGTTCAGAATTATTGGAAAAAGGACTCTATAATTACCTGAGAGAAAAGATGAAATTTAAATTTAATTTATTTACTTTGTTCTGAAAAAATTAGTATCACATTCACTTCTGGAATTTCAGAATATTCACAAATTTTCAGAAGAGTACTACCGCTCAAACATTCATTTTAATACTTTATAATTTTTACTTAATTTGATGCCCACAAAAATCTCCAACTTGGACCTATTCCTTTAAAACACCATTAAAAATACCAATATTCTGCCCCATATCACAAAAATTGCGGCACCAGTATTTACTACAGTACTGCCTTATTCACGTTTTCCTTTAAAAAGGAACTTTTATTCTAAGCACACATCTGCCCACTTTCTTACAACACCCACTAAAAACTCCTTTTAAAACAGAATTCATGAACCCTATCGCAATATATGTTAAATTAAAACATTTTCTTTCTTTCCTCGCCTCGCAGGGTGATCACAATAATTCCCACGAAAACAAATATGCCACTGTGCATATACTCTCCATTTTTCCTATTTCGCGATATTTTTCCAAAACATCCCCTGAAAGAACACCTGAGGAAAACACACGGGGTACCGGTTCACTCCTATAGCCCAACCCTACCACTCCAACCACCAATTCATAACATCCTCGTGGCTTGTCCTAGGACCCACAAAACGCCCACCATATGCACTGCCAAGGAAGCCAGGGATATGCTCCCCACCAATGCCTGGGTACAGGTTTGCACCCTCGACTCCACCCAACAACACACGCATCAGCCACGGGTGAAAGAACAGGAACAGGGGTATTCTCCCTACCATTGAGGTGTTTCCTCTCCCCCACCTATACATACCACAAACACACACCAAACACAGCATTAACGCTCCATCCCAATGTCCACTTTTCTTAATGCCAGACTTTACATTTTCCCTAGTCCACGCTATCTTCTTCAAAAAACGCCAATTAGTTTTCTGTTTCCAAATTCCACACCAGACGCACTATTTTCCTTTTAACTAGCGTCCCAGAATCCCTGAACTTCCACTACTTCAACCTGGTCGACCAAATTCATTCCAATTTAGGCACACTCACGTAATTTTAATTTTCCGTCATCCACACTTAGAGGAAAAATATGCACTCCTCACTAACCTTCACTTTCCCGAATGTTCCCACGCCGTTTTTTTTTCTCCTAAATCCAGAACGGTCTCGGAAAATTACCACAAATACATTCAGATATTCAACGTCTAATACCTTCGCCAAAATCCAGCAAAATATTCATCCACACAGCTATTCAAAGCAACACAGTTCCATCTTCATTTCAACCCGCTACTATAATTCGTGCAATCGGTTCACTCAGCCTATCACTGTTGTAACCATGATAGACTAAGTCCTGATACTGCAATCCAATGATAAATTATATAAGTCCATTCAACTTTGCGTTTTAGGCTAAGTTCCACAAGCGCGCTTCTAAGTCCCACACGGACAAGAATAGGTAGCAACATTTTCAAAGTCCCCGCGCCGACAAGAAAAATTTTCTAAGTCCACTCCTCTTCCTCAAAACATTAAGTTCCAATTCCGACACACTGAAAATTTTCCAAGTCCCTACTCTGCTCGTTCAGAGACTAAGTCCACGATTATCTTCACCAAAGTTAAAGTCCCTCATAGCAGACTAAAGGCAAATAGCTTAATTTTTTTCTAAGTCCAACACCAGCTATACTTATCTTCACGCAGCACAGACCTCTCGATGTTCTTACTCAGGGCTGAACCACCCAATGAGTACCAGCACGCCGGCTGGGGACGATCATCTCGGGCACTTCTATTTATACGCGCCGAATCCCTACTCCTAACCATACCCTCCCCAAGAGACCTGCACTCCAGCAAAGCCTATACAATCCCTGCCCCACCTTTTCGATCGACGCGTGCTCTATTCACAATACTTGGTGCATTTGTGTGCAAACCAAGCTCCAATCACCGGCCGGCAGCAGAAGCTGCCCCTTATCATCTCCTGCTGCAATCCAGCAAGCATTAGTACAAAGCGGGAAACCTCACGCGTTCCATGCCAGGCGTTTCTCTCACTGAGAATCGGTCACCCTTACAAAATCTCATCTTACATATGACGGTCACCACTTCACATTATTTAATTTGTAATAATTTTTAAAATCTATATTTATCTTCCGTAAAATTCGCAAGGATATTTTAAAGTTACAAAAATTTTGTGGCTTAATTTTTTAGGTTCGTTTAATTTGTTTTTTTATTTTTACATTGTATAGCGTGAATCGTAGATACGTTGTGATTACTACATAATTTAGCATTAAAAGTTAAAACCCCTAACAAACCTGTCGCGGAACATGTGACCTAGCTTAACCAAGTCGTGTATTCGGTGTTCCATGTGCCGGCACACGGCACACTGTGCCTAAATGCTCAGCGGTCCGAGTTCCTGTTTTTCGGAACAACTTATTTTTCCGATATCCCCAGCCTTATAGACCGTTCACGGTGAAGCGAGCACTTTCGAAGCCCTAATTACTTTCTTCTTTCAACCAATTTATATCCTTCCACCAATTATTAATGCAAACCCTGATATGCGAGTAATAAACATAGTGTATAAATTCACCATACCCAAAATCAAAAGTTCGAGGCCACAATCAAATGTGGTTATTATGTCTGATGAAACAGTTTCAAAAAGTGCTCACTTTACCGTGAACGGCCTATACTACTGTAACGGGTGTAAGGCATAGACTTCCCAGGGTTGCTCACCGAGGAAAGAGGCGGGGGGGGGGGGATTTAAGGCCGAGAAACCAGCCTGTAATTGATGTAAGGCTTAAGTGTGGCCTGGTGGAGGTCTGAAGCTTGCACAAGGAACCAGTCTGTAATTAGTGTAGGGCGTATCTTGTGATAGTGCTGCTAAAATGGGAAACACGCCTCTCCTTTTCCATTGCCCTGGCCAACAGGCGTGTCATTCATCGACACATTGTGGGAAAATTGTTGACTACGGGAAACGTATTCCTTGCTAGAGGACCTGCTCTAGGTGGTTCCTTGGGATGCCCTGGTGGAAGACTTTAAGACCAAAAGGGGAAAATTGCCCCCTCTGCCTGCTCACTCCGCCACTTTGTGGCCCCCTGAAGGCGTGGGAGGCAGCTAATCAGTTATGAGTATGAGCTATTGCCAGCTCCAGTATCGGAGGGCAGGCTAATACTGACCCCGGAAAGGGTTAGTGAAGCGTCTCAAATATCTTCTCCTAGCTTGAGGGAACCCACTACCTCCTAGTGGTAGCCTCGGATAGCCCCGAAGTGATGATGTTAACAAAAGTGGGAAACTCCCAATCGGTCCTGATACTTAGCTTATACAAAGGGGCAACTACCCCCCCCCCCCCCCCAGGCTGAGTTTAGTCAAGGAAAATCGTGATAGGTTGGATTGTTGACGGTCCATTCGATTCTTTTATGGCAGTCTGTTGAGCTGAAGCAGGAATTTCAATGTGAATAAATCCAGCGGAATGTGGAAATGGTTGAGATGGAGGTCGAGGCATTAGTCCGTTTTGTCGGCAAACCCACAAGTGTGATGGAAAGTAAGTAGTAGCATAGGATGATCTCAGCCCCGTATGACGTTCCCTATAGTTGGAGGAAATTGCTTCGCTTTATCAGGATTCAACATGTGAGCCATTCAAAGTTATACTTTCCACAAAAGAAATTGTTTAAAAATTCAAATGTACTTTTACAATGCGCCTAGAAAAAATTTGGCATAAGTGTTGAAAATAATTACTCTTAAGACAGAAAAGCACGTAAATAGTGGGGTAAACTGTAATATACATACGAAATTTAGGAAAGAAAGCACTTTACAAAACATATATTAATCACATTACATCAACAACATTGAGTCGATGAAGTGACACACATTACCATGTTTCCTTATCCTTCGCATCACTCATACTAACGAGACATCCACCGGGAACGTGGTATTATTGGGCGGGCACACTTTAATCTTCCTGTTAATGTCCGTATTGCAAAGTGTACGTTGGCGGTTGGACTAAAATAAATTGTATGGCATCTATTATGGTGTCTTATTTCTGTAACCATATTAAATGAACTATTCGATACAAGTTTCACATCCCGGCCCATGCACCGAAATTCAGTCACAAGACCTACAATATTATCGTGCAGTACACTTGTGCGCACTGTTTTACACAGCAATCTTAAAAAAATATTTTATAAAACTTTTACATTAACCTACACGGAGTGTGTAGGTTTCGTACGCCAACGTACCAAAGACCGTCTTTGGTACGTTAAGTACAGTGCGCTTTTATCATACTGACATATTTTATCAAATTGACATCTTACACCGGACAATGTCAATGATTACGTCAACATGATCCAGACATTAGTTCAATGATTTTAGAAGAGAATATTATGAGAACATTCGCATACGCAAGATGCTAATTGCATACTGTAGATCGTGGATGCGATTACAAATGAGTTGTATAGACGAAGTTGCATTATCGATTATTGATGTTGCATTCAAATCTTTGTATACCTAATCCCTATTCTATTATTTATAGGCAGGCGTAAATTGTATTGTCTTTTATTTCCGTAATGCCTTTTGCAGTTATTCTGGTTCTCCCGTTTGCACGATTGCGCCAAAAGTAATCAGAACGAGAAAACTGATTTGACGTTAATTTGAACCATATGTACTTGGTATAGGCCGTTCACGGTTAAGTAAGCACTTTTTAAGGCCCTGCTAAATTTTTCCTTTCAGCTAATTTCTATGTTTCCACCACTTTTTAATATAAATATTGCTATGTGACTACTTAACATACCGTATACATTTTGTTACTCTCAAAAGTTAACGCGCGAAGCTGATATTAAATATATTAATTATTTGTTAATGGCTGTTGGAAGGGCCTTAGAAAGTGCTCACTTTACCGCGAAGAGTCTATAAAGTAATGTAATTTACTGCATCACATAAAACATGTAAACGTGTGTGTCTCTCAAGGAAGCAGTGTGTTGCATATTGTATATAATTAGTATTCTTGAGCTAGTAAGCGAAAATACTTTGGTGGCTCTTAACATCGAAGCCTTGAGAGCCAGTGAGTTTGAAGCGAGGTGAGTATGGAGCAGTGCTGGAATGAAAGGGCGGGGGAAATGGGATATCCCCGAGAAAGCCTGCCGACCATCGGCATCATCGGGCACGATTTCCACTTGCGAAAATTTGGGAGTGGCCACGTTGGTAATCATAACCGGTTCGCCTAGGTGGGAGGCAAGCAGTCTAACCACTACACTATCGCTGCCCCTTTTGAGCTAGTTGTGTTTGTACATCACAGGAGGCGGCGTGGTGACGTCTACTTCTATCTGCAATATTCTTGTGAGTGTGGTTGCCAAAAATTATACTCATTTTATTTCTTTTAATGTTTTTTTGTTGAAATATTGTTTTATTTAATTATTTAGAACACCTTACTGTCACATTTGCCGTTTTGGAATTTCAAAATGTCAATATGATACAGCTTACAATACTTGGTACGTTATTTTGCCTAACTTTATTTCAAATTCTGTTATAGTATTCTATCATGCGACTTTTATTACTATATGCAATCTATCTACACATAAATGTCTTACTAAAATGCATACAAAGAAGGTCACAACATAAATCACCTTTCACGACATATTACGATTAAAGTATTTTACGAAAAGATGTTCACTTGCAAAAAATACCACATTTTTAATATAAAAAATTTTCCCAAACTGTATTATAATCATTACAAAATAACCACTAATTTATCCGACACTTCTTTTTCATGTCCTTACGCGAATTAATGTCGTTCCTTATATCTTACCTTATTATTAAATCGTTATATCTTCCATTAGATAACTGTTTAAAAAGTTCTTCACACTTAAGATACGCTATTTCGGGACACACAGAGATTCTTATTTATTTGTAAACCGATATAATATATATAATACATATAGTCTCATTGCCACTAACCCTTCGCGTTATACGTGTATGTCTACTGTTTTGTAGTCTTCATGTTTTTTATATTTTACACCAAAATGAATAAATAGATCGTTATATTTCGTGAAAGGTTCATTTCTAGGTTCTAATTATACTTTCTTCGCAATCATATTATAAAAAAAATTACTTGTGTATTTATAATGTAGGCAATTATAATGTAGACAAATTATGCATAACTATTTTCTGTTGGACTTACATAATTTTCTCTTTAATAATTATCAACATTCCAGCCCTAATACACTGGCTCCGCCGTCTTGTACATCACTGGTAACCTGGCGCATTTTCACACAGAATAAATTCTGCAAAATAAAATAATTACAATATACAAGCACATGTTCTCTGTCCCACGTACAATGTGTTCTAAAATTTTCAAAAAACTATTCCTTAGGGATTATTTTCCGACTCAATCTTACAATGGTCCAACTAAACAGCCGATGGCTTCGACTTTGTAAATGTATGTGTGTATTATATATATATATATATATATATATGTATATGCTGCCATGTTTGAAAGAATGAAGTATGAGCTCTTTGGTTCGTCGTACATGGTACAACCGGCAGAAGGAAGCTATTGCATAGCTGTATATATGGAGCCAGGGAACTAGTTTCAAAAAGTCACACTCTCTCTATGTATCGAGTAGCTGGAGCTACGGGCTGAAGCTGGGCTCAGCGGGCGATCGAGTTATCCGCCGCCGAGTTGCAATCAATCGGTTGGCCTCTGGAGGCAAGCGGGGCGCTGATTGGGCGCGACCCCGGCAGAAAGACGTCACCACACTTGCGGCGGCCCTGGCGGAGGACCGCAGGTAATAGCGCCAGGAGTTTCGCGAGGATGAATTACCACGGGTGTTGACTCGCGTCTACTTATACATACTACTAGCCTCGCTCACTTCCGCGCCAGCCCGAGTGAAGGGTTTCCCGCGCCATTCCCTTCCGATTTCCGAAACACACGATCTACCGAATATCGCACATCGAGTAACAACTTCCTTACATTATTCTACGTGGTGCATGGGCGTAGGTGAAGTAATAGTAAGAGAGAGAATTAGTTTCATGGACACATTTCCAGATAAAAACTGTTGCTTTGTTTCATATGAGAATAATATTATTTACCTTCCTGGGAATGTCATTTCCATTCCTAAGTCCGGCTAATTATTTATTTACTGCGTACTATATGCACAATTATTTACTTTTAATTTTTCAAGCATGTTATTTCACCTTGATGACGTATTCTGCTTAAACTGAGAATTCTTTTAATTTCTCTATTTTATGCTTACATATATGATTTTTCTATAACGAAAAGTTCCTGCTGTGACAAAATTGTCCGTATGTTCACATACATATTTTTACATAATTTTGCATATAACACAAGGCAATGAGTAACAACCAGAAATGTATAACTGGCCTCTGCACATCTCCATTTTTACAATACCCTCGGTTTTTGCGGGTGGGTATTACAGACGTTATACGAAGCGTAATTTGCGTTGTTATGAGAAAAATGTTCGTGAGGCAGTCAGGAAATATACGTGTTTTCCACCTGTACCATTATAGTGTTACCATACACGTACAAAATTCTACGCAGATGGTTATGACGACATAAGCACAAGACAAGTTGGTATGCCAAATAGATTATTAACATTCCTCTTATAATTTTGTTTCATAGTAGCTAGTGTTGTCAGTGCTTGAATTAATGTAATATTTGTGGGCCTCACAATATGTTTGTTAATAATGTAATCCACAATTGCAACGTATACTAATAGTTATGCGAATTGGATATGATTTATACGAGAAATTGAGTAGAAACAACTCAAGAGTACTAGCTGTTGACACACGTTTACAACTTCCTTCCATTTTTAGGATTACTATTAACAAAAATAAAGCGTAGTAATTAATAGAAAAATAACTACCAAGGCAGTTCCAGAGATCCTAAAGTACAGGGAAACAATTAACATGCTGAATGTAATAGAAATTAAAGCTAAATTTACAATTTCAGAATGACGTGCCTTTTTATAGATAATTAATTATTACCAGGAAGTTTCAAATAACCTATCAGAAAACGATGATATGCAATGGTTATTTAATATTAAGTTTGTAGTTCCATATAAAAAAAGTTCGGTGCTGAACTAGACACAGAAGTTTATACGAAAACTATGGCCTCTGTGGTTGTAAAACTCCGGATATCCACAATACATGCTTCTCTGTTTTATGGCCACAATTTTGTACCATATCTGGGGGTCGCCTTACTACAACAACTGATGTGCAGCAGAAGACGGACTCGGGACGTCATACGATCGGGTCGGGCATGGCCCGCCCGGGCAACGTCTTCAGACACATGAATCACTACAAGAGCTCTAGCGGCGATTTGAAGCCTCTTCTTCTCCTGGCCGTCACTGCTTAACACTAACATCTCTTCTGGCCATTCCCTAAACAGCTAGTGTTATGATGGCGTGCCTAACTTTATTGAACACGAAAGTTATGGCACTAAACAACTTGTCTTAGTAGATCGGCGAGACCAAATGCTCTATTATTATTATTATTTTTTAAATAATGTCTAACAGAAAATGATCGCTTCAAAAATATCCCAACATTAAGTTTTCTCCAGAGTGATTTAATTCAAAGTTATTCAGGAACGTTTATCACCGCAAACTGCGGCGAAATTATATGCCGCTGATAACACATTAATGTCTCGTTAACATAACACGATCTCGCCCTTCCAAATAAACTTTCGAAACCTTAAAATATGGCTGAAACATAAATATGTAAACCTACATTTGTAACCTCAGAAAAAATATTTTCACGTGTATTAAAGAGTTGGCAGAACTGCAGTTTCAGCAACCACGCCAACGAGCTTGTTTATAGCGGGGGACACTAGTTCGGCCCAAGGAGAGCGGTGATTTTAAATTGTACCTTCTAATTTTTATTGCAGTGAAATTTTGGGAATAAGAAGAGCAAGTCATCTTAAACTGTTCCACTTGAGGAATTACAGTAATTTTTACTAAAAATAATTAGTCAGAATTTGTGTTCTGCAAACGCTATGGCTTTAGCCGAAGATGTGCCATGGTCAAGAAACCAAGAAGAAAAAGAGCTACAAATAAGTTTGCGCCATCAGCGATTGCTGGCAGAGAAAGCTCACATTCCTTGTAACTGATTAAAAATTGAATTTTACATTCAAAGGTTTTTACTTTGCATACAGAACCCCTGATACATTAATTTCATAAATGTATCATTGCGTTGCTTAATGAGTCGCGTAGCATAATCCACGCTAGTGTTGTCCGCTTATGAAGACCAAGGGAGAAATTTTAAATTTTTTTTTTAATTTTCAAGCAGGAATTATTGGGATAAAGTTTTCTGCCAGTTTTTCTCCTTTTTAGTCTAGTAAAGATATCCTATTTACTGGCGAATTTTTCATTTCACCAGAGCTGTTTTCGTTATTATTTCATTTTATTTGTATTTTCTTGGTAACGTATCTTATGTACGGTAGTCCGAAGGTGAGTTCAGGCATTACAGGGGCAGTTAATTTCATGAGCCAGGAAAACTCTCACTCATATACATATTATAGGCCCTAATTACCTGCATTGGGTCAAATGCGCCCACGTCTCAGGAAACACATGTATCGGTAACTAGATAATGTCGAAGCATAGGGGTCAAAAAGAAAAGTTATAAAAACAATTTCACTTAATAATCGATAAGGTCTCCGTATCTTGTTAGAAAAACGTACGACACCAAACTGAACGAAAATTCTTCGTTTGGTCGCCATTATACCAAAATTAGGACAAAGCTTTGTGCGCATATAGTCGTCAAATAGGCCATTTTGGTAAGTCTATTTGAAACCATAGTAAAAATATTCATTAACACATTTACAAAAATATAATTATCTTTTAAAACGAAAGGTAAATATTTTTCCTTAAATTCTTTTAATGTGATTTATGTTTTTCATATAGTCCATTCGCGTATTTAATTTCGTATCTTAGTTCCTGCAAATATAATAGTATCTTATAAAATTAATTTGAGCCAGAAATATACACATTTTTTTAAATTTTCATCTACATTGAAAAATACAAAATATTACAATACAGTTAAATTAATTACTGATTTGCCTAAGTATTCCTAATAATATTATAAATACGACAGTTCATATGTTCGTTTCTCAATCAAGTCGTAACGCCTCGACGGATTTGGATGGAATTTGGTACAGTGGTAGATTATAATCCGAATGAGCACATAGGATACTTACCATTCCGGAAAATCTAACAGTTACTTAGGGAATATATAAAATATGCCACCGACCATTCGGATAGAGCACTTTGCGCAACTTGGGTCTGCGATCCAGTAACTGTATAGAGTGCGCCCTAAAGTTTAACTACAAGTTGTGACTTTCCTGCCTTGAGTCCTATGGTGACAACCACCCCTCCTTTTCCCCTCCAACTTCTGTGTAAGTCCCACCTTCAGCGCATGCGCGCTCTTACTTAGTTTTCATTGGTTGTGACGTAACTTTGGAGTGGACGGCCCTAGCACCAGTGCTGGGCTCGCTCTCTTCGTTTCTGCTCTCATATCTGTGAGCACCCTTCAGGTGCGGGTTTGGTCGAGGTTCGTATGGAACTCTGTCAACTTCGTCAGCATTTTAGTTTACCGAGAAGTTGTGCAGCGCCGGCGGTGCAAGGTAGGTCGATGTGGCATATAGAAATAGAAGTTTTTAAACTTAATGCTAGCAGGCGTTTCTTAGTGTACATACATTCAAAATTATGTTTGATTGTTGTGAGATTTAGTCTAAAATCTATTTGCAGAAACTTGTAGCTGTGGAGCCCTACTTGTGTCGAAAGTTGGATTTGGTGAGAGCTTTATGAAGGATTAGTGAACGCGACAGCCTTTCAAATGTGATGGCAATTTTAAAGCGCCCGCACACGACCGCGTTCTTTGCTTAACCTGATTGCCTTTTACCCATCTTGTGTGTTAGCCGCAGTTTTAGCTTGGTCATTGTGCATTTTTGTAACTATCAGTATTAGTTTACAGTTTTTTTTTAAATATTCTTTTAGCTGTGTGTGTAGTTTCAAATTTTAGCATGCTCAGGCTTTGGTTGGGTCTTTTGGAACGCCCCGACCTATGCAGGTGTTTGAAATATTTTTCTGATTTAATCAGCAAGGTTCATTGGTTTATTTCTCCTATTTAAGCCCAAGTTAATTTTATAATATTTGTCTGTATTTAAATTAATGTGGCTGATTTATAATGAAGTAATATAATGGAGAAATTATAATTATTATTTTAATGTGATTTTATCGTAGCTTCATCTTTGGCGGTCCTGTGGGACGCATGGGAATCATTTTAATATGTTCAGTTTTTAAAGTGTAAATGTACCTGAATAGAAAAGATAATGTGATATCAGAGTTCCATAAAGAAATAAAAGTAACATTGAAATTTGTTTATTATTTTGTCATTGATCCTGAGGCGATAGTTCGCCACACTTGGTCCATATAATCAAAGTTTGATTTTTGGACCAAGTGAATAATCTGCGGGTAACAAGTATTACTTACGTATCTAAATGTCTCAATAAATCAAATTTTTATAAGGTTTAGTTTTTTCACTTTTATTTTAACTAACTTGTTTGAATTACGTAATGATAATATGTCAGTTATTTTGCTGCAATATTTTGTTGTGTGTTTAAAACATCGTGCTTTATATTTATTTTCATTGATAAATAACTCTTTCTTATACATTTTTCTGTGGTTTTCTACTTTTTAAAATAAATACAGAATATTTTTAAAAGATACATTCAATTTTAAAAGGCTATACCAGTTAAACTAATGACAGGGAGTCATGTGGTAAAGAGTGAAATACATGCCTGTCTGTAAAGTTATTCTTACAAGTATGACAAATGAGAATAATATGCCCCCCTTTTTTTCTATATCAATTGGTACAGAATCACTTAGGTGCCTACTATGTCCTCTGTAGACCCGTGCTGGGGTTCCACACACCAGCGAGCATGTCCGTTCACTGCAAAGAGAGGATTGAAATGTTTCACTCGTTTGCCGCTAGGTGCCTCCCTGATGCGTAGACGGCGAGTAGCCAGCAAACGAGCTCCCGTAAGTATTCGTCAGGATGACGACTCCACAACAGAAGGTCTTTAGCGACCTCCATTTCAACAATTGCATTTATGTGTGAACTGCGTAGCGTGATTTCTGGCGAGAGTACTGCACTGAACTCCCTACTGTTTAGAACTTTCGAAGTTGGCACGAGCGGTATCGACACAGAGGTTGTTTGTGTCAGTGGAAATAAACACACCACCTTGTTTTCGACCAAGGCGTCGGGCTAATTCGGGGAAGTTTTGTAAGAAGTCCACGAAAGACTACTAGTCGTGCAAAAACAAGCGTGGAGGGAAATAACGAATTTCGAGAGAAAATACACTTGAAAAACGTTGTTGTAGCTATGTCCTTTTGCAGGTACTGCCTTTAACGCAATGTGCTCTAATCTTATTATTTTACCTGATCTTAAATATAACTAGATTCGCAATGCCATTACCATGCTCGGTCGTAGAGGATTTATAAAAGAAATTGTAAAACATGAGTAAACTTTCATGAGTTATCAACATCAATATAAGTGTGTATGTATTTATGTAAGTATGTTCTCTATAAAATTCTACGCCGTTAAGCGAATTTGGACCAATGTTGGCAGGGATGTCTTACAGTACCTAACTTATAATACTGTGTATACCAACATGCATATAACTACAAGGGCTGTAGCCCTTCATTGGACCGCAAACCCTTAATACGGAGTCGTGTATCACTCATTGCACTGTTATACCCTCGCAACCGCGAGTGGTTCTGCTATTTTACTACAAATAAGAGGCTCAGCGAAATCTTTAGGTATCACTTATCAATAAGAAAACCACATGTATCCAAGGACGCTCTTACTTCCTGTCATACACATTATTTACCTGTTATCTTCACTGGATTTTCTTGGTACACAAATGAATTAAAAATTTTTTAACTGGAAATGAATGTTCATCTTGTCTGGTATTTCAGATATCTTAGAATTTGAGCTCAATGAATCTTTTCTTTCTTTTGTTAATGTTCAGCTGGAAAATATTTATTTTTGGGAAAAGGTAATGAAGCTGCAAAATAAAATGTCTAAAATAGCAACATCCGATAATGTTATCCAAATCTGAAAAAATTTACTGAAAATTTAAAACGCGAGCTTTTGCGATTTGAAACTTTGGGATCATATTTGTGTTAAGTATACAATAATCTTGCTGTTAATATAAGTTGGCCAAGCAGCCTTGCACATGTGAACATACAGTGATGACCTACTACTCGAGTATTATCAGCGACAACCCTCGTCACTTCAAGAACACTGAAGCCTCACTGTCATAGGTTTATTATACTAAACTTGTTTCCAAATATATTCACTACGTTTTTAAAACGTATATCGTAGTTATTTTGAATGTTTCAACCTTTTCATTGAACTAAAACCTAACCAATTTCTATATATTTAATTTTGTATTATAGTTTCATGTTTCTCATTTTTTAAATTAAAATTGTGAATAAATGAGCAGACATCATAAATTTCACAACATTTTGTATTAAAAATTTATTTACTACAAAATGATTGGCCTTTTGAAAATGAATGTTACACTTTCCAAATATGATGATTACTAATACAATTCTTCCAAATATGTACAATTTAATTCAATAAATGAATATCATTTAAAGTCATTCACTCCAACAGGTCTTATCACACAACTGGCACGTAAAAGGATTTTTTGCGGGTAATTTTAGATACTCCGTTATTACATGTGCAGGAGTGTTTGCACACACGTGCCAACTGTAGCCTGAAACGCATTTTAAATCACTTCTCTATAACAATGATGCCAATGTTTGATATGGAGTTTCCTTCTGGTCTCTCGGCCACCGAGTCTCACAGTTCCTACACACAAGCGTTGCGCGTGCAAGCGGCTGTGCCGTCGTTGGTGCAGAAGCAATCGTTGCAGTCTCGCTTGAAGTTGGTTCCAGGCTCGCATTCCTTAGCAGCTGGAACAAAATAAACCAATATATTTTATAAAACATGGAAGCTTCAAAATTTAGTATTTTCAGATACTATGGTAGTACTTCTTTCGTATTGCTTTAGAGCAGCTAACGCTTTCAACTAAGAGAAATGGCAGTAAAGGTGGCTGAAATTTTTATTTTCTCTACAAAATTAACTACATCATAAATAAATGTTTTCAAAAAGGTCTGATCAACCAATGATCGCATTATAGAAAGATAATTACACAATTATATCCATAAAATTATCTTTAACCATTATAATTTCCGAACTTAAAAATTTATTGTGAAATGCTGTTACTATTTAACATCTGTTTATTCCATGTCAGCAAGAAGAATTGTATACCACACAGCTCAAACATTCCCATTCTTGTGTGCGTTTTTTTCATGCAATTATTTGCAAAATAATTTCGAAACAAATTTTACTTCATTTAAGTTGATGAAATATTATTTTGTTATTATTTGAGTGTTTTTCGTTTTACAATGTTTTATTTGACGGTTTTGTATGTGTTTTCTCTAACAAAATAACCAATATTTTGTCGTTCAAGCAAACATATAAGGGCATAAATGACGTCTTGGTGAAGGGGCATCTAGGGATGTTGGGAATTTTTAGTAAGTTATTTACTACAGATAAATTTTAATCAGAGATGTTACAACACGCTGAGTAGATTATTCACATTCTTAGTCTCAATATCCAACTTTATCGCAGAGCTCTAAGCTGCTTTTTATTATCTCGCCCTCCTGAATGGAGTAACTTGACACGTTTGAGGCAGACACAAGGCTGCAGTAAGTACGACATTGAGGTATACATAAAATGAGCCATCGACTCTACAAGCGCAACAGTAAACAGCCTTTCTATGGCGCCACGTTCAAGTATGGGATTTGTAAGCGAGTCTTAATTATTTTACCCAAGATAAAAGGGGTGTTAGGTGTATGTTCTAGTTTTATGTACCTACAAAACTTCGAATTAGTATACAAACGTTATTACAGCCGATATATTGGTTTCAAGAATTTTCAATCTAGAATATTCCCCTTAATGAATAAATTAGCAACATTCACTTATTCGTGAATTACATTTGTTATCAAACCTTAAAGCATATTGTTCGCTCGGTTTACATTGAAAACGGATTTCTATAAGTCTTAAATCTCTTATTATCACATTTAGTAAGGCCTCTTATGGACTGTTCGAGGTCAAGTGAACACTTTTGAGATCTTAGTTACTTTATACTTTCAGCCATTTCTTACTTTTTAACCACCTTTTTAAATGAATGTTGTCATGTTAGTAATTAAGGTAGTGTGCATATTACACCGCACTCGGAAGTTAACGTCTAAGGATAAAATAAAAATATATTTATTGATTATTATACCTAATGAAAGGGCTTTCACAAATACCCTCGCTACCGTGAATAGCCTTTAATATTCCAATTCGTACATTAATATGTTATAAACCAATCACGAATTAAATTATTTCAGGATCTACAAAACAACGTATTTTTAAGAAGATGCTAAGACACTAGACTAGCTTTCCCCAACCACTGCTAACTCTACTAGGAGCATGCCACTAGTGAGCCTTTAAAATAAATGCAGTTGAACAGGGACATTTATGTCTGAGAGATTGGCTACCAAAGTGCTGTGCTATCAGCGGACTAACTACGTACAGGAATTAAAGGCGTTGCTGATAAACAAGCAAGTGGCAGCTGAAGCGGTGTTGTCGCTCATCTCTGGTAAGGTTTATTCTACTTGGGTTAAGAACAAAGCGAGTTTTCTTATGGGAGAGTTTGGAATAGGGAAAATTTCCGCCGCTAGGAGCGCTGTGTTACAAATTAATTACAAATTTAATCTACGTGAATATTAAACAAAAAAGAATGAACTTATTTACAAAGTTAGTTTACATTTAGTTTATGGCGGTTGCATTTATCTTGTTGCTTAACGTAGGAAACAGAGAAAATCCGGTACAAATGCGACCCTAGCGCTAAACTAGTGGCGAACATATTTAGTTGTGAAATGTTCAACATAGGTCTTCCCAGCATTAAGTAAGGTTACCTCTGGCCGCCCTGACGGGGGTGACGCCCCTGCCAGCGCCCCGACTGCAGAACTTGAGCGTGCAGACGTTCACACCAGAGGACGTGCAGGTGCAGGTGTTGCAGCCGTCGTTGGTGGTTGTCCCCGGCTGGCACGACGTCGATCTTCCTGCGGACATGACGTCACAAGCCACTTTCACACTTGCACAGGCGAGCCGACTGCCGCTTGTTGCCAGCAGTGGCTCAGCCACTTGTGGCGCAGCCGCTCTACACAATAATAGCGACGGTGGACATGGGAGATGCGAAGCTACGCGAGGGACAGCACCGTCGCGTCTAGCAGACGGCCGGAATGGTGATATAGACGTGTTTTACTATGTAATCTATGACGTAATATCTACGTGCTGGGAAATATAAAATGCCAAAAATTGTGTGATTATGTTTGTGACAAACGAAAACAATGTTAAAGAGCCACGAACTCTTTATAGTTTTTTTTTAAATGTGTGACGATGGTATTACGTCTAGGATAAATAAATTTTGTATTAAAATATATAATACTTCTAAGCCTTCGTACACAGACGAGCCGTATGCATAGCCAGGTTTTCTTTGTTGTTGATAATCAGGAAATGCGGCGAAGATTATAATTACTATAGAATGTGGCAAAGAAGTACTTGGATTTTAAAACACTGACTATTGAATATTTCCATTTTTTATGGAGTAATGTTTGCGTTACAGTTAATGTACGAGTACGTTAAGAGCATCAATGTCTTCAGTTTATTATTCAGGTAAAAATGTCTATCACCACATTAAACATTAAAGGTAAAGCGAAGTAGTTTATCACCATTCCGTGGGTTACGAAATCCGCCACTAGATGTCAGCCACTTTTCTTTTCATCTCCCATAGTCAAGCCTTGGTATCTACCACTCTTTTAATTTCCAGATAACTACTGGAGATATTTATAATGACGTTATCGATCATTTTTATATTACTTCGTGATTTATATACACACTTTTAAAGCAGAAATAATGTCGCATAATTTTGCATCCAGGTGTTCGTGGCTAACATATGAGGTGATAACTGAAATTATAGTTCTTATTCAATAACAAATAGATCAGTTCATTTTTTGAGGATGACGTTGGCAAATATATCTTTATTTCAGACAAACCAGGAAATATTAATAAATACGCTTCATAAATACAAGCAACTTGTCGTAAGATATCCATTTGGCATCCAGAAAATCATAAAATTTTTAAATATCATATGTATATATATATATATATATATATATATATATATATATATATATATATATATATATATATACACACACATATACGTATTATATATATATATAAATTAAAACATTATGCCTTTTTTTCCCTTAAGATTGTTACATGCAGGCAATGTAATTACTTAAAACTTCAATATTTTAAAAATAACTAGACAAAATTTAGTTTATCATAATTTAATTTTAAAATGTTGCAATCACTGACTGAGAGTGCTGGAACTAGTTTGTTGTTTTCTTTTATATATCAGTGCGCACAGAGCAAACATGAAAATCAACGCCACTTGTTTATGCTTACTGTATATCGTACTGCAGAACGTTGTCAGCTTCACAGTTACATTTTTCTCCTATCTGATATGAAATTTATAGATAAACAGTGACTACGTACGCGCATTTTGTAGCTTTGCCACAATATTCAGTAATTCAAATTTCACCGTATCTTAAATGCCTAACTACGTTCAATGTCGTGCAAAGAATTGGTAGTGATGTGCACTCTTCTTAAAAGACAAATGCACGCATATCGCGTGCTCCCATCAAAACAAATCCCAACAAACCTTGTTCAAATTCAAATTTTTTCCTACTTTCTAACATTTCTAACATAAGAAGCTCTATTTTATATATATATATATGAATTTGAACAAGGTTTGTTGGGATTTGTTTTGATGGGAGCACGCGATATGCGTGCATTTGTCTTTTAAGAAGAGTGCACATCACTACCAATTCTTTGCACGACATTGAACGTAGTTAGGCGTTTAAGATACGGTGAAATTTGAATTACTGAATATTGTGGCAAAGCTACAAAATGCGCGTACGTAGTCACGGTTTCTCTATAAATTTCATATCAGATAGGAGAAAAATGTAGCTGTGAAGCTGACTACGTTCTGCAGTACGATATACAGTAAACTGCCCGAAACTCTAATAAACTTTTTATCGGGGGAGTATAATACGAGCGTGATATAGGCTGTCCACAGTAAAGTGAGCACTTTTAAAAACCCTTCTAAATTCTTCCTTTCACCCTATTTCTATCTTCGTGCAGCTTTTTAATATAAACATTGCAATGTGACAAATAAACACATGTTGTACATTTCACTGCCCTCAAAATTTAATGCCTGATGCTTCAATAATATATATTTATTAGTGGTTAAAGGTGTTGGGAGGGCCTTAAAAAGTGCTCACTTTACCGTGAACAGCCTATACACGAAATTTATTGTGAATAATGAAACACGTCATCCGTGGGAGTGGGGTAATTTTTCGAAGGCTTAGTTAAAAAAGTGTGAAGAAACCGCGATTACACTATAGTATACTTCCACATTTTATATACGTAGTTTGATAACACGATTATGTAGGCAGTTCGTGAGAGAATGCTGGAAACTGTCGCGGGGAACGCAAATTCGTCCACTTCGTCTTGATTCTAAGCGAAACTCGCGATTATCGCATGTGAGAGAAGCGGTGGACATTGCAGTAGGTCTTCGCTGCTTCATATCATTTTAATGTCAAATTAGGACTTATTTATTAAGGGGCACTGTTTCATTATATTTTTGTTTTTATGAACTTTTTAAAATAGTTATCAAATTTACTAAACTGTTACTCCCGCACAGACAGTTTTTTTTCTTTCGATTTGCGCAAAAGAAATATGCGCAGCCAACTACACCGATGATATTGGCAACAATAGTCGACATTTCCAACTTCATAAAATGTTCTTAGCTATGCTATTTGTCAGATTTTATCAGTAAAACAGCGCGAAAACTCTACTGTCATTCGCAATGATAGAGAAATGCAAAACATCATGGTTCAGCCCATAATAATCGCTCCACACTCAGGGTTGGCAGGAAGTGGTGTCATGTTGGCAGGACTACTGGGCGCAGGAGGTACTCACCGGCCGCTATGGCCACGAGGCACAACACTAGAACCAGAGCTGTCTTCATCTCGAATCTCGACTGTGGGTCCAGGCAGGTTGTGGTGCTGAAGGAGATGCGCCGCGGTTTATATGCACAGGGTACTTCCCCTCGGCTCAAGGTCGTCACACACAATTACCGTCGACCAGAGAGTAAACACCTCCGGTGACTGGCCGTATTCGCACAAACTGCTCCGCGGAGCTGGTATTACGTCACGGGATTACCAAGCTCACGCTGTTTGTCCGTCACGGTTGGAGTTCCGAGAACAACACTTGCTCCTCAGGCTGCTCTTTTCTTCTTGTTATCAGCCGACGGAGCTGACATTGAACACTAATTAATGGCGGAGCAACTACACTCGCAATGCTTACTTGACTTTTAAGAGGACGAAGTCGACGTGATTTCTTTACCTCGACGAGAGTTTAGAAGGCGTGCAGTTGCGCGGTCGCCGTTCTTGGAAAATTATTTTCGCGTACGTCACATTTGAATTGTATTTACTAACAGATATAAAAACAACTATACAAAACACTTTCAATGCGAGAAACGTTATCGATGTGGTGCCGTATTTTTTTCGCCTTAGAAGCGAACGATAGTCGTGACCTTCTTCTCTGTATACCAGTCATAAACACGCAGTATTCTCTTGACTACAAAGCAGATATTGTTTTAATGTTTTGTAGTGTGACTCTCCTAATTTTAACCGTGTGTTAATAAAAATGTATTACGTGGATTTAAAAGTTCTCATATCATTTTTATCCAAAAGGTTTGTCGAAAATTACTGGTATAGTTATTTACCACGGAAAATTACATATCTCACATGCATTTCTTGCCTGCGTTTGGCATTTAAAAGTCATATTCTGTGTAAGAAAAATATAAAAATATAAGCTGCCCATCATTCCCAAAAATTCACTGGCCATCTCTGAGATGAGATAGGGTCTAGTACTTACAAACCGGGAGGCTATGTCTTAACTATGAACATTAATACCACTTTCATCTGTCAATTAGTTGTTTCAATTACTTCTCTAAGAGCCATTAGGTACATGATAGTAGGCGTGTGTTAGCACGTATTGGCGATAAAATATTGCATCACCTGTGTAATTGTCAATGAAGCATTTAAAAGATACAGTATGGTAATGCTCTATAATGGTCCCAAGTACTCACTCAAAAATTGAATTTTACACATCTTACATATGTGAGGATAAATTCCTCTTCCTTTCCTAACAATAATATCGAATAAGTGATCGTACCTTACTGACATTTTTCTATATTTATAACATGAAAGCAAGATATAAACTACTGAATTTGCATTTTAAAAAGTTCTAATTGATTCAGTAAATGTAAAATTATGTCAAATACCTGATGCAAGGCTGCGCTAGCTCCTTCACAGCCGAGGAAAGAGGCGCTATAATGAGCTGCATGCAATATGCATTCAATCAGACCCGTTGAGCTCGAGGTAAGATATGTCAGTGTACGAGTCCTATCTTAATATCCTTCCAAGGTATAATGTGCGGGATGTTAAAATCGCTGATAATTCCTTTATCAAGCCTCAAAAAAAGATTAATTCCAGCAAACACAATTTTTCTTTCAGTATGTTCAAAGTTATCGTTGCCTTTTTTTATTTTGCAAACACACTTTTCTATAGAATATTACACTCTTTATTTTTCCAACATTTTATTTTCGTCCAGTGCCCAGCAAATGAACACAAATGGAAGGAAAATCTTTAGCTGAAATTGAGTGCAGTTTAACGAGACTGAATTCTAACCTATCCCATAAAGTAGGTTAAGACAAAATTAAGGTTTATAATGTTCATGTGAAAGGCAATCGTTCTCAAATGCTCTCGATTTAGAATTATCCGTCTGACACAAATCATGCCTGGCCTTGAATAGAAAGACTCGAGGAAAGTTAGGAAAAATAATATTTTGATACATTCAAATGCCAGTCCATTGGAAAGACCGAAATAGTATTTATTACGCAATACTAATTTGCGTATTTCAAAGAAAAGCTGTTCACGGTAAAGTGATCACTTTTGAAACCAACCTTTGAGAAAAGTCACTACGGGTACAATGACATTCACGCACCTAGTAAGTTGGCAGAGATGGAGAGAAAGTAATTCCATGTGTTAACGTTAAGTTACAAGTATTAAGTAAACATGTGTGAATACCAACGTTTTTTTTTAACTTACTGGTTTTCTTTTAATTCATATGTAAACGAATAATAACATTAATAAATAATTTAATTTTCTAAATGTTTTACTGTTGCCCCTGAACGAAGCACGAATAAAGCGATCATGCCCATCCATAGTAAAGTTAACTGTACACAATATGCACAATTCATCCGCCATATTATGGCGGATGAATACATAAAAGGCATACAAGTAGATCTTAAGCAGGGTATTCAAAATTGCTCATTTTACCGTGAAGACCCTATAGACAAATGTATATGGACACACATAGTAATAGATATTTCTGTTTTCATAGGGCCGTGGTGGTTAAGTGGTCAGACTATTCGCCTCCCACCTAGGCGAACCGGATTCGATTTCCGGTGTGCTCGCCGCCGGAGTTTCGCGTGTGGGAATCGTGCTGGTCTCCCGTTTCTCCCACCCTTACATTCCGGTGTTGCTCCATACTCACATCACCGTCATTGGCTCGCAAAACCTCGATGTTAAAATCTGCCCAAATCTTTACAATACACTATGTTCAGTTCGTTGCGCAGGTGCACTTGATATTACAATCTGATGGTATTATTTAAAGATATTAGTAAATCATAGGTTATTCGTAAGTGAGCAGTGGTTTTGGTAGGATATTTACTTAGGGTGTAATTATAAATGCTAGTTATTCATTACATAAATACTAATTACGCATATTTATTAATTTCTTACTATGCGATTGAAATAGCCTCTCAATTTACCCTCTACAACTCTCCCACCAATACGTAAATACTAATTATGTATAGTTATTTAATTACATGTAAATACTTCAGTTATTTATTCATTATTTTAGGTGCTAAAAAATAAAATTAGACGTACTAACTCTCGATGGGTGATGAAGCAAGGTCTGAGCGAGTCCTCATCACTCCTGTTGCAAGCCTTACATCGTCCTATACTGCACTTCTATAATATCACCAACGAAAAAAACTTACAGATTCGCAAAAGTCGTTTAGGTGTTTTGTCCACCAAAAGGGCAGCCCACACAGGTATCAATTAATCACAGCATTCTTCAGAAGGGTGCGAGAACTAGTCAGCCATTCACGACACGCCATCCCTCGTTCCCTTGACTTGACTTGAATCGCAGCACCTACTGTTCAACTTTCAAACTATTGGAAACTGAATAACATGGTTTGCGTTAATGTTACTGACTATCGTAGTTTGCAGTCCACTGTTATACTTTCAAGTATTAACATTGACTAATGCCAGTTGAGTCACGCGCACAGAAGCTAGCTGGTTCCAAAATTATGGAAGGAATTTAACATAAATTTTCGCTATATATAATATAAACACTGACTATCGCAGTTTCCATTAATGTCACAAATATATACACAGGATACATCACACGAACCGAAGCTCTTTCCAAATTTATAAGAGGAATTTTTTATATGTATGTGTGTGTATATATATATATATATATATATATATATATATATATATATATATATATATATATATATATATATATATATATATATACTGAATATCGTAATTTACGTTAATGTCACAGATATACGCAGGAATTTTATAAAGTGTATATATATATACACAGCAATACGTTGGTTAGCCATACAGATTTTCCCTACAGAAACCCGTGTCGTGTGCAGTGAAATGGTCTCGTGGAAACAAGACTCAGTAAATTGTACTAGAAGACTAACGCACGGCACTTGTGCGCAATCGGTGTAATGGGTGTAGTAAAATTTTACATAAGAACTATTTCTGACTAGGCATTACCAACACATCTACTTTCTCTCTGTCTCGTCTCTCAAGTCTTTGATGTTACGAACCTCCCGAATATCTCCACTACACACACACACACACACACACACACACACTCTATCTCTCTCTCTCTCTCTCTCTATCTATCTATCTATCTTTATTCATATTAGTTATTATATGCTGTTCACGGTAAATGAGCGCTTTTGAAAGCCCTACTTAAGATCTACTTGTATACATGATGTGTGTTCTTTCACCTTATGTAAAATCAACATTTCCATGGGCCTCATCACTTTATTCGTGCGTCGGTCAAGTGAAACTGTGGAATTATTAGAAAAGTAAATATTGTACAAATCTGCTAATTTTTACACTTCGATACATTAAAAAAAAAGAAAGAGATATAAATGATTTAAGTTATCGCAAATTGTTACCTAACACATTTTGTTCGGCATTAATATATGGAACTACTTCCCCCTTCATCGTTACCATCTTTACTGAACACATGTCACTCATTGCGCCCGTTAAATATGCGCAGGCAAGGGCAGTGCCATTTTTCTAAGGTTGATTTCATAAGAGCTTACTTTATCGTGAACAGCCTTTAATGAAACATTGTAAATAATAAGCAAAAATTTAATTGTACATTGAATTCAACCAAAAAATTAGGTAATTTCATTTTAACACAAGAATAAAATGCTTGTGATGTATGATATATTTAGGAAGCAATCAAACACGTGGCATATAAGTTGTTTTTTTTCAAAGGTTTAATTCAAGAAATATGAACAAACAGTTAATAGACTACATATAGTTAATGTATACACTGTCGTGTGAACCAGTAGGACGGCTGTAAATGGGAATACCGGGATCAATAGATCTGGTGGCCAAGCAGCCGTGACAATGGGCGACTAACTTCTAGCTTGTGTCTTATCTGTCAGTAAACCTGTATCGCACTCCAAGTGTTAACAAGGCCTTTCCCCTCCCCAAACCCTTCTCGCAACTGTAACTTCTTATCAACGCCGACAACATCTCGTCGCTGCTCACAGATGTCCTGGCAGTCGGTGAAGCAGGAGCAGCGTCTATTGAAAGGTAGAAGGCGGAGAGAGAGAGAGAGAGAGAGAGAGAGAGAGAGAGAGAGGGTGGTATCGTACGCGACAATGGGTGTTGTTATTGTGGAGCGTCATTGTTTGCAAGCCGACCTGCCTCCATACTTCACGCGAGCGGCGACATGTTTACAGGCGCCCCGACTCGCTTCCGCTCTACAGCAAAGCTCGCCGGTTACAGGACATCCCGGCGCTGGCGTGACGCATGTGTGGCGGCCAGAGAACAGGCAGTCTGTGAGTGAGTGAAGAGATTTGGGCGGCTGTTAACCCGTTCGGTCACGCATTCAGCTGTGAACCCTGGTGTTGGAGACGTTTAATACTGTGATGTGCGCTACACTCGTTTCTAGTGTCCTGTGTGCAGACAGCAAACTGCGTGCTGCGGTCTCTAAGACGTTACCGTCAGCCATTCGTAAACGAGAGGTGTGGTAACTTCCACAAATCATATTATAATCCATTCGCGGTTATTTCAGACTTTTCTGAAGCCCTGCTAAAGTTCTACTTCCGGGATATTCCTTCGCCTCGTGCACACTAAGCTTAACTAAGTCTAGAAAATTATACCAAAGGGACACCGCACTTAATTCTTGAGCACCAAGTGCAACAGTATATTGTATAAGAACTATTTCTTACCAGGCGTTACCAACACACGTGTTTTCTCACTGTTTTTTTTTTATTCAAATGATTTATAAATGAAGCATTATAGTTTATAGATAAAATATGAATAACATTTCCATTTAACAGAAAAAAATAACTTTCATGGACACAAGTATAAAACGCTTGTGATATATGCAATATGTTGGAAGTAACTAAACACGTCATACATGGGGAGATTTTTCAAAGGTTTGATTTGAAAAGGACGAAGAAACCGCGAATAGACTATACCTGTCGCGAGAACTCTCGAGGCATTGGGTGCTTATTCATCCCTTTGTACAGTACTAGTCATATCATGCATGTGCAACATGTCCACGATAGCGGACAAGGTGACTGAATGGGTTAACATCGAAGTCTTGGGAGCCGATGAGGGTAAAGCGAGGTGAGTATGGAGCATCGCCTGAATGAAAGGGCAGGGGAAACAGGAGATCCCCGAGAATACCTGTTGACCTGTGGCATCGTCCGGTACGATTCCAAGTAAAAATGGCAGCAATTTAAAGAAATAATTAAATGTGTTGTCTGTTTATTGAGAGCGTGCCTTCTATTTTACTGACGCAAAATTCACCTAATACAGTTTCCATTTGTTCTATGCATACAACAGTACGTTCTGTCATATTTCTGGCCTATTTAGGTTCTTATTCATTTCACTGTTACTCTTGCTCGACGCATGAGTAACGTGACCAAGTACAGGCAATGTCAATTTTACTTTTGGCGGAAGAATAAAAAGAGGGCAGAAAGTAGATCCTAGAAATGAATTTCGGATATGCTCAGTTAACCGCGAAAATTTTATAGCGTTCTGAACTGAAACTTCTAAAAGTTCACTCAACTAAAACGCTTATGTATTTGTTTTCAATTAAAAATCTTTAAAATGTAACATACTTGTAGTTTTCGGTAGGCTATATGATTTAAAATAGTATTTTAAATACTAAGCTTATTTTAAAAACTATGTACATAAAAATTCGCAGGATTTCCATTCCTGTGAAATAGATCCCATAACGAAGTGGCTGGTTGTAGCGTTTTTACTGGGATGACTACTGTAACGTTATACTATTAAACATAAGACAAATCTCTGAGGCTAATCCTCTTAACGTTACTGTACTCTGGGGGTATAACTCAGATGGTACAATGACACAAGACAATTACAAAAACTACTAATTCCTTTATTATTCCTTCTCATACAATAAATGAACTTAAATAATTTACCAAACAATACCGAATAATCACTAGATCTGAAATATCTCAACAAATAAGAGTGAATAAAAAACTCGACTATTCCAAGCTACAATTACGTTAACAAATATGAAGGCTCTAGGGTTCACTGCTCGTATGATCGTTTCCGAATCTATCCTGCACCCAGAACCGAATATCTCCTTACCACTGATATAAGTGACACCGGACCGGAGCTCCCCCGCCTCGGTGTGTTGTCGTGGTGTAATTGGCTGATCTGGTCACGCCTCTCCAAAACGTCAGTACCTCAGCTTGCTCTGCAGTGATGCCCTCAAGTTGCTCGCGCCGACCTCCGGCGTCGATGTGCCCCCGAAGTGGTACCAGCAGAGTGGGTCAAAGAGTGGGGCGTCGTCATGCACAGGCGGCCTTTCATAACTTGCGACTGGCCGACATACAGGGACGCCTTCTGCCACACTCGTTACTCCCTAGCTCCCCTCTCGCCACAAGTGCGCCACGACAGCGCTCCGTCATCTAAGTGCGCGTGTTCGGCTCCCGCGGCTACTCCATAGTACTATTTAGATGCACTAAAAGTGTAGACATAAACTACAGTTCTATGTAACTTGTGCATTTGGGTGATAGTATTATTTGCATTTTCTGTGTCCCCTTTCATATTGCACATACCCACTAAGTAAGTTATTTGTACATTTTAATGCAACATTGCCAGAAAATTGTTATTGTTTCCAAGCAAAACTGGGACTTAGTTGGCTGGACGCTAGGTGAGGTGCGAGGACTCCTTGGCTCGAGTCATTGATTTTTAATTTGTGAGTCAAAACTATAAGTATTAAGGATCATCGATTTCTTAAGGCCGCAGATAAGTTTAAAATTTAATAGGAAGAGACAGAGATATTCAGAAATATTGTGGTAATAGTAAGTTATTTATAAAAGTTCTTTTTTAATTAATTAACTGTACGTAAATCTACCATAAAGTTGTCTGTCGTCCGTGTTGCATAAATAAATTATCCTCATGTGTATCCTTATATTTCCTATATAAACTTTATAAGCTGATTTTTCAAAAAACATATAAATTACTATACATTTTCTGGACATTAACCTAAGGTACGCACTCGTGTATGTATAGCAGGGAAGGAAAAGGTTATGGATATATTTGCAAGCTAATAAGTAACTTATTCCATTTAAATGAATAAAATGTTCACCCTCCAAGGTAAGAATTTTCATGCCATTTTCATCATACAATATATCTATTGGGAAACATTTCTACCATTCAGGAACATGTGATTTTCTATGCGTGATAGTGGTTTTCTAACACTGATGATGAAATTATTCCTCTGATTCCATCGCATTCACGACGTTGTAAATACAGGAGTTATCTCAAAAGAGAGAGGGCTGCAGGGGTTGGAGAGATGAAAAGCGTCGTAGTGTCTTAAACAAAAGTAGTACTGCTGTTTGCCTAATATAAGGCTTTGTGCAATGCCGGTCGCGTCACGAATATTTCTTTAATCATTTCCAGAGGCCAGGCTTTGTTTCCGGGCTAATAAAGCAACAGCGCGAATTAATTATACTAGGTCGGTCGCCGGGGGTGATGTTTTTACATCAGTCCGGGAGTTTCCCAAGCACGCTGGCTGTCAGTCAGCTCATGGTGCGTGTAATATTTGCTTATTTTGGCGCGGACACATCTATGTGATCAGACCGCCGCGTGGGGCTCCGGAACGGAAACAATGATTCAACGTTTCCAAGTCGATCCATTCCGATACTATAAATTAGTCACTAACACCACGGTCAAAATAAGCGCGGCCTCGTTCGCTCGAGCATACGACTACAAAGCGGGCATGGCTCTGAGTTGGCGCCACGCATGCGCGAAGAACGGGCGGGAATTCGTGGCGACTCGCAGCAATGTTGGGCACGGGTGAGAGTTCCCAGGGACGTGCTTGCTGTTGCGTAAATTTCTGTATCCTCCTCTAGAGCTGTCGGTTTAAGCCATACGAGCCAGTATGAATTTTGTTACTTTCATTTCATACCCATTTCCCAAATAAAATATTGCCTGCTAACGCAGGCGTATTCACTTGAAACCTACAGCAGTGTTCCCAAAAAAAAAAAGTCATTATAGGTTATTCACCGTAAAGTGAGCACTTTTTAAATCCCTCTCATTTGAAATATTAGTTTAGAAATATATTTTATTTTAGCCTTAGGTACTAACTTCCGAGTGCGGTGAAATATATACATTTTGATTATTACTTACAGGACAGTATTAATTTATAGCTTAGATTAAAGTATAAGAAATGGGTGATAGGAAAAAGTTACTAGGGCGTCAAAAGTGCTCACTTTACCGTGAACATTCTGTTCCAGTTTAAAAAAATATATAATTTCTTAAGGTTTCCGCGTTATGAAGTACCTAAAGAGTGGCATACTTTAATTTTATAATTAATGCTTATTCAGGATTAGTCTACTGTTATTTTTAGCTGACACGGTTATTCATGCTATCTCGGAAAAATCTGTCTCTTCAGTAGTTAAAATCCTTCCCCACCGGGATGAACAACTCCCTTTTTCCCGTTAGATAAATTAGATGGTGTCATTGTCCGAGTGGACAAGAATTTGGTGGGCGAAATTTTTTGCAAGGTAGTTAATAATAACCTATCCATCACGCTTTATACGGGTTTACCCCGGTACAGGCTCTTCCTAAGTCTATACTCTATTCCGTAGTGAATTAATTACTGGACCTGCGGCGCGGTTTTAATCAGTAAGTTCCGAGGAAAGTCTATGACTGCGCATTCAAGCCATGCATTCAATATGAAGCAGACTAATTTTTCGTCTTCTACGCATGTCGCCAAGATTGGCACAAGGAAAATAACCAAAACGAGTATCACATCCGTGTGTTTCAGCATAATACTGAGTTTGTTTGCATTTGGTTTCAATCCCAAAGCCGCATTTGATCAAAAATATTCACCTATTTCGTAACTAATATTTGGGTTACAACTTTATCACAAGTACTGTACTAGTATACGATAATACTGTACTAGTATACAATAATACTTATTTAAGTAAAACAGTGTGCTAACCATATTAGAAAAAAAAAACTCATTTGAAAACTGTTTAGGAGAAGAAGCATTTCAATTTTGGAAGACGAAGATGGTTACTGCGGAGCTGACATGTATACTCTACCCCTATATTCTATTCATGGTAAAAAATAATAATATTTGGTATCTGCAATTTCCAGAGCAGAAACGAGAAAACTGTATTTGTAACTTAGCTCAGAAAATGCAGTAAAATATACGCCGATAGGCTCAAATCTGTTTGAAATAGGTAAACGAATTACAGTAGAAAAAGGTATCTCTATAGGTATATTACTGTAGTTTAGCCATGTTTGTTGTTTACTAAGAGAATGCGGAAGAAATTTTTTTTTTTATGCAGTAGTGTTATCTCTACGAGCTTATTGGTTATACACAGCAACAGAAACTGTTTTAAAAGTAGGACGAGTTGTATGTCGAATTAAGTGCAGAATTTTCTCTGCTGTCATGATAGTTTACAATTCACAAATCCTCAGTACTTAGTGTATTGCATGGTACACAGTAGACGTGCCATTTTAATGTGTACAATTCGGTGAGTATTTTATGGAATTTACATTCGAAAATTTCTAATTATTAGAGACACTGTGTCGACGTTTACTGAACGTCATGAATTTACTGACAGTTACAACCGAGTACATAACGCAATACTTGTGCTGCAGTTGTGCAAGGAAATAACAAACGTAATCGCAGAGCGATTGTTGGAAATAAATTGTGTGGAATGCCGTCCACATTATCTGGCATACGCTCACACACAATTCAAAATGCCAGCATACATTGCAGTTTTGATTCGCACTGATTTCCTTCGGAGCCGATGACGTGATGCAATACAGACCTGAACGAGAGAACAGACGGAATTGGACGAGAGTCAACATATTTAATAAAATGGCGGCACAGAAACTCAAACTTTACTCTTTCCAATGTAACTTCCATACAAAACTGGCTGAATTATTCACATTTTAAGTTTGGTAGATCCACTATGTCCAATTCTTTACTAGTTTAAGATTGTAATAAGGAGAAAAAAATACTCTGTAATGGGGCTGGTTCGCATTTAATTGAGCCCTAATGAAATCAACCTAAGAACGATATGTGCACATTTTTCTGTGTGTATTTTGACAGCTACACAGACTGGTATGATACCAGTAAAGTTTACAGCTCTTCTAGAAAACTAGTTCATGTAATATCGCCGTATTAAAAGCTCATCGTTCAAATTTTTGGGCATCGAATTATTTTATCCAGTTCTGTTCGTTTATGCATATTCAGATAAAGAATTTGAATATTTACATTCCCAACCATTTTACAGGTACATTTTACCAACACATCAACCAAATCAATAACTCGCTGAAATGTGGCGGAAGAATACAAATTTGAAAGATAAGTATTTCATAAGCGAGGCTTTCAAATATGCTCATTGACTTTAATATATTGATGTAGAAATATCAAATCCGTAAATTTTATAACAATAAAATTTCTTTTAAGTATTTATTGAATGATTTTAATTCCTTTGTGCATCTCCCTTAGTCACGAAATAGCGGCAAAAAGTAAATTACTCTTTCAAATTAAAACTGATTCAACGACAACTAACTGAAAGAGAACAATATAAATGCAGGAGTTCTGGGCAGAAATTCCATGAGCAACTATTAAGTCAAGTAAAATAGAATAGTCAACAAAAGATGTGGTCAGTCAGAATGAAAGTCTGTAAATTACCAAAGCTGTAAACAAAGGCTGAGAGTGAAGAAATATCTACTCACATTATGATTTCTTTTGGGTTTTATTGCTTCACACAACAAATTACAGAAGACCAAATTAAATTACGATACTCAAGCAAACAGATTACTTGACGTATGTAACAGTGTATGGTACGTTTTTCTCATATTGACAATTTACATTGGACAGTGTCAATTTTCATGTTAGTGGCGAAAAACTTAAAAAAAAAAATTCTGCCTTTCACATGTACTGTTCCGGATAAACGTACAACTTTAATAATCGTCCTTTAAAAAATATCACTGCCCGTAATTGCGTAATGTAAGCAATTACCGCAATAATAACAAATCAGTTAGCATTCAACTACGAAAAGCAGTTAAATCTTTTATTGACTTGCTAAAAGTCAAAACTTTAGTCACCTGCAGTACAGTTTTCTTTTTGCTTGATGCAAACAAATGAACTTGGAGTGACTAATACATTTTGTCTCTACTTCTTCACGCCATCACTTTGCTGTCGCAATGATCCAGTTAATTACTAGACCGTCGTTTTTTATTTTCTTTTTCGTGCTCCCGTCATAACAAAACAGTGTTTCACGACTGAAACGATTTTAAGTGGCAGCTTGTAACACCAAAATTAAAGTGTTCATTGACGTGAGAAATAAGACATTTGTATAATTTGTCCTCTGAGTAAAGTAACATTGTTTATTGCTATCTGCTATATTTAATAACAGATTAATGTCCCAGAAATTCTTGAAATTTCGAGCGAAATTCCAATTTGGGAAGTTAGCTACTTACATGCAATTTAAGCGGGTGTAAATTTTAAACGTGGAATAAACTTGAAGGGACTTCGGATAAGTGTGTTTTGTTGTATTTGCGATATATGTTGCAATTGTGAGAATTTTAATAAATATATGTTTTGGTGCTTTGCAGTATTTACGTAATTAGATACCAGTTTACGAGTTGATACCATGGCACATATGTCACTCGTTTGAAAAATAGAAATCATATCAGAATGTTTTACACTACACGTGACGCATTCCTTGAGTGTTAGAAATATGCTAACACAGTGTTATAAAGTTTGGCTGAAAAGAAATATCCTTTGTAAGAAAACAGTACGGCTAAACAAAAGTTATAGTGTTATGTACTTTGAAAACTGTGGCTGGATGAATTTATGCGAAACTTGTACCGAGCGATAAATATTGCCGTGACAGTGCCTCAATTGCATTCTAATTTTCAAGAATCGTGCCTGTAATTACGCACCCAAAATATACCATGCTGTTATTCGCGTTACTTGAGAATCGTGTAAGTGATGGAAGGGAAATCACAAGTAGGTTTCATTCCCTGAAGTCAGCAGCAATACTTGGTATGAAACAAAATGTGTCTGCAAGCTTGCGAGTTGTCATTCTGTGTGTATTTTATTCAACCGTGATATAAATTTTGATCTAGCAGTACGCCCATGTCGTATGTTGTTACGGTACTTGTGTTGTTTGTAAAGCAAAACTAAAGCATTAGTTTAGAACGAAATATTTCAATAGTTACAAACAGAAGAATTAAATGACCAAAATTACCCCAAAAACATAATTTTAAATATATTGTTAAGTAAAATATTAATTTATTCATTCACGCGGAATGATGATGGCTCTGTAATTTTTGGCCAACCGTAAAATTAGCCCTCTGGCTGATACGGACCGATTGCAGCCATCAGACTTTCTAGTCAAGAATATTTTACCGCGTGAATTTGCTTGATTTTCAGTCATGCATTTCATACCAATTTGAGTTCCATTTTAATGAAATCAATCAAATTATTTCTGAGATTAAACTATGAAATTTATAAATATGAAGTACTAATTAACAGGCCCTGAAAAACATTTTCCACTCCCTATGGCAGTAATATTCACACTTCCCACTAGATAACCCTCCTGTGATCCTAATACGAACATAATCTAGTTGCATATTAACGCAGAGCAAATCCCGCTTTTCCTTAACTCAACCTCACTTCGTCACGTGTAATCATTTTCAGCTGAAACGAATTCAACCGTTTCTATTTACTTAAGCTTATTTAGGATATGTAGATTTTTCCAAAGTTCCGTTCTTGGGGACCGTACGGAATCTCCAACATCCTTCTTCCTTTTAGTGTAGGCAAAGAGAGGTAATAAACATCGGAACATACGGGACATCTATACGCTGAAGGCTAAATACAGAATGTGAACGAACAAATTATAATAAACACCATAGTGGGGTAGATAAATACAAATGGTGCACATTTCATTAAGGAATAAATAGTTAACACACTAATGGCAGTGGCAATATGGTAGGGCGGGTATGCAATCACAATAACTATGCTACAGGCAGTGCATTCGAATGACACTTCCTATTTAAACATTTGGGCTGATGGCATGGGGAAAGATTGTTTTTTCTATGCCTGTGTTCAAAGTGTCTGTTCAAGCTGTCCTCCACCGTCGGCCGCACAGGTGATGCAGCGCTGAATCATGTTGCGACGCCCGTGTTCAATTGTTCCCAGCGTAACTAGCTCATCTCTCGTGTCAAGTGGCGTTGCACACACCGTCGATTTTATGTGGCCCCACAGCCAGAAGTTAGGTGGTGTGATGTCAGGTGAGCGTGGTGGCCATGCTGTGGGGCTCCAATACCTATCCATCGGTTCGGGAAGTGCATGTCGAGGTGCCGGCGAGCCGCGATGGGGAATGAGGCTTAGCACCGTCCTACTGAAACCACATCGCCTCACGAGCATCTGAAGTATCTTCCTCCAAATATTCCGGTAACACGTCCTGCAGGAACTTTAAATACGTAGCGCCTCCGAGACTGCGGCCATGCGGTAATGAGCTGATTTATTAGGCACGCAAATACGCGCGCAGGCTGGTTACAATGCCATGTACATAAAGTTGCATACCCGCTCCTACACATTGCCATTGCTATTAGCAGGTTAACTATCGGCGTTAGACTACTGGTTCCTTGATGAAACATGCTCCGTTTGTACTTATCTACCCCTTTCTGGTGTTTACTATGATTTGTTTGTGAACATCTGGTATACCCCCCCCCCCCCCTCTCTCTCTCTCTCTCTTTCTCTCTCTATCTCACGGGAAATCTATAATGAAAGGATATGTCAAGAACTGTCAAAATTTACACCTCTTGTATGAAGTGGACATTATCGTTACAACTACCTAGGAGTGAGGAGGTTCTTGAAGGCACGTATGTGTTAATTAAATGTAAAACAATCAATTTTGCCATTATGTATATACAATATTTACATAAATCTAAACAGGTATTTCTTTCACAAGGTATTATCGCTTACTATATTGAAGTACTTTGTGGAAATAATAAACACTTACATAATGATCTCTTATAATATATCAACTTAATTATTTAATTAATAGAATTAATAAAGTTATTCACGTCAGCATTCTACACAACTCTCTCTGACCGCTCCGAAACGTACGTAGTTCACAAACACAGCATCACTCATCCAGGAGTACACCTTTCAATACCCACATTCCCTTCGGACACTCGGGTCGCTGTCTTCACACTGCCACAAATCTCCGTAGCTCACAGAGTCACCAGGGATATTCACCAACCACCGTATTTCACGCGCGGTCAGGGAGCTCTTGATTCACTAATACGCAGATCTATAACCGCAAAATATTTTTATAGAATTTCAAAGACAGCACCAAATATATAAAAATTTGGACTATATATTTAATTTGAAATCCGAATGCAAGTTTGGCAAATATCCATCAAGAAACCATTTTCTACATGTAAAAACGTAATTACTTTCACTTACTTTATCTGCTACGATATGACGTTACTTAAAACAGTAACCAAGCAAAACATAGTATTATGTATGTTTTTGGCAATAATAACTCAGTTATATATATAGTTTAGCCACAACACTGCAAAAATCAGCAGCTCTTCATAGCGGCCGAATGTAAGGGTGACATTCTCCCAAACAGGTAGAAAGTCAACTTATTCTAAGTAGATTATATTCACCTTACGATACTTTTTATCAGTATATTTGTTTAGAGATCAGAACAACGTACGTTGATAATATTCAATATTCAGTAATAGTTTCAGATAATATTTAATACAACGCAAAATAATTTCCACGGTAGAGAGAAAAATGATTTACAATAAAAACGGGGTAGTGTACGTGCACAATTAGTAAGTAGCTGTGTTATTCACGTCCAATAAATGTTTTCAAGCACGCTGTTCTGTATTCGTCCCTACGTTGAAAGTTTCATTTCCCTGAAATTATATCTGCAGTTATCTTCCCCGAACTTTAGTTCGACAAAACAAAGTTGTGTTCCTGCTCCCTTCCAGGGAAATTTCTCACTTCCCACGAGAGCATAAAAAGCAAACAGAAGAAAAGAAAGAGCTATGGCCTGAGATCGGCACACAGCTTTATGCTACGTTTCTGTCCGCTGGAACTCAAAACTGGTGTTTGATAGCTGTATAGCTCTAAGTCTCATGGGGTCACCGTGTTGTAGTGGTTAAACTAGGGTTCGATTCCCGGCGGGGTCGCCCCCGGATCTTTGTTTGTGGGAATCTTGCTGTACGATGCCGCTGATCGGTAGTTTTTCTCGGGGATCTCCCGTTTTCCCCACCCTTGCATTCCGGCACTGTTCTATAGTCGCCTCGCTTACCTTCATCGTATCTCAAAACCTCGATGTTAAGAGCCACCCAAATTTCTTCACTTACTCACTCTAAGTCCCACGGGCAAATCCTACGTCGTGACTCAAAACTGTAAATGTAATTATGAAATTAGTAGCAAGCCTTGGGATTATTTAATCGATTAGCTTTTACGCCAATAGGCTGCCCAGTCAACATCTTACATATTGATTTTTATAGCATCTAAGAACGGTACATAAAGACACTCGTTGATGGCTTGCTCAAGATTCGAACTTCGAATTTAAAACATATAGGTCAGAAGAAAACGTCTTTAAAGACCTCACCCATGTTAATAAATCTATGTAGCACACTGAGGTATACTTTGTTGTTCCAGTTGTTTCCGTTGCTGTTGAAACATTACTATAGAGCCTAGCGTTTGCACGTTTCAACATGCAGTCTTTTTAGAATTTCGTGTGCACAAAGTTGTAATGCTATAGCTACATAGAACCTCAGAATTCGTACTGTACTTTGCGGAATTTGGTTATACGTGTTCTTGCAACGAGACCGATGTAGAGAGCTATTGGAACGGCTGGGAGAGGTGTGTAGGGTATAGGAGGGAGGGGGAATCTGAAGCTAACTGCAAATTCGAGGGCGAATCGTTAATTTTCTAAGATCACATTGACTGCAAAGTCGTAGGATTCCAAACCTGCAAGCAGGACAGGCCTATATTCATCGGCACGAACCAGATTTTTTACTAAGATAAAGGGCTGACGCACATAAACCTGCGGTATTCAAAGATCAACTGTATCCATTAATCATTTTTTTTTATCTAATGCATTACAACGCCCAATTTTTAGGCTTGAGAGAACGTCACACTTTAAAGTGCATTTCCCGTATACAAATATATAGTTACTATGTAATACATCTACCTCACTAATACCAAGTAGCCAGCGATGTCCATACATCATTACTTTCATAGTGATAGGAGGATCAGTAAACAATTATTCGCTAGAGTGATTTTTAAACTTCCAAAGAAAAAGAAACATTTTATAGAAATCATCGCTTATTAAAGAATGCGAATTGTGATATTTATATGCACTATTACATGACTCGGAAGTTTAGAAAACTGCACTGCAGAATCACCTGTGTATTTGTTGTAGTCGAAAAGAAAATTGTTTCGATTTCCCCCCAACAAAAATCAATATGGAAGTTCACAAATTAATCTTCCTTCCCTGAAACTTATATATGTGATGAAATTGGAATAAATTATGCAGTTAATTCTGTAAGGGGAACGTTATGGTTCCTCTAAACCTCTTACATATGTGCCGCCCTGGCTATACGTATTTGCAGTCGTAAATGTTTCATTTGGCCTAAAGTATTTGTTAAATAAATAATATATAATATGTATGTGCTGAAGCCGGCTGAACTGATGGTTTTAAAAGCATGCATGTATTATCTCTCTTGTAAACGGGAGTCAAACATGTCCACGAATGGTTAGGAAAACGTCATAAGTATTACGTACCGTCAGTGCGAAATACCGCAACAAATTTTACGTGGATTTAATTTAGAGCGCTATAATTCACGTAGAAATGTTAGTTTTGTTTTGCTTGTTTTCAATCAGTCTACCGACTAAACACACGGATTAATGTATGAGAATAGGGGTATTTAATTTTGATGGCACTCTAATTAATTGCTGCTACTAATCGTGTAAAATTTCTTCTGTATTCGCCTGAGTAACATCAACCTCATCTAAGTTACTATTAGAACCGTCTTCCACAGAACTCTCAGTGCCATTTAAAGAACAACAGAAATAAAAGGCCGTGCAGCACGTCTATTAGGTGAACCGTTGTTCACTCTTGTAAGTCGTACTTATAACTGTAAATATAAAAGGCCGTGAAGCACGTCTATTAAGTGAACCGTTGTTTACTCTTGTAAGTTGTACTTATAACTGTAAATATAAAAGGCCGTGCAGCACGTCTATTAAGTGAACCGTTGTTCACTCTTGTAAGTCGTACTTATAACTGTAAATATAAAAGGCCGTGCAGCACGTCTATTAGGTGAACCGTTGTTCACTCTTGTAAGTCGTACTTATAACTGTAAATATAAAAGGCCGTGCAGCACGTCTATTAGGTGAACCGTTGTTCACTCTTGTAAGTTGTACTTATAACTGTAAATATAAAAGGTTGTAAAGCACGTCTATTAAGTGAACCGTTGTTCACTCTTGTAAGTTGTACTTATAACTGTAAATATAAAAGGCCGTGCAGCACGTCTATTAAGTGAACCGTTGTTCACTCTTGTAAGTCGTACTTATAACTGTAAATATAAAAGGCCGTGAAGCACGTCTATTAGGTGAACCGTTGTTCACTCTTGTAAGTTGTACTTATAACTGTAAATATAAAAGGTCGTGAAGCACGTCTATTAAGTGAACCGTTGTTCACTCTTGTAAGTTGTACTTATAACTGTAAATATAAAAGGCCGTGCAGCACGTCTATTAAGTGAACCGTTGTTCACTCTTGTAAGTCGTACTTATAACTGTAAATATAAAAGGCCGTGCAGCACGTCTATTAGGTGAACCGTTGTTCACTCTTGTAAGTTGTACTTATAACTGTAAATATAAAAGGTCGTGAAGCACGTCTATTAAGTGAACCGTTGTTCACTCTTGTAAGTCGTACTTATAACTGTAAATATAAAAGGCCGTGCAGCACGTCTATTAGGTGAACCGTTGTTCACTCTTGTAAGTTGTACTTATAACTGTAAATATAAAAGGTCGTGAAGCACGTCTATTAAGTGAACCGTTGTTCACTCTTGTAAGTTGTACTTATAACTGTAAATATAAAAGGCCGTGCAGCACGTCTATTAGGTGAACCGTTGTTCACTCTTGTAAGTTGTACTTATAACTGTAAATATAAAAGGATACGTGCTCAAATTTCCGTGTGAAATCGCGTCTTAAATAATTTGCGCTACTATTGTCGAAAATAAAGTAATTACTACATAATTTTTCACTCTTTTTATGTTATTAAAAGCGCCTCATATTCATTTAATTTATAAAATTTTTGGTGTTGAAACAAAATATAATTTTCCATGCCATTCATAAACTAATTAGTGTTTTTAGACGTCATACAAGTATGCCAGAATAAATCGTAAATAAACGGTGACGAACTAGCAATCCTTAACTTGTTCTCAGGTAAGTATAATCAATGCTGGTCTATTATAAAATTCAATAATATTATTGCAATATATTATCTACCATACATAAGGAATGCTGCGAACTCCTTACACTGAGAAAAAGGTTTCGTTAAATAGAAAAATATTTGTTTCGTGCAAACAAATTAATTGTTTGTATATAGGGACAATTAAATATATTTGCACAAACCAAATTTGTTTTTTTTTTTTTAATTTGTTTGGTGACGCTAAAGATTTGCATAGCTCTACGTATATTAAGAGTATAAGTTGTTATACAAGGGCCGCGGTGACCCAGTGGATAGAGTGCTCGGCTTCCACAAAGGCGAACCGGATTCTATTCCCGGCGAGATCGCTCCCGGATTTATCGTGCCGGACGACGACGCCACTGATCGGTGGGTGTTCTCAGGGATATCCCGTTTCCCCCCGCTCTTGCATTTCGACGTCACTCCATGCTCGCCTTGTCTCACTCTCATCTTGACCACGATGTTAAGAGCCGCCCAGATCTCTTCACTCCACTTCACTCAGTAATTACAAAAAAAGTTAGAGGAGAACCGAGGCAAGGAGCGCCAGACGCTGGTAAGTGAACATTACGTCTCTGAGACCTTAGCCAGGGCACCCATTTTATCAAAGTGAATATATTTTTAATCTATCGTGTCTAACTCATTACATTAGCATAGGATATTTTCATCTTTATAGTATTATTATATTTTTTATTGAATTAATTATATTGTATGCGCCTTTACTAAGCATCAATAGGTACAACACAAACACTGATTTGTCCTTACTATAACGAAAATAAGAAATAAATTCTCGACCTTTAAATTAGAATTAAAGTGGTTGAATAACCCGTTTGCCCGAAAACGAACTAAATAAATTCCGGTATTGGACCAAGGTGATATTTTGTTGCTGCCACAAATTTGAGATGATGGTAATGTTGGAGCGTTCCAGCCAACCAAATTCTTATTCACCCCGAATCAAATATGCATTTGACTACACCACGCTATTTTTAATATTTACGGAAACCAGACCGATTAGTTGAACGTACTTGTTGAATGGTCGGAATAACCAAATAGATGTTAGGGTTAACAAATGATTCTAAATGCTTCATTTGGTTCAAGGATACGAATTTAGTTGTTTGGAGCCATGTCAGTTTATTTGAGTGAGCAAATATATTGTTCGCTGTAAACAAACACTTTTCAAGTAATTGTATTTTGTATCTGAAACAAAATCATGGAACCTGTATACGACCGTCATCCTGGAGTCGGAATCAGTTCAGTCAACTGGCCAGCCAATGAAATAAAGTAAGAATACGGATGCTACTGTCATTATGAATGTCGAACGTCAACAATTTTTTTTTTGGAGTATACGTAATAATCCCCACTTGAAAAATGTAACTGCTAATGCAGGAATTTAGACTTCAATTTTTTTTGGGGAGGGGATGTGTGTGTTTTTGTGATTAACTATCTTTTAATATTTACTAATATATCAATGTAAAGTACACCTTTATTCATATAATAATTTTAATTTTAACAAAAAGCCAAAAGAATAATGAGTTGGACTCGAAAATTCATACGTCAACCTGATAAACTTCCGAAGTAATAAAAATAGTAATTTTTAAAGATATATATTTACATAAAAATTTTAGTCAACGTAGCTAAATATAATTTTGTTCTGCTGACAAGAGAAGAGAAAATGAATGAAAATATGCTGGTTTTCTCCCCTCCTGCAAGGGTTAACACCATGGATGGAAAGAGACTGGTGTTAACCAGGGCAGGCTACCCATCTGAGGCACCGAGTAAAAATTTGGTAGACTGATTCTCGTCTACTGCGCATGTCCTTAGAATTGACTTGTCCAGCGCTAAAATAACTGTCAGGATCACATAGTCAGTACTACTGAACGTATTCGTTTACGTCTGGTTCCTCTACAGACTTGGAAAATACCTTGGAAAATACACTGGAAAACCTTGGAAAATACACTGCCCGTAACTACACTGCTGGCCGCTAGAATTGCAACACAGAGAAGACGGGCGTGACAAGGACCTCGCATTGCCGGAATGTGTAGAACAGGTCAACACAATGACGTGATTACTTGTCCAGCCAAGTGGCGCAGCTGGTGCACTGACAAGCGGCATGGAAGTGATGATCGGGGAACCGCTGAGGGGTCGGGGCATTGTTTATCCCGCCGGAGTGATAATGCCACGTCACAGAACACGACAACCATACGAGCAGGTTTTGGAATTTTGCTACGGGTCTATCTTGATTGCGGATTTTCCTACCGCGATATGGTCGTCGCATTGGAAGAAATGCAAACACAGTGAATCGGAATGGGATCAATGGGTCAAGGAGGGACGGGCTAAGCTGCATGCAGGAACATAACGGCCTCGTTGCACCAACCCAAATAGAAACAAACATACTTTGGCCCAACGGTTGGCACTCGGTTGCAAAGGTTGGCAATACGTTGGGTTAGAAAACATATATAAATACAAAGTTTGCCCAATGTAATATGCCAACCAAATATTTTTGCGCGAAAATTTTAATGAGATACCTTAGAAAAACATACATCAACACCTCACTACATCAAAAAATGCCAGAAGTGTCGCAAGAGCTATTTTTTAAAACTTAAAAATGGTTGGCTAAATGTTGGCAACAAGTTGGTAGATATACTGTCGGTAATGTGTATGTATATTTATGTTAGGCCAAAGTTGTAAAACCATAATTGTATGGCTGGTAGGGAATATATATTTTAAATTAAAACAATGACCTTTTCATGCATTTTATGAAATACAATTTTTTTTCTCGATACTAAACAGATTTCTTTGAAATATGTGTAGTTGGTTTTATGTTGGGACAATGTTAGAAAAATGATTCACACGGTTTTTAGTTGGGTCAACATTGTATAACAAACATATTTCAAACATTGCTTAATTTTATTTGTGGAATGAAAAATAAAGAACAATAACTTTTAAAGTTAGCTTAATATTTAGGTTTTTTAATTTATACTTGTTTTTGTTTCAAATTGAATTTGATGGTCAAGGTGGTCTTAACGCTGGCAACAAGTTGGCTGATATACAGTTGGTAATTTGTATTAATTTTTATGTTGGGCCAACATGGTACAACCAACACTTTAATGTTGAAGTTAGGGAATAGTTATATTAATTAAAGCAATGCCTATTTCCTGTATTGTGTGATATGCAAATGTTATTCACGATACTGAAAATTTTGATATGAGATAAGTATAGTTGGTTTTATGTTGTAACAATGTTGGGAACGAAACGGTTGGTGTTTGGTCATTTTTAGTCGTTCAAGATACTGAACATTTTCTATGAGATATGTTGGAACAATGTTGGTAACAAAACAGTTGGTGTTCGGTCCTTTTCCGTTAGTTAGGCCAACGTTGTGTAACAAACATAATTTCAACAATGCTACATAGAAAGTTTCGGATGAGATATGACCTTTTCCTGTAAATTAAAAATAATATGAACAAAGCCAATCCAAGGTTTGTATGTCTAATTTCCGAGATTTTTTCTGTAAATTATTTTTGAATAAATATTTTGTTTGGTGAGTATGTAATTTTTTCCTTTTTTTGTTTCAGAAATCAAAAGTTTAAATATGCATTTTAAGGGCCGTTCAGCAATAATAATGTTCGTTTAAAAATGATATCATTGGATAGTATTTATTTTTCATAATAAACACATATATGTAATTTAATATGTTTAATGTTTTAAAGTATTTTAGCACCGAGTTTCTTTAGAAATAATCTGGCTTTCTTTGGTTGTGTATTTGGTATTAGTTGTAAAATGTATTCATGCAACTGGTAGGATTTAAATATAATTTCAGAGTACTAAAATGTTACTTAAATATATATCAAATATAAGACAGTATATTCGAACTGGAATAAAATGATACATACCTATTTCTACAATAACGATAACATGTTACAGTCGTCTAATGCAGAGGGCGTCGGGCTGCTAATCCGAAGGGCATGGGTTCTAATCCGATATGTTCGAATAGAACTCTCATGTCGTAATATCAAGTGTTATATGGTGAGTAATAATAGGGCTAGTGCATAAAGTTTTTTCTTGTTATTGGATAAGATTTAATTAAAAAGCTGGTAACCAACATTGGCAGAACGTTGTTCATTAGTCGGAATTATGTATGCAATAACACATATTCGCAAAAACTTGTTAACTGGGGATAAACGACTGCGAATGCCTTTATGAAAGAGAAAAGAACATTATTCAGCAAATTATCAAAATAAAACGAATAACCAACGAAATACCAACGTTAGTAAGTGGTTGAGTTTCTGTCATATTAAACTGGTGATCTGTAATGTGATCTGTAATATACACAAGATCAAGCAACGTAAAGCCAACCAACAGCCTTTTGGTTTTTTTCGTTGATACGTCAATTTGAAAGAAAGGGAATTTACGAAAGTGTACAGAAAACCACACACCTTCATTGGTCCAATAATGCAGGTTGAGTGACATATTTCAGTTGGCAGCCAACGGAAAAATACACATTGGGCCAACGTTGCCTCGAGTGACATTTTGACGTTGGGCTAACATACGTTTTCTAAGGTTGGCCCAGTGCCACATTCAGGTGCTGGGCCAACGTTAGGCCAGCAAACAGTTGCTGCTGGGGAACGAGCTTGAGGACGGACATCAGGCCCGACTGGCGATTGCGGACCATACAGCCACAACAAACATCCACGCTCCGCCTGCGCCTGCAAATATCAATTTAGTTCTGACGCCTGGCATTGCATACCCTCACGCAGCTGTGTCTGCGAATTCTCATTTGATCACGACGTCTGTGTTTGCATACTAAGATGTACTTCTTCGAGCTTTTGTGTTTACCGTAAAGAATCGTCCATTCAAACGTGGTCCAGTAACATCGAATCTTTCGCAGTCCTGCAAGCAAAGGCAGGTTACATGTATGTTGCTGTCAGCAGAATTAGATCTTTAAAGAATAATTATAAAGCAGTATTTTTAAACCACGTTTGCTATATTCAAACAGATATACACAAAACGTAGTCCTAGCCTATTTAAAATAAAAATAGGTGCCTGGAGATGTATTACACGACTGTTGAGTGTGTTAATTTTTGACAGTGATTTTTTATGGAAATTTATTTCCAGCGATTTTCATGTTCACGTAGGATTTGCACTTAGCCGACACGAGATTTTATTTCACGCATGCAGATTAAAAAATAGGCGAACAAATAAAAAAGCGAAGTAACGAAATTGTTGCCAGAACGAATTAACGTCGTGCGTAAATCCAGTTAACAAACAGTGCGCGCGATTGCATGGCGATTACTGCCCTCGCCCTACCCCTGGGACCATTTCGTATCACACCTCTCCACACAACAGCTCGCGCCCCAGCCCCGCTGCCCTTTCCAGCAAATGTCCATCAGGGCATATTCGTTTAGCAATTCAGTTACCGCATGGCGAAGCTCCGTAATGGGGCGGAGCGGAAAATTAATTCGCAGAGAGAGAGCCACGGTCCATGACGTCCGCGTAGCATCTCTCTGCGGCCCGATGGCTTCCGGGAGTTCGACTCTTGGACATGGCGCCGCTGCAGAGTTTAACTGCCCTCCTTCAAATTTGAATAACGGGAATGACTCGGACGCCTGCGCAGTGCGCCGGTGGAGAGACAGCGTTTGTGTGGTTTCAGTCTGAGTTCGGCAAACGGCAAACAGCATCCATGCGGAATACAGTATGCAGTATGCGATATTGGTCTGCGAAGCGGACTAAACCGTAACAGCTTTCCGGCTTGCCCGCACACAGCTGTCCAGACCGTAGGGTGAAATGGGATGGAATGATCAGGAGAGCTGCGCAAAACCAGATTCCGTCTCCCAACATTGAGCTGCTTTTCTGCTAATAAGCTATTATAAACGTGGATTGGTTTTGAGGCTCGAACACTATTTAGTATACAAATGTGCTTTGAGATGTTTGTGTACTTCCTCTAACCGGTTTGTAAAGCAATTTGATTAAATCCACCAGAGGTTATGTGGTATGAATATTTATTTCCTGTAGGGCGATTTTATCTTAGTGCGTGGAACCAAAATCATTTAAATTAAAAAATTGCTAACAAATGTTAAGTGACAAAGAGCTGCGTTGAGAGATTTCGGCGGCTCTTTACGACCAGGTTTTGAGAACCTATAATTGAAGACGAAAAAACTGATTTTATATTTCTCAAAATAGTAAATAAGCGATACCCTTCCTTTTTTTAAATACTATTTTAATATAAATATCTTAGCTTGTTTTGAATCAGGTCAAATGTTAAAGTTTTATTTTGTGTAAAGGTCTTATTAATGTATATTTCCCCCTTCAGCGCAAGCGCACACCTCGGTTCACGAGTCACAATGAGAACTATTGAAATCGGTCAAAAGAAATGTTCTATCCTCTTAAAGCAATTATTTATCTGATCGTGTTAATCATGGTCCGAGATAATACGAAAAAATTACTGCTCTACGTTTCAACACAGAGATTGTTACTGTGGTGCTGTCATGCGAACTATCTCATTTTCCCACTACAGTTCGTTCACAGGGAATATCAACCAGGAGCTAAATTCATAGTAAAGCGAAATCCAGAACTTTCCGGAAACTAATTCTTTGCCAGAAGAATAGCTGGAGGTAGTAAAGTAGAACCTACATTGTGAGGTTCATCTTCCACTAGAAAGAATTTTGGTTGCACATCTGAGGTGTTATCAGCTGTGTAATATATTTGAGTGTGAGACCTAATGCCAATAATAGTTCGTATGGATACAAATATCACTGTCGTACATGTATAAATGCGCATGAGGTGTAGAACAATTATTTGTGAAAACGCAAATGTTCGTTTTATGACAAAAAATTATGTGCATCAAAATTATTTATATTCTTCATGTACCGCAGGAGCCTCAGTGCAATACTTTGAAGGCAATATGGGTACACCAATGTTAGCTGTAAAGGAAATACCCCGGACACGAGAATCATGGTACTATAAATATCAAATTACCGGTGTCCTGTAACTTTTTATTAAAAGACTAATGAGTTAACGCTTCGTCAGCCGTGGGCATCTGATATTTATGGCGAGTTTATTTTGTTTATTGCATCAATACGACCTTTTAACACTAATGTAAGAAAAAATATATCGGACATGTCAAGTTATACGCTATACAAAGCGAACCCTGAGCTATTAAATACTACTTCAGTTTCTTCTACGGGGATATTCCAGGTCCGTGAACAGCTCGTGCGAATGAAAGAAAGAAAACTGCAAACACGCACACGCATTTGTCTTACCTTATTTATGTGATCTTGTATTTCGAATTTAGTAATTAAATCACCATCGAGTAAGACTTTATAAGTACACAGCTGACGTAAACTGCATATAGCTAACATAACGTAAACACTTACTGGACTACTTAAAGCTGGCGCAATGATAATACATTGGGCTCTCATTCGCGAAGGACTCGGGTACAATTCATAGTTCGGCCTTCATAATTTACCAGAATCTCCCCAGAAGTGGCCCATAGCCATTTCCTTCCCCCGTCCTGTTCTCCCCGAGCAACTGGGACCATCTCTATAACTACCTCGCTGTCGTTAGGATGTCAAGCCGTAACCAACCAACTAAAGTTTATTCACGATTTATTCACATTTTTAAAATCAACCTTTAAAAAATCACACCCTCTATGACGTGTTTGGTTGTTTCGTGAACACGTAAACATTACAAGCGTTCTATATTTCTGTTAACACAAAGGTACCATATTTTTGGTATAATCGAACTTTTGGTTACATTCCACCTATAAAATTGTAATATTTAATTTATAATTAATATGAACAAGAACAGAGATAAAACAGATATATTGCTATTTCCTAGTAATAAATAGTTCTTATACAAATTATTATTAAACTGGAAACGTACGAATGCGGTGCGTTGCCAATGTGGTGTAATTTTCTTGACTTGTTTAAGATCTGTTTGCATGAGTGAGTGAGTCAAGATATTTCTATATACAAAACCGTTGGCAGTGAACTGAGGGTTACAGTCCTGTCTAAAGATGTGCCATCTACACCCACTCCCCCAAACACAGTGTAGAGCTTCATTTGTACTGTCATTTCAATTTTTTCCGTATTTCTGAGGTCTGTATGCTTTGCGAAAAGCATTTAAGAAAATCAATACGTATAAATTCTAGTTTCGGTTTTCTATTTCCGTCCCTAATGTGTATTTTTTTAACCGGTAAATGGCTAATACGAGTGTTTCGCTATAAATGTTAGGTATGAAACTTCCGGTGCAGGCTATACCTAACATACATATCATAAGAGCATGCAGCATACTTTTGTCTTTATTATCATCCCATGAAATCATAGGACACCATTGAAAGTCCAATCGAGGCGAGCCGACAAGGGAAACACAGCACGCCAGTTCTGTCACCTGCACGTAAAGGTGAACAGATATTCGATGCGCGTACTTAGGTCTCCCTTACAGCTTCCATGCTTCTAGGCTTTGGTCACGTACAATAACCCTAGTCGGACGAGTTGGACGCCGTCTTCGATTTAAGTCTTAATTATTTTGCCATTATAGTCCATTCACGGCTACTTGAAACTTTTCTGAAGCCCGGCTGAAGTTCCACTTCCAGGATATTCCTCCGCCTCATGCAAATCAAGCTTAACCTAGTCTAGAAATGTACACCAAATACACTGCATTCGTACGCACCCTGAGTAACAATATTTTTCACAAGGATTGTTCCTAATCTGAAATTACCAAATTGTCTATTTTCTACCCGTTTTTATACATATAATATATGAATGAAATATTCTAACATATATATAAAATATAAGTTCAATTTCAATTAAATTATAATTTAAGTATTGTTATGTTTACAGAAGTATGAAGAGATCGTGACACATAACATATTTAGGAGAAATCAACACGTCATACGTGATGTGATTTTTGAAATGTTTGATTCAAAAATTGTGAAGAAACCACGAATAGTCTAAAATTATTTTTGATGTCAATTTCTGAAACTGTGACGTTAACGGCACAGAATATTTAATTATATTTCATCAGAGACAGTTAGAGTTTCACGTATTGAACTACTGTAACTTCTGCAGCAATTATCAGAACGTGATCAATAAATAATTACCAGTTATCCCACGTGGTGAACAAATAAATATACTACATTCATGTAACGGTTATTCGAGCTTTAAGTGGAATACTACGCTTTGTTAATAAAATTATTTCAATAATGAATGTTGAATACATTTTATGGCTCAGAAATTGGTAACACCAGAATTATTTATATATTTCCCCCTCAACGTATTATTGAAAGCGGATAGTTGAAATATCTAGCTCTATATATATAATTGGCATTATATAGGTTGTTCACAATAAAGCACTTTCGAAGCACCTGCTTAAGGATTTTTCTGCACATCTGTAACATTCTCTTATACGTTAAATTAACATTTACAGGGGGGCGTAGCAATTGATTCATGGGTTTAGTTAAGTGGAAGTATGAAAAGTGAGGAAATGTTATGAACAACATGCAATTCTTATTACGTGCAACAAAGTAAAACGTTTCCATTGCCCAGAAATTTTGAACAAAACTTAAAAATAACGTTATTTTTATACGACCTAGACATCGAACTACTTTTTGTCACCGCTGATAATTTTACGCTGAAAATGCTAGCAAATATGCCCGTTTAAAATAGAATACATGAAGTCAATGGGCAGTAACATCTTTGAAAGGTTGATTTTCAAAGTGTTAATTAACCTTGAGCCGTCTGTGGTAAATAATTTTCTACAATATGCACATTGCCGGTTCATGAACACATCGATATTAGTCGTTAGCAGTGTTTGAGTCCGGACACATGACACGAGCATTTCACAAAGGCAAGACAGTAATATTCACACTATAGATATAAACACCGCATAGGGCAATACAAGCTACAAACGCGCATTTTGATAAGCAGTTCCCTACAAATTGTATTAGTAAGAACTATAGTTCATATTTTTTAAACTATGCTTGTTAATATTGCTATGTGTCGGAGTTTAGCCAGTCAGAAGCCTTGAATGATCTACTGCATTTTCAAGTGACAACTTGTTAGTGAAACAAGAAAGTGTGATTATTGATTTTGCACTCCATACACATCACTTCTTTTGTTAACTTCTATTTCATATCAATCACGAAAGTACTTAATGTTTTTAAGACACATTAATAGTTGAGACAGGAACAAAATAATTTCGTATTTTACAAATATCTCGGCTCTATATAAAATTATTTTTGACGGAAAACGTTAACTAACACTGATTTTTCTGGTACTGAATATAGCAACATGATATCGCCAGCGTTAAATCAATTATAGTAAGGATGCTTTGGTTTTTGTTTTGTATGTGCTTATCACTACGAATGTGAAAGTGTTAGCTATGAGTAGATTGAAGCCTAGGACTTGGTTGTTAAATTAGCAGACAGAATACACGACTGACTGAAAAACTAACTAAGAATGGCTTAAAACAGTTCTTCATCAATAACGAATCAAGTACAGGTGTATTGGCCTGTAAGCTGCCTCCTTGATAGCTGTTCGACTATTCAAGCAACTCCCTGAAAGTCACCAAGTTTCAGTCTGCAGAGTGAAGTGCCTGGTTTCAGGTGAAGACACGGATGAATTTGCCGTTTTCAGGAGAAATTTGATGTTCTATTTAACGTGGGCCTTTGATATGCGACAATTAAAAAAAAAAACATAATAACCTGTTTGGTGAATTCCTTAAACTACAGTTTGGCAATGATATGACCGTGATGCTGTTAACTGATAATTAGACCCCCGAGTATTTCGTGAGTTCAGTGACCTGTAACCTCATACGCCCCGAATGGCCTGTGTGTCGTGAGACCGGGAGCCTAGACTCCCATAACTCACAGGGTGTTTGTAAAGACAAAATTCACCCCGACACGTACTCAAATCATTGGGTAAGGCGGCGGGGCGCCGTGTGGCTGTGGTTTCTTGGACGCCGGACCCGTGTTAAGGCTTTGTAAGTTGTTGCCTATTTGTAAATTAATTAACGTGTGGTTGTATTCGGCGGGGGAGTGAGGCTCTCCTCCAGCCACGCAGCTGGAGTGAATGTTAGTGTCGTGATGTCTGTCTAATATGTTGGTCTGTTGTTTGCAAGTGTGCTAACTAAACTCGCATTTTTTGTATAGGTGCGTCCCTAGTCTTCCGGGGGCAGCCCACATGGTACGTTTCATCTTTTCAATGTGTAGTGTAGGAGAGAATTAGAAAATGCATAGTCAAATGTGTTTGCGCTGATGGCTCTTATTCAAAGATATTATATGCTTATTAACATTTACTTTTGCTTATACTTATACTTAGGGCACACTTCTCTTTTGGTGCTAATAGCACTTTAATTTTTTTTATTTATCAATTTTTTTTCTAGACGAAATATGACTCAATGTATATTATTAAAAGCTGATTGTAATGTTAAATTGTGTGCCATATTTTCTCATTCTGCTACTTGTGAAGAAAAAAATATTTTTCCTGTAATTAAGGAAGGCAGGAGGGTGGGGAGCAAAGTTTGATTTTTTTTTCCTTTTTCCCTCCTTTAATTTCGTTGAGCACTGAGGGTGCAAACCTGAAAGAAATGTGGTCGTTATTAGTGCATATTCTAGTGGGCTCTTCGTATCATAGTTTAGTCGGATTTCTGGTAAAAGCAGGGCTCCCCCTTGTGCCTTCTCCCCGACCTGAAACAGACTATCAAGTCGGTGCGGCACTGTGCGTACATGATAATATAAGTATTTTATGATGTTTTTGATTTTTTTAAAATTTATTTTAAAGTTTTGAATTTTTTTTGTGGATGTTTTTTTGTTTTTAATTTACTATTTTATTATTTTTGTTGTATAAATATGGTTTTGTACCTTTATAAGTTTATACATGTGTATACATATATTGTTTTTTATGATTTTCTATAGTTTTAATTATTAATTACCTATCCCGGTTTGTCCAATGTTGAAGGCTAGCTAGGTGATATATACAGTGGTGGCAGCGATTATTGCGAAGTTACCCCATATGAACACTATTCCCTGGGCCAGTACGAGTGCCCCTAGGCCTGACTCCCGGGTGGAGGTGGGGCAGGTCTCCTTGCCCTAGAATCCACACAGTTGACCCCTGAAACAGCGCACCTCTACTTCCTTTCTATTGTGTGTAAGAAGTTATGGTGCGGTGTGCTTCGGTGAGTGTAGTGAATGTATCGTGCACAGCTTGGGTGGTGCGGTCGGCATGCACACTCTACCGACGCATGCTTCACGATTTTGGATGGGAGAGGGGGAGTCGGCTGCCCGGACTCAGGCGCCGGGCCGTCTTTCCCGGGCTGGGTGATAGTTCTAACAAGAATTACCCACACTTGTATACCTTTCATTGCACGAGCAGCTCTGAGAAGAGCCACTCGGCCGTGTGTGCTAAGTTTTGCGCTTTGCAACTGTCGGCTCGCGGCTCACTGCTCTCTGAATGCCGGATTTTTTAGTAGCGCAGTCATATTTATAGCCTCGTGGGGCCGTGCGCTGTGATTGGCCGGCATCACTGGCCAACCAGCGGGCGGGCCCTTTCCTACTTCCGCAGCGTTCAGAACAGTTTAGGTTTTTTGAATTTTCTTATGCCTGCGGGATCATAGTTACCCAAGTTTTTAATAATTTAATTGTCATGCCCTTCTAAATTACTACACAGATATTTATTTGTGTCTACAATTATTTCTTTAATGTATTTTGTGGAGAGCAGCTCATGGATCGTTTAAATTGGGCGTGAATCTGTCTTGGTTAGTTATTGCTCTCAAATATTTATATTGTACAGTTTGCAAATATTTTAATCTAAATTTTGCGGCATGTCCCCATACCTCACATCCATATAGCATTGCTGGGAGTATTATTTGTTTATATATTAGAAGTTTTTTGCTTAGTGGGAAGTTATCTGCATTTAAAATGGGGTACAGTAGTTTAAGTTTGCCTAGTGCTGCATTTCTTGCGTTATTTATGTGTGGCTGCCAAATTAATCTATGGTCCAATGTTATGCCTAAATATTTTGCAGTTTTAACAAACCCGGATATTTTGATTAAAGGTGATCTTGGTAACATTTTAGTGAATATTATTGTCTCGGATTTTCCAGGGTTTATTTTAATTCTCCATTTGGTGTACCATTTTTCCAGAGTTGTTAGTTGTCTTTGTAGGGCTGCTAAGGCATATTTCACATTATAATGTTGTTTTATTATTGCAGTGTTATCTGTATACATTTAAATATTAGCGTTAGTTCTGGAGTCTGTTATAGGGATGCCAACCGTGTAAATATTGTATAGGAAAGGGGAGAGTGCTGATCCCTGTGGAACTTCTGCTGTTGCAAATTTAGTGTTAGAGTCTGCTCCGTCTATTATTACGTAACATCGTCTGTTATTTAAGAAGTGTGCTAGTAAATTTAAGTATGTGGCTGGAAAATTATAGTTTATCAATTTATATATTAATCCTGGTAGCTAGACTTTGTGAAAATCTTGTCGTGTATCTTTGTTTCTTATTATTAAATCCATGTGTTATATCTTCTACTATTTTAATTAGTGGGTGAATGGTGCCGTGGTGAGCTCTAAAACCATACTGATTATCTGGAATTATTTTGTTTACGTCTGCATGAAACTATAATCTGTATATAAGGGCTTTTCAAAAATTTTGCTCATGCTATTTAGTAAGCTTATAGGACGTCTGTTTACTGGTTTACTGGGATCCTTTCCATTTTTTTGGTAGTGTAATTACTTTAGCTTTCTTCCAGGCCTGTGGGAATCGACATAGCTTAAACATAGAATTATATATTTTTAATAAGAATTCTAGGGTGAATACAGGTAATTTCTTTAATGCTTCGTATTTTATTCCGTCTGGTCCACAGGATTTATTATTGGCGCGAGTTTTTATTATTTTTAAAAGTTCCTTTAATGTGATAGGCTCGTATTCAGGGGTTTCTTTTATTTCTAGGTAGTCATTTATGTCATTATTTACTGATTGTGTGAATTGCTTATCTTGCATATCTTTTTTGGGGGAAAATTGATCCTCTAGGCTTTCTGCAATTATGTTGGCTCTATCTCTTTCATTATAAACAAATCCCGGGGGGGGGGGGGTATTATTGCTGGTGTGTTTAATTTTTTACGTTTCCCTGTTAGTGCTTTAGTTAATCGCCACATTTCTCTAGGATATTTAGTAGCGTTTTTGGTGGCCTCGCTCCAGTCTTTAATTTTTAATTCTTCGAGCTTACTTTTAACTTGTGTTTTAAGCCTATTGTACTCGGTTTTACTTGCGGGATTTCTATTTCTTTGCCAGTTATTTCGCGCCTGTCTTTTAAGGGCTATTAAGAAGTCTAATTCTGGGTAATTTACTCTTGTGTACTGACGTTTTTCCAAATATTTAGTATTTTGTTTTAATGTTTCTGCTATCGTATCGGTGAATAGTTTTACTGGCACATTTAGTTCCAATTGATCATTAATTTCAGGTGGGGTTTCCATTTTATCTATCAGGTCTTTCTGAAATCCTTCCCAGTCTGTTACTGGACGTTTTATAGTATGTTTATTATTAGATATGTTTGTGTATAGGGTTAATTTTACAAAGACTGAGAGGTGGTCTGAATTAATTGTTGTACTAAAAGACGGTGGTAGGGCGCACAATTTATTGCATGTGCGTTATTAGCTCATTTATCTCCAGTAGGTGCCAAACAACACGTCGACAAATTACAAAAGAAGCACGAACTACAAGTTTGTTAATTTTAATTTGTCTAGAAATGAACCCGCGAAATTCTCGGGTCTCTACTGATAAGTAACTAACAGAAACCTACGGATGTACAATGTCGTATGCAGATCGTATCATGAACAAGCTGGACTGTTTGTTTTATCTACGAATGCTATCTTACATTTAGTTTAATTTAAGTCAAGAGCGTATGACGTGAAACAGAATTCCCGCACTGTACTTGTTGGCGTACTTATATTTGCTACAGCAGCACGCTGCGATCAGACTATAAAACAGACAGCACCTGCAGATATTTTATTTGAACCTTAGACGTTAAATTCCGAGTGCGGTTGAATCTACACACTGTTATTATTACTTGCATGGAAATATTTATTTAAAAAGTTGGCAACAGAAAAAAAAATTGCTGACTAGGGCCTCGAAAGTGCTCAATTTACATTGAACAGCCTATACCTTAGTTAAAATTATTTATATAGCACCTACAACCCATCACGTGGCTGTCCCTGTTTAAAAGTCTAGATGGTTCCTACAACCATTTTTTCTCAGTGTGGAAGTGTGTCGAGAACGTACATCAACTGTTTGGAGCAGACTGTGGTCACGGAATACCGTCGTATGTATGTGTGCAAGTTAAACCCAGTGCAATGCACTATACAAGAAACAGGCGGGTCTCCGTGGCACAAACTGTGGCTGCATTTCGAAGTTTGAATCGGGAATAATCAATAGACGTATATTAATTTCCGTAAATTAAATTTTGCGGTAGCTTAACCTGCAGCTTCAGTTCACCAAGTTCTAAATAAAAAAAATTTAAAAAAACTGGCACGTGTGTATTTTACTTTCTTTACGTTCGTTGGCTCGATTATTTTATAAAAATTATACCGTTCTTAGCTACATACATGCGTCTCTCTTGGTAATCAGTTTACATTTTTATTTTACCTAACATAACTGGGCCCGGTTACTTAAAAAAGAATCGTGAAGACTTGTGCTTAAGAGTACACAGTCAAATAAAAAGGTAATAAATATAAGTATTTCAATTTAAATACAAATTCGTGGCTAAGTAACTATTTTCTCTCGTAAATACTGTAGGTACACGTCACAAGAGACAAGGGGTAACTATCGTTCCTAAAACAAGAAGAATTCGAACTACTGACTAGCCACTACCACTCCCCTTAATTCAAATTACTTAACATACGTTTCATTCACACGGTATGTTAAAATAGTTATTTAAACAACAAATATACGTAAACATGTCAAAATAAAATATTTCAGCAATCATTAAACTATGTTTGTATAGCCTTCTTGTATTGTTATCGAACTTCTGCTTTGCTGAAGGATCTGATAGAATATGAGACCATTTTAACTCATTGACACGAGTATTTTATTGCTAAATTCATGCCCAAGAGTCAGGTAAAAGTATTGGAAGCTTACATTTGGTGAGTAAGGGGGCGACATATTGGCTGAAAAGAATAGAACGATAAAGTGCACAGTGAACACATAAGATAGAAAAAAAGTTTAATGGAGATCCTTCAAGTTCCAGGAGCAATTTTTCTTCCAACTAACCAAACTCTGAGATTTTGCTTTCTCTCTCAGCATTCTTCTCGCATGTTCTCTTGGCAAACATGGTCCATTTTTTATACGTTCTATTCTCACGAAAGTTATGAGAAGCGCCTAACAGAATACCAGAAAAATATTTCGCTATATCTGTAGCTAAAAGAATACAAATGTCAAGAAAACGAAACAGCATACCCATTACTCGTTATAAACTGCGTTCGAAAACTGCTAAGAAGTCTAGTAGAAACATTCCATTTGTTTTCACTAAGAAATCTTAAAAAATTCCTTTCCACATGGAAAGCACGTTCCAAAAAATGTAACACAAAAAAAAAAGTGTTTTCGTAACGATATTATATTAAAGATAAGCCAACTTATGAATATTACAAATTAAAATGGTTAAGAAGTTCAACAGAGCAAATTTTTTCCATGGTATTGATTATGTTTCAAGCTTTAGACTACATAATATCATTCTAACTACGTGGGGAACAAAATGTACTACGTGAGACTTTGAATGACCGGAAATATATATTTTCACAGGTAGAGAAATATAAAAAAAATTCTGAGTACACATTAAATAATATTTTCTTTTAGCTTTAGTTGGAAGAATTAAAACCTTTTTCGAAATGAAATGGGGTTAGGTGTTATAGGTACTCATATATCCCAAGACAAAAAGTCAAGTGTGTGTGTGTGTATGTAGGCCATTAAAAACGGCTTATTTCACTCTGCTACAGCATTAGAAAAAGTGATAATAACTTGCTGCTTCATTGTAAGTCCAACTAGTGGAAGTATTGATTCGAAAGGAAACTATTTAATTTATGTAAATTGCAGCTAGCAGGTCCAGGAAGATGAAGAAAAGAAAAAAAAAATTTATAATATATAATGATCGCTAATGCACTCTAGTGTCTGTTATGCAAAAGAGCGTACAGTTTTACTGGACATTTTTACACGTGGAAGCACTAGAAATTGAAAATCTGGCGATTTATGTGGATTATATGCACTTGTAACTAAACTACACTTGCCCCAACTCACTGTGCAAATAATTTTAGCTATATATATATATATATATATATATATATATATATATATATATATATATATATATATATATATAAGTTCCTGATAAAGTAGTGTACCTAAATATTATTTCACAATGTTTTACGCCCCATAAATAACAGAATGCATAATCCATTGGCGCAACGCGGCATTCCTTTTCTTATTAGGCCTCACGTCTCAATATAATAAACTCAGTTCCCTTAGCACAAATAAACCTGCTAAAGTCCATTAGGAGTAGCCCATCACTTTTTAAATCTAACCTTTGAAAAATCGTCCCATGTACGAAGTGTTTATTTATTAAATATGCAATATATTACAAGCGGTTTGTATTTCTGTTTGCATGAAATATATTCTTTTTGATTCAATTAGTTCGATCCCGGCCGGCTGCAATGGGGGATGACCCCCCCCCCCCCCAAGCGGTTCCTTCCCCCCCTCCCCCCAATTCAGGCAAGTTCTGGTCCTGTTCCTGCATTCAGAACCTCCAAATTCCCTCCCCAGTGCTGTCCTTTAATAAGACCTAGAGCGTTTAGCATGCACTTAATAATAAATAAAAATAGGTTTTCCTGAGCGCGCCCGAGTGCTTCACGACAATCGTGACGTTCTACGCTGAGGTTATTCACTTATCTCGCTACTGTTCTTCTTACATGCGATGTATCTTCCAAAACCGTCTAACACCTAACGATAACAGTAACTTACAGATAAAATCTCCCGGTCCACGGGCTGATGCAAAGCAGATGTAAAAACTTCCGCCCAAACCGCGAAATAAATATATCCTGCACCGATTCTCGGAACTTTCGTTTATACTCCCCCAGATGATTTTTAGAGGTTTTCCCTTCGCTGTTCCGCGATTTCGACATGAAGCAATGTATTGATGTTTCTTTATTAGAAAATACAATCTGAGCCAGTCACGGAACATTCGTTCTGACGTCACGCTATACCAGCATTACATCAGTTCGGAAGACATAAATTATGAGTAATCCACGCATCAATCAATTAGACTCCCAATCGCTTATCGACCTACCAGAAATCCGAAATTTCAGTGATCTAAGTAAATTGATTTTATGGTTCTTATGATAATGTAGAAAACTGTATAGTTGTCACATCTAAATGTTAAAAAAACAATAACTAATTAGGTTTTTTTGTACGTTTTGTGAACAATGATATCACGTTCCTTGGAGACCGAACCGCAACTTATTTCACATCACAGAGTCCAATGCGCATTTAGATATACACCTTACATAAAAATTGTTTTTAATTCCAACTCACATTGGACATCCGTGTAGTGACGCAATTACGAACACCACCACAGGAATCCCGCACAAACCAAGACTATTTCTGTATCTGAAATTTTCTCGGACTATTATATCATTATATGTTTTCTGTAGTCTACTCTCTTAACCTTCTTTCTCTTCCGGTCTCATTGTTTTGATCCGCTTTGCTGGTTAGGGTCGGTTATCAAACAAATTTTTTCCATCCATCTCCACACAGTAAAAATCCGTGTAGGCCTACTTGTTACAAACAATTCTTAAAAAATAAGTTGCCAAAGATTTTCTTGGAACCCTGCAGGGGGAAATACTGTATATTTACAACACATTATATATCATAGCGTACAAGATATGTTTATTTACACCAGTGTTAATGATAAATTCGAAGTGTACAGCACTTGCTTGAAAAAATTCAACACATTGCACACTACGGTTTTGTGAAATTTTCCTTAATTTATTTCAAGTGTCTTGGCAAATAGTTGCCAAATAATTCCTTGTATATTAAATTAGAGCGCAGGTAAATGCGGTCGCATTTTTTTTATTAATTAATGCCCTCTATAGGCTTTGTGCTTTAAGGGAAATTAAATAATAATTACATACTACTATCGTGTTTTGTAATATTACTGCCACAACCCTGACCACATTAAAAATATCAGCGTTCCTTGTGGCGCAGTTAACTGCTGTTATGATTGTCTCGCATGTGAACAGGTTACGTGATGACATTTACTATATTGCCTTCATATTGCCTTCTTTCATTCACAGTCATGCTTGTAACAGAGCTTTAATCGTGTCAACCACGTTGTAGTATTTGCCGAGTATAGTTCATTCGAATAAGGTCCATAAATTAGTGGTATAAACACAGAAATAAATAAATCAGAGTGTACAAGCCAAAATAATAAATTGAACATGTGCATTTGTATATCATATTTGGCTGACCACAATTTTACACGAGCCAGCACGTAACTTTGTTATAAATGTGTGATGTACGGGGCAGCTTACGTACGAAGCTCATCGTGCATAATTCCTTCACGTGAATAATGTGCAGAACGGTAATAACATCATTTATCATTAACATCCCCAACGAATACGCACGATCGCCACTCGTTTTTCCGGACAATTTTGTGTAATTTACCATATCGGAGGTAATACGCAAATGCGATCAGGCCGGAAAGACATGAGTGTAATACGATGCTTGTAATTGTGTGTTATTAGTTTACGTATCAGTGATCATAGCGGATGATGAGCGTTATCGAACCAACCGGTTTTATTTTACCCTAGCTACAGGTATTTTGACTTTAAACTCAATATAATATTTGGCGTGAATATGAATTCACAAATTTAGGATAGAGTTATTTTCTTTCATGATATAAATTCGGTACTTTTTTTTTTATTTCAACAGAAAATGTAGCTAAAATATTTTTTTACGTTCAATTTTAAAAACTAGTTTTTGTGTTGGGCAGGCTTACATCAAGACGTAGTTATAAATGACTAGACAATTTTAAATTATGCGTGTAAATTTACAATTATTATTATAAGAAATAACATAGAAACTCCCACCTCAACAATCTTAAATAAAACCGTCTCCATTTTTTTCTACTAAGCTGAATGCAAACGTTCGAAATAAATTTTAAGGCTATATGCATTCTTAATGGTACCATATCTGCTTCGCTATCAGTACATCGGGGTGAAAAATATATATTTTAAATTTTAATTTATATGGTGGCACACCAAGATAACATTTTGAGACGTTTTACAACAAAACAAAATGGCTTTGGCATACTTGAAAACAGTCTAAACCAGGTTGACAGGAAACCCGTAAAGGTAGATTCTTAAAATAATAAAATTACCTAAGAATACGCATCACAAGAAAATCTTAAGACTGTGCGAATGAAAACGTATAGACATACACACTGGGAACGACTCTCTACTGACAAAGTTCAGCAGGTGATTCATCATCAATAAATAGGTCGAAAATAGAATTATATTGTAGTAAAGTGAACTACAGATGATCACATTATTTATTTCCGTGGTACTGTCTGTGTTTTTCTGAATGTTTTGTCCTAAAGTGTGATGTTTGCTTGATTATGTGTATATTATGAGCGTAGTGTAACCATATATAAGCTCGAATACTATTTTGAATTTTATTTAAATATTATAAAAAAATCTGTGATAACATATAAGGGACCTTTACAATTTTAATAGGAATGAATATGTTTTCCAGTGTAGGTTAAATGAACATGTTAATACAAGAAAAATTTGGTTGTCATATTTTAAGAAAGCGCCATAAAAATAACTGACATTTATATTTGAATGTACTATAACAGTTTGAGTATTTAGTTTCAAAGAAGTCAGTTGAATGAAAACAAAATTATTATAGAATGAAAGACAATAATTTCTAAGCTGACAATGAATGAAATGAAAGTTTGTGAGAAGACAAAATAGAGGTATTGTTCTGAATGTTGTATGAGAAGGAAGGTTCGTTGTACTGAAACGATTGGAGACGTGACGGAAAAATTGCCGGCTTCACAGTCCTGGAGAACTACACAAGTATAATTAGGATGGATGTTGAAGTGGACCACAACGCCCTGGGACTATCGCCAATCTTCCAATGGAGGAATAAGTTTTCTATGCTGAGTTTTATGTGTGGAAACTAGCTGCAGTGTTCAACGTCGTCCTACATTCAAATAAGGTTTCCTAGAAGAATAATTATAACGAAGAATACGGTCCATTTCGATAAGCTATCATTCACTGTTGTGAGAATCAGACGAGTTATAATTTTGAACCATGATTAATTGATTAATTAAAAGTCAAAGGAAGATAGTAGAGAATAGTACAAAAAATCGTAAATTATACAGAATGTTGGGGAATCTTCAATAATTTTATGTTCGAACAAGTGAGTGTCCAGAGGTCCCACTGAAAGTAGGTTCGTTATTCTATCTTGGATTAACCGTAATAATGATTTAAAAGTGAAGATTACAGATACAAGAAACCTATATTCAAATATGATTAGCTACAGAAAATCTACTTCACAAAATTGTATTACATGTTACCCACATCCGAGAGCACATTTTCAAGTTAGGTTTCATTGATTTTAGCAATTCCCTAACAGTGATTGACATTTACTGACAGCAGTGTCCAAATTATTTATTAATTGAAATATTCATTTCTAGTGTTGTTGTGTGAATTCTTCATTTCTTCTTTCTGGTGTTTCCTTAATTAAATAGTAAGTTAAAATGATTATGTGCTGTTCGTTGGTATGTCTTAGTGTTATTGATGTCTTCTTATATAATAAGTGTTTGGCTGAGTTGTCGTATGTTACTTGAATTTAAAATGACGGATATTTTCTATTCTGATAGCAAATAATATCTGTTTAATTTAAATGGTTAATTGTTACGTGTCTTTTCAGAAATAGGGTTTCTTTACACGTGATTTAAAGTTTATCTAATTCCTCTTCTGGTACTGAGTTTACCTAGTCTGAATTAACTAATATATATATATATATATCTGAATTAACTAAGATATATATACATACACACACGCACACACACGCACAAACAGTAAAATTTCTACTTGTAGGATTCTTCCATATGATTAGACGTAATCATCTTATAATATACGACATATAGATTAGGTTTAACCCATATGGGTGTGGCCATCTCTGAAAGTGTATCTGAAGCTACGTTCTTTACGAATAACACAGCCAGAACGAGAGATATATCTCTGAGTTTCTGGATAGTGCATTACTGAACGACAAATCGCAAACCAGAAAAATTTGGGCGCGATTGTGAACACCCTTCCATAAAAGCGGATGGGTTGGAATCCCATTTGTGCATCAAAAAAAGTAACTGTCCGATATTTTTAGTTTCTCCCTGCCGCTTAGTTATCTACCGTGAATGGTAAATGAAAATGTCACCTTGAGATTTTTTACACAAAGCGTTGCAGTTTTCGATAAATATATGCGTTATAATCGAACACTGCAAATGTTGCAATTATTTATGCATTAATCTCATGGAAACGATGGTATGTACGGTTAAAACTCAAGGCTAACTTTTTTACATGTCGGGCCAGTTATTAATCCGCAGGGTACTACCCAAAAATGCCACATACTTTAACTTTTTTGTAAATGCACATGTGGAGTTCCATTCTCACAGATTTTGTGAAAGGGGGTTGATATCTGCGCCCAAATTTTTTTATAATTTGCACTTCGTCGTTTAATAATGTATTGTCTAGAAACTCAGGAGATCTATCTCCCATTCCGAATGTGTTATGAGCAATAAACGTGTGCTTCAGCTACACTTTCGAGGGTGCATACACACTTCCAGAATAGACTCAGGAGGCTATACGTCTAATACATGTTTTCGACCGAACTTTTGATGAGGAATCGCCTGCCAAAGTTTGTTGATGTAATTCAGCTATCCTGTATATTATTATCGCAAAAGTAAAGCTAGTCACTTTTATAACTCTGTACAGGGCACAAATTAATCAGTTTACACTGCACATATGTACAAAACATTCACGGAAATAACATTTTTGAGGGTATGATAATTAAAATGTTATAAATAAGGCTAAAATTAAAATTTTTCCTACGTTATAAAAAACAGTCTATGTTAAATTAGCATGCCAGTGCTACTTCGTTAGCATGATATTTAGGACTTTGAATCGATCCAGCCACTTCTCTTGATAATGAAAGGAGGACATCCTATAAAAAAAGAATAAATGAAAAAAAATGTCTAATTTTTTTTATTATGAAGAAATCCTAAGAAAAGTACCTATGTACATCCCTGATCATCATTTTTTCCGGAGCTGTTTGAGATATCTCGATGAAAGAAATACTAAGTTGGTCCTGGAGTTATTCTCTATGGACTGTGTAAATTTGATGACAATACGTTCAGTGGTTTCTGAGTTAAATCCGGTCGAACAGACATACAGACAGACAGACATGAAAAAAAAAACTAACATTAGATATGGTTTAGTTATCAATCATACTATATGAAAAAATAATTGAAAGTTGAATATTCGAAAATCACAGACTCACACTTCTATTCTATTTAGTAATACAGATTATAAAATAAAAACTCAGACACCGGAAGTGTTTCGCCTGCAGTTAGGCTTCCAGCTAACAGGATAATTATATTACCTGCTGTTAAATTAAAAAAAGAGGTGGATATGGAGACAGCCGCGCCAGGGGGCCCGGAGATATGATATGCCACTCAGTTCTCCACACAGTAGTGGCTGTCATTTACCCTACTTAGTTTCTAAACATATGAGAGAGCAGTCCCACAGAAGAGTATTTTCCTCTTCTCTGATGATTATTTCTCGAATGTTTGCAGTTCCACATGTTTTGTGTATCATATTATCTGTCATATAAATTTTCCTGATATAAATACAGTGGACATAATTATGAGCTCATATGTGCCAACATATTGAAGCTGGGTGAGCATTTGAGACCTCAAAATGACATTCTACTTTGTGTAAAAACACATTAAAATCTTTGTTAATATCATAGAGAACGTAGATGTGAAACAAATATTTCGGTCAAATACTTATGTGTGTGTATATATATATGTATGTGTGTATGTGTGTGTACGTGTGTGTGTGTACGTGTGTGTGTGTGTTTGTTTGTTGTGCTTTTCCTGTTTAATTCAACCCAAATCGTGTATATTGCAAAAAATAATTTACAGCTAACGAAAACTACTTATTACATAATTTTTGTTAACCATATGGTTGGCCTCAAAACTTGCTTGTCTAGAGTTATGTAACTGGGTATTACTGTCGTGGCTAGGCACAAAATACAAAGAATCCATATAAGGAAACACTCCCTTTTATTGACACTGATAGTAATGTAATGCCTGAAATAACCGCTACTTATTTCTGTCATAACTATCTCAGTTTACTTTTGCAATATGTATGTTAACGTAATATTTATTTGTTTTTATTATTTTTTCTGTGGCAGATATAATTTAGTTACCACAGATCTAATTCATATTATTACCCTAATTGCAATATGTCTTAGCCTCAGAAAACGTATTTCAGTGTAATTATGTTTGTAAGACTTTCTGTTTTCATTCACAACAGTATTTTTTTGTGGGCCGTTTTGCATTTAGGAATTTGCTGCTTGGTTGCTGTGGTAAAGCAAGACGTATGTGTAAGATATGACGTAGCCGTCTCGTGAGTGGCGCAATGTTTAAAGGCGTCGTTCAAGTGTGCAGTTTTTGACGTTCTCTAGCCATCTTGGTTAAGACAATTCTACGAGAAGTTGCAGCAACCAAGGTTTTTTTTAGCTAAGTATTCTGACATTCCGATGCAGAGACTACGTCCGTAAAATAATTAAAAAAATTTGAGATATTAATTTTGGCTTACATTTACGCCATCTTGGATCTTCAGTTTGTTAATGTTGTTATTCCCATTTGCCTACGAAGCCCTGAACTGACTTCTTATTGTTCTCCCAACCAATTTGGGTGAGTAAATTATTAATTAATTTAATTTTCATAATTTACAATATTTAAAATAATTTGAAGAGACTCGGTTATGTTTTGGATTTCAAATAAGAGTTACGTACGAGAAGGCTACATTCATAGTTACGGCCACACAAAGCAAAGTAAATTTTGAAACTAATAACAAGCTGCTACTTAATATTCGCACAGATATTAATTTATTTCATGACGTTCAGGCCAAAATAATTATTTTTTATAGAATCAAATCTACTTCCACTCAAGTCTCTGTGAGTGTTTATTGGGCCGTAGCTAGTGGTAGTTTTGAATTGCGTTTCTACCTAGTATCTCCTCGATGTTGTTTGTAGTCTACGGAGACTGACTGGTATAGGCTATTCACAGTAAAATGAGCACTTTAGAAAGCTCTGCTGAAGATCTCATTATATGAACGTTGTGAAGTCTTCCGCCTTATGTAAAATTATCATTGTCATGGGCCTCATCCCTTTATTTATACGTTGGTCAAGAGAAATTGCGAAATTATTATAATAGTAAATATTTTACAAATCTGTTCGTTTTTACACTCCGGTGCATTAAAAAAACAGAAAGCGAAAGAAATAATTGAAGTCGTCACAAATGGTTAGCTAACACTTTTTATTCGACGTTGAGATATGGAACTACTTTCCCTCCATCGCTACGAACTTTACTGGACGCACGTCACTCAGTGCGCCCGTCAAAATATTGGAGAGCTTAGAGCAGTGATTTTTTTCTAAGGTTAATTTCAAAAGTGTTCACTCTATTGTGAACAGCCTTTAGAAGTGTTCCTGACATACAAATCTGTGGTAATATTTATCTGGTGTTTGGATGTTACGTTCGTTGCGAAGTCATTTCTGTCCTGTGGAGCCGGGCAAGCTTCATACCCCAGGTCAGCATTCGCTGTTAGTAGCGACAAAAATTATACGAGTCAAGATTATATTTCCTATTTTCTTCAGTGTGCCTTGCAGTATAATCTGAGCGCAAATGCGTTCGTAATATTATGGATGACTTAAAATAGTGATATATAAATCTTAATAAAATAACTAATAGGTACAAAAAACTTGCAGTTTTCATTGCCACAATTTAACTATTTCCTTTTATATCATACTACAGAACGCAATAGCACAAATATAACAACGGTTAATTAATTGTTATCACTACCTCTGTAAGAGTAATAAGAAAAGGCAATTATTTACAGCAAAATGAGTAAAACCCAAAATTTAAAATATCCTTTATTGATTTTCACCAATAAATAAATAAATAATTTGGTAGCATTGTAGGAAGATATTGCACATGGGCTCGAGGTTAAAATCGTAGGTTAACCTCACACTAGCCACATGTCTTCTTCCCACCAAGCCACTTGCTTCTTGTTGAGAGGGTTTCAAATTGCGGTAGGGGAGGAACTATGCGACGGAAACTCCGTGGAACACACAAAAATATTCAGCGTATAATATTACATTAAAAATTTCAAAACGCAAAATTTTCTGGCAACTTGTTTTGGCCATCATAGTAGTACATAGCGTTGCCCTCTTTATGTCTCGCCATTACGAAAAAATTTTCTAACTAAAATTTTAACATATAAGTATGCAAAGTATAAATCCTATCTGAACCACTTAATTGAAATAAATATTCAATATATCCTACAATCTGAATGGCGATATTTCACGGAAATATAAATGAATGCATTTTCGTCACAGGGAAGCATTTAAAAAGTTTATTTTGTTGTACAAGTAATGTAATGCAAACCAAAAGTACATATGATAAAACCGAGTTTCCCAAATTTACATTTTATAAATTGCAATTCGTGTAGTAATAATGACTTAAGGAGACTTCTTTTCATGTTCTGTTCTTAAAGCATTAAGACTCTACCAATTCTGTCCAGGTTCCCACTTCCTCCTCGAGCTTCCCAGGTATCTTCTTTCGTTTAGCATCTCGAATACGAGCTTTCAAGCCATCTTGCAATCATCGAATGTTTCTCGAAACGACCATTACGTTTAAATCTTTCCTTATTTATAACTTAATTTATATTTTTATCTAAGAGTGAGTGTCCTTGTGTCGTTTTTTATAAATGTCATTTCAGCCACCTGGATTATTTTCTTGTCTCTTTCTAGAACCACAATACAGTCTTATCTTCCATACACGGTCAGGGGCGGATCCAGGAGTCAGTCTTTGGTGGGTTAGGGGCGGGAGAGAGAGAGGGGGGGGGAAGTTTATAATGATTCTTCAAATCTCCACATTAATGTTATATGTTTTTACTACACTTCGCCGTGTAAATAATACTTAGCATAATTCAATATGAATAAGTTAACATTTAACATAATTTTACTGATCAGTATAAAAATAAAAAAAATTAATATATTTTCACAGTTACCCCACAAATATCTCTATTGTGCAATACAATGCTCCAAGCGAGGGGCTGAAGAAGTATGGGAAGTTTAAAGAAAGTGGTCGTGGTTTAATTCAAACATTAATAATTAACTGATAGTTAAGTGATCAGCAAGAGCGAAAGCATCTCATGTGCAGGTGCGTCATCCCCTATCAGTGGTTAAAATCAGTGTTAAAGATGGCAGAAACATCTAGTAGCTTCTACTAGCTGCCTGCATTGTGGAACAGTTAATAAATATACACTGAAAATCTGCATAAAATAAAATTGTACAGAATTCTTAAAATTTAAATGGCACACAGTAAATACTTCTCACGCTATAATTAGCAGGACAAAAGATCTCAGCGTTTTGTAGGCACTCCAATTCAAACAATATTAAAACACAAAAAAAATAATTATGGCCTAGTGGGAGGATTGCATGAAATTCCTTACATCAAATCATGTATTATATTATGCAGACTTTCAAATATATCTCTTGTAACAAAACACAAAAATATTATCGAATAATTGCTGTGTAATAAAATCACGTTGGCATTACACATTCCAAAATAGCTTTATTTTACAGTCATAAAATAAGGATTGGTAAGACTGAATTTACAACGGATTCTACATCCGTCGGTCTCAAGTACATCAGCACTTAAGTCCAAGAAAATAAAAACAAAGCAACTCCTCCAACTGTATTTTTATAATAATTTAGCGAATTTTTCTAGTGATTTTTTGCTCATAGCTATCCTAACTACTCAATCCATCTAGGTAGAACATTAAAATTGGTTAGAAATGGACAGTGGCACATGGTCCACATAAAACACACTATAAAATGTCTCTCATTACACTTCACATTTTCACATTTTAGCACTTCCCTACACACGGTGGCCACATGGCTTATCCTTTGGAGCGGTGGCGCTGGTGTTCGCTAAGCCATGTAGCATATGTTCGTGCATCGTGTGACTGGCTCTCTGGCCCACAATGCGCCGAGGTTGGTGTTCTGCAACTCGTGCATTCACATGTCCAGTTTGAGCTTGATGGCAGAGGTGGTACGACAGCTGTATGTGTTCATGCCAGAGAGCAAATATCACTTAATGTTTTCTTCTTACGACACTGCCAGCTCCCACGTCATCATAAAATAAATAGAAAGCTATATGATAAGACGACGCTTGTTTGATTTTGATAACCTCTTAATTACATGATAAAATTTACTGGTATGTCACAATACACACGAAGAAGTGCCAGATCGTCCAGTTTTCTCTCCATCATCTTAATTCGTAGCAATATTTTGGTGCGACGTAGTGTCGAGAATGTACTCTCTGAACTGGCATTACTGGCAAAAATTGTGCAAAACATATGGATCAGCTTGTGAATCATCTTGTATGTGTCCCTATCACAGAGTACAAGTGCATCAGCAGCTCTTTTCGGAAGTTCTGCACTACGAGATTTTTCAGATTTCCAGGTCTGCTGCCAGTGAGAAATTTAACCTTCGAACTTTTTTAGTTGAAGATTTTCGGTGCCCTCTGAAAATGGATAAAGTGGTTGACAAGAGACTGAACTGAATTGTTTAATTCCTCCAAAGTCTTATGCACAATAACTCTTGAAAGCAAAATCAAAAGTTGAAAAACATCAAGTACTTTATGATGGATTCTTGTCTTCAGATCACGTAAGATATTGTCCAGGAGTGGTATGAATACAGAAATCCTATATTATTTCTCCAATGATTTGGAGTGCACTGGGTAGTTGCTGCGGTGAACTTGTCTCCCAACAGTCCTGAGTTTATGAAATGAAGCTTGCATTAAGCTTTCCTGCAATGTTCTCTACCTGGACATAAACTTCTGGGAAATATTCATCAGCATTAAAGCATCTACTCTCCAAACCGACATGACTTTCTTAATACTGTCGGAGGACTGTTGAAAAGCAACAGATTAATTTTTAATAAGTTTTCTCAAAGAGAGAGTGGACGCCAGCACAGCACTCGGGCATAAAACAGCAAATAGAAACTGGCTATCACACAAAGCAGCTACTAGTGATGCTGCTATTCCAGCCATAGATTTGTCCCTTCAGCCAGAAATCTTCTCAAGTGCCTTTATGATTTCAGGCAAATCAACAGTAAATTGAAATACACCATCCTGCCTTTCAACACATCTTGTGTCGGTTAAGTGCGAAAGTTTCGTTCCAAGAAACTGAATAAGAGTTTCACTACATTTTGGGAAAGAAAAGAAGGATATAACCTCCTTCATAAACACCCCCCACCCCCTTGTATTTTCAACAACTTTAATGTTTGATGACTCTGATAGTGAATTTTTGAGTTTGTGGTGGTAACATGGAGTCTCCACTACATAAGTTGCCCAACTCTGAACTTCCTTAACTGAACCTTGGTCTTCTGAAAGCATTATGGAATAGCAATAAGTTACAATGACTACACATTGAAGAGATAAGCTGCAGTGCCTTCATTTTCCGCATAACTGTCTTGCCCAATGATTTCCCAGTAAGAGCGAGCTCTTCATCTGCCTTCATAGTTTACTCTTCAGTCGAATTATTTCAGGATTCATGTTCTAAAATGTTAATGTTGTTTGTACCTCCGAGTATTGCAGATGCAGACATATCACTAAATGCATCAATGAATGAAACAAAAGCTTTTCTAATAGCTGTGTATATCGAAATGTACACAACGAAGCACAAGACTTACTTGGGATTTGTTTGAGATGTCACTAGTTTCATTGAATATAATGGCATAGAAGCCAGGCGTTCTAACTCTGTTTAGAATGGTATTTAAAATTCCTAGTCGACGGCATTCAATTAACTCATTCTGTACTGTTTTGCTGGTATAAGTAGCCTTACAAGAAGCATTCTTTAACTGATCTTCAAGTTGCTTGTCCTCAGCATCCACCCGAAAGCGAAGCATTGCTCGAAAATATCCTTCATTTTGAGATGTAGCATCTGCAGTAAGTCGCCATCATTTCAATGACCACAAAAAGGAATGTTTTGCCTCCCAAGTAGTATGACTGTCTCGACAATCGGGACAAGTCTTATCCTATTTTCCTCAGCTTGCTCAAGACGTTGTTGATTCACCAGATTTACAACTTCAGAGGATGGATTATTATTAATTTTAAGGAAATTCTTACCTTTGGCAACAGCATTAGTGTGGTATTGATGCTTAGCATGCTGTTCGAGATCACCTTTAGGACCGACTAGATCTTTTAAATGTGTAAGGGGTTCTGTAACTAGAACCTTCAAAGGTACATTTTTACAGTATCCACCTTCATTCCTGGTGGTAAATCATGTACAGTATTTAAAAAACAGGCCCTTTTCAGCATCTGATAGTACCAGCCATTCTTTGTAAGCCTGCAGATGACTGTGCCTTATCAAATTACGCACATATTTCCCAACTACAGTGCGAATGGAGTGTGGGAAGATAAAAGATTTTAGTGGTTGCCATGGATTTCCAATCAAAATAAATTTTGTATAATCGTCAATATTTTACCCAATAATCATGACCAATGTCACTGTAAACACTTGCACTAGCAGAAGAAGATCCAGGCTATGTTGACTGAAATTTTTCACTGCTAACTACATCAGAGGAGTGCTTCAGAAAATGGTGAGGATAAATTTGTATCACTTCAGCAGTTGAAGTGCTTGCAGCTGCCAGAGGCCTGTCACCGAGTGCTCCACCATCTTCTAAATAATTCGGCTGATGAATCATTTAGAAATTATCATTGCAATTTTTGGAATTTACTTATTTTCAGGACTTATTTTGGAGTAGCCCAAAGAAAGACAATAGCAAGCTCTGTTTCACCCCTTGACGATGAGCCCAAACAACAAAAGTGTGCACTACCATATAAAAAAAGTTATATAAAATAATTTCTTGGTTGCAAATTTGCTCTTATTAATGGGGAAAAGACTTCGTTTCAGTTCGTGTGAAATCAACCCATGTTTGCATGTGCTATTTATATTGACATGGGAACACAAGTCGTCATTACTGTCTAGGAAAATATATCTTATGAGTTTGTATCTGCAGTCAACTGTCCATATACGTATATTTACAAAAGTATGGTTTCTCAGGGCTTTTGTCCTCCAAACTAAAGTTAACACATAAATAGTATTTATACAATGTGGAAAACATTACCATGCACACAAATATAGGCTTGCCTAAATTACTGTTTTCCAGGAATGTCTCGGTATTATTTCTATAACCTTTAATGGTAGAAAAAAATTCATACTTTGTTATTCTCATAAACTATATATAGGCTGTTCACGGTTAACTAAACATTTGCGAAAGCCTTGCTCAGGAGCTCCATTTCTCCCCAAATGTGTGTCCGCACGGTTATCATATGTGACATTAACATAGCCATGGGCCGGATTACTTTGTTCTTTCATCGTCAAAGTGAAACCACGATACGATTGTTAGAAATGTACATACGCTGCGAGCATGCACGGAGTGAACTGAAAAGAGCAATAAATTGCCAACCGCCCTATCCCTCCTGCGAACATTCAGCAACTGACGGACGCTGCTATCCAAGAGCCGGATGCTCTCCCCCAAGAAGAGTTGGATTGTTTGGTGCTGCATGTCTCCGGGCCAGAGGTGGTTATACCTGGTATTGATCCACCAATTACCGAACAGGACGTGTGTATTCCAGATCCCCCCTTTCCCAATACTCAATACTGTGCTTATGTTGTGCTTCTGGTGCCTATGATAAGCGGACTGCATTTTGTTGGCCTTTGTATGTACCTTTCTAAATGTATACTATACCTACATACACATATCACAATGAAATGTACACGATTTCAGTATATGCAAATCTTTTATGAGCACCGTAGTTATGTGCGATAATTTTGACTAGAGATTCTGGCCTCCTCCCATATTTATGCCCATCGGAAGTCACTGCTCGATTATCGCACACAAAGAAATTTCCCGCCTGATGTCCTCCAGGTCCTAGCAGGAGATAATTATTTAAATTAACAAAAATAGTTAAATTAAATTAAGTTAAACTGTTGTTATGCAAATAATTACTCTGGTAAAAAAATAAACTATTTAATATCAATTTTTTTATTAGCTTTAGAATACTGCTGGTAGGTAAGAAAGTTTTTCATGGTACAGCGGGCGTATTACTAACTACACATTAAAGTGGTTTTTATAAAAAGTATACCGTTTCTAAAAAATCTGACAGTTATTGCAACGAATGTTTGCATTACCAACTCAATTATAAACGCCTAGTATGTATGCTAGACATCTATGAGCCCTTACATTATGACCACCTACCCAATACGGTGTAGGACCAACTTTAGCCCGCAGAACCTCTACCACTCGGAGATGCATCACTTTAACAAGTTGGCGGCAATTATCGTGGAGTATCTAAGAGCAACACATGTTATCCAGTTGGCATATAGTACGAGGCAGAGGGTATTCGATACATCACGAACACGCTTATCCAAGTCGGTTCACAATGTTCAGTTGGGTTCATATCCGGGCTATTTGGGGACCAGGGCATTAATGCAAATATACTGTCATGTTCTTCGAATCAGTCCTTCATAATACTGAAATTTTGGCATGGTGCATTGTCCTGTTGAAAGTGGTCATTGCCAGCAGAGAACACTGTTGTCAGTAACAGTTGTACTTGGTCCCCAATAGCATCCAGATGCCAGTCAGCAACCAGGGATTGGTGTGCCGGAATGAATGGACCATAATCATTCCCATGAAAACATCGCCCAGACCATCACATATCATTCGTCATGTCTCCGCACAACAGCGCACCCAGGTGTCATACTCTCAAATGGTAATCGGCGTACATGCAATCCGCTGTCGTTGTGATGAACCAGGAATCGGGATTCATTGGACCAGGCAACCATTTTTCAATCATGCATAGTCTAGTGTCTATGATTTTGTGTCAATTTCATGCGATGCTGTCGATGATGTGAAGTTAGCAGGGGGGAGGGGGTTACCAGTATGACTTCGACACCGCAAATCTCATCCGCAACAGTGATCGACGAACCGTATGCTGTCAAACATTGCCCTGGTCACCATTGTTGTACCTTTGTGCGATTTCTTGAACTGTGGCCCTGCAGTCACTCTGAACAATGTGCAACAGCTTCCGCTGCCCTATGGCACCAATGCGTCTTGATCGACAAAAGGATGGACGACGTATCGTTGAGTCCTCACCGCTGCACCACTTTCATATGTGCTCACAACAGCAGCACGAGAGCAACCAACAAGACAGGCCGTTTTGGGAGATGCAGGTACCTAGGCGCCGTGGAACATCACTGAAACTATGGCTGAACTTGGTCCCCAATAGCATCCAGATGCCAGTCAGCAACCAGGGATTGGTGTGCCGGAATGAATGGACCATTCATTCCGGCACACCAATCCGGCGGACCATCCAAAGCAAGCCAAACAGGAAAATGAAACACAATATCAACGTGCTTACAAACGAAAACGTTTAATGAAGAAAAAAAAACAGTAGATACTATAGTTGACTTAATCAAGAAAATTCCGAAGCATGGCGATCTCTGTTAAGAAATTGTCTCCAGAAAACCACATTCGTATTAAAATGCAAATTTATCAGATCGTTGGTAAACTAGCATTGGACGAAATCTCTTCCAGATCTTCGCCAGCTTCGGTGTCATGTAACAATACGCCCTCACCATTTACAACTTTTACATCTCATGCCTCGCCAGCTTCCCTGCCTGAGGATGAACTGCAATTCATGACATATGTCTGGCCATCATTTGGTTTGAGTGCTCTACATTATCTGTTTCTGTTTAATTTCCAAAACAAGCTATCTTTACTTTGTAATATTTAAATTGTGTTAATAATTTTTATTACGATTAACTTACTTGCCTGAGAGTTAGTCCCAATTATTAAGCAAGGTTTATAGGCTGTTTCACTTTACCAAAAGACTGTCTTATTAGTTTACTTTCAAAGTGTGGCAAAAGTAATTAAACTGGTCAATATTCATACGGACAAAGTTTCTGAACAATGAATCAAACCTCATAACATTCCCTGTATAAGAATATTTTGAAATGCTTCTCTGTCCCTAGCCAAGTACATACATCGAATGAAGTTCACTTCTCCTAAACTGTTTTAGCACAATTAATAATTATTTTCTTCCTCTTTCTCAAGAAGATGCAGTATCAACAGCGATGTATCCTCCATGACATTCAGGTAGAAACTGAAAATCCTCAGATTGGAAGTTGTAGAAGCACCTCGGATCGTGCGGCCCTGATCGCTCAACTATAGCAACTCGGCTCAATCTCCTCTCATGTTCCTAAGTGCCTTAATGGTGTCGTGAGATCAGATCTATTATAAGATGTTCATTGTGTTGAGAAATTGTCACTAATTAGAAAACAACATATTTTATTCCAGGAAATTTTAGGCATGTTCCTCACTGATTAATATGCAGGGGAGTATGTAAGCTTATTTATAACAAAAAATGTATGTTAATGATCTATGTATTGTAGGGGCAGAATATACCTTGAAGGATAACATCAAACAAAATAGTTAAGACTGAAACTGCTTAGAGTGAAATAGTTTTCAGTAAAAGTCCATGCTGTAAAATTGAATTATTAGAAAAATTTTCCATTTCAAAATCTGTCGTGTATCATTGTAAACGTATATTCTAGAAGTAGTACCTTGCGCAGTTGACAGTAAATTTTATAGCATTAATCACCCAATAAATTTTTAAAGAGAAATTTGCTCCAACTGTGATTCTTGAATTAAATACTGGAAATTATCAATACAGCAGACTGGTTCCTTGTACAATATTTTCATTCATTGTATTAAACGTTAGATCTACGGTGTTTCTCATATACACCAAGGTACCCTATCAATCAAAAAGTAATTGGACACCCGTGAAGATAGGTAATTCAGTACGTCAGTTGACTTGTGTGGCCGCCATACGCTGCAGGCCGGCGTAGAACCAGTTGACAAGGAGATGGCACGAGGTACAGAGCTATCGGACTTCGATAAGGGCGTGATCGTGGAGGGCCATCTCAGTGTTCTGTCTAGCCGGGCGATTTCACGGAAGGTAAACTGGCCCAAATCAACGGTCGCATTCGTCCTGCGTAAGTGGAAGGTCTATGGTCATTGTGCCAATGCTGCACGTTATGGGCGACCTCCAATCTTGACCGTCAGAAATCGCATAAATCCGAAACGTGAAATTGTCAAAAATAGGGCACAACCCATGGCTACCATCCAACAGGAGTTTCATACAGCAACAGGAGTAACGGTTTTCATTGGAACATTGCGTACAGAGGCCCACCGACTTGGATATTTCGGAAGAGCAACTGCACCTAAGCCCCATATCACGACAAGCAATAAGACTCGGCGGCTCAGGTGGTGTTTGGATCGTCGCAACTGAACAATGTAGCAGTGGAAATCGGTTCTGTGGAGTGATGAGTCGAGGTTTACATCATTCTGGTCCGATGGACATGTATGGGTGTGGCGTCTATCCGAGGAACGGCTTCTGCCGGAGTGTATAATGCCAACTAGGAAATTCGTGTGGGGCTGTTTCAAGCCTTCGGTGTAGGACCGCTGGTGTTTATCCGTGGTAGCATGAACACATAGGCCTATTGTAACATTCTGAATAATGAAATGTTCCCAAAATTGTGGTGTTTTTACGGAATGGACCCATGTTACTTCCAGGATGACAATGCCAGGTGCCATGTTTCAAGAGCTACTATGCAGTAGTAAGCCGACAACAATGTTCGCCGATTGGACTGGCCCGCTTAGAGCCCGACCTCAACCCTATAGAACATCTTTGGGACGAATTGGATGGCTAGGTGAGGGCTCATCAGGCGCGGCCAAAATCCATTGCTCAACTCATGAAATGGTTGCAAGAGGAATGGCGATGAATCCCTGTGGATTTCCTGCAAACACTCGTAGAGAGCATGCCAGACAGGGTGGCTGCTGATATAACCTCAAGAGGTGGCCCTACGAGATTCTAACGGGGTGGCAACCACCGAGCAAACATTGTGGATAATTGCCCAATTACTTTTTGGTCGACAGTGTATTTTTGTTACACTTAATATAAAATAGTCTCACCCAGAATACTGATTAGAGAGGGTGGCATGTTTTTATCGGTTCAGTTTTTACGTTACTTAGCAATTGGAAATTAGGTTTAAAAGTTCACAAATGCTTTTGAAATTCTGGGCATTAATGCACGTAATATGCTTTATTGTTTTACATATTAGACTTTATTATTCCACCAGTCAATAGCTACGGGTAGCAGAGTTGGTTGGGTCAACCCCTTACAGTACAAAACACCCTCTGTTCAAATTCCGAATAACACGGGGCTGTAAAATTGTTTGAGTAAAACGTTATGTTATTTTAAAGCTAAGGCCAAAATTCTCCTCCTTGTGACACTTGGCACGAAGCATAGGCTTCAATAAGCAACAATTAAAAAAATTTTCGAGGCATTTCAGTAAAACGGTACCTTATATGAATATTTTGCGTATAGTACCACCTGGTATCAAAATAAAAAATTTTGGCAGTACTGTTATTAGTTTCAAAAGCAGTCGTACATGCCACGAAAAGATATAATTTGTATGAAGGGGGTTACAAAATACATTAAATGTGGGAGATAATGCAGAGGAATGTGATGCTTTACACAGTACTTCTTCATGTAGCCCTTCATCATTCGCTGGTTGATTTGGATTCTCAAGTCTCGTGTTTGGGTTCCACTCTGCCTACAAAACTGCCTTGTTTACATTAGTGCAAGATGGCCATTGCTAGTATTTACTGAATATGTCACCACACTTAGATAGCTGCTCGTCCTAAGGCAACTTCCCGATTTTTTTCCCTCAGTTCCACTGTCATTCGAAAACACTCAATGTATTTACGTCAAACCAACATCATATCACAATATTGAATAATATATAGGGTTCTTTAAAATCCTATGCTTCCAAGTCTGCAACTTTATATTATATGATCAAATATATAAGTTCACAACACATAAAATTGCAGCACTTATGAAACAATTGTATTATTTTCAGCACTTTTTAAAGTGTTGTCCTGTTATATCATAAACAACTACAGGGGAAAGTGCCATACATATAGAAAAAATCTGTTAAGGAATTTCGCTCAGGACAGCAATCGAAGAACTTCACTAGAGTTTAAGAAAAAATGTTTAATTATATATTTAAAGTGGTTATAAAAGTGGTGTTTTTTATGACATACATTTCTTGCTTTTTTATGCTTTCTTCTTTTACATGGAATTCAAATCGTTAAAATAGCTCGATTAAGTCACATGCTACATTAATTTTAAGTCCGTGTTGTATTTTCGTGTATCCATAGTAGCGAAATGACCAGGATCCCAGCTCCCATCAAACTTTGTGGGCTGTGGCCGACTCAACCCCCCATTCCTGCATCTTCCGAAGGGAAGATAGGCTTATGAGATCTTTTTCCTTACTGTGTGTCTGTGTAGGTTTTTCCCTTATTGACCCTTAAACCGAATTTCACCAAACTTGGTACATATACAGTATTTATTAAGTATATCATAGTTATGTGGTTTTCGATTATGCTGTGTGCTGACTTTCAAATGGTGGCCTTTTTAAAGTTCACTGTGGTATTTAAATTCCTGGGATCAACCAAACCAAATTTAATACTTTGAGGGTCATGATGTAAATATTGTTTAGAGGTATATAATTATTTTACCTGCCAATCTGAAATAAATCACTACATAAAAAATAAAGCTTTTACATAATATCTTGGAAACTACACAATTGATTCCAGAAAAATTTGGCACTTAAGTAATAATATGGTAGGTCAAGGAAACAAATGCGATTTAAATGAATAAGTTACTTATTTTCTGCATTGCGGCTATAAATATTTCAGGTTAATCTGGTACGCATACAATACCTTTTGAACAATTTAGACATAACTTCATAAGCTGACGCCGTTAATGAGCGAGTTTTCTCGAGGATCTCCCGTTTCCCCCGCCCTTGCATTCTGGCGTTGTTCCATGCTTATATCACTTCACATCGGCCTCAAGACCTCGATGTTAAGAGCCGACCAAATCTCTTCACTTCACTTCGTATGCTGACAGCATTAATTACAAGAACGCAATATGCTAATATCATTCGACCATCATTTCGTAAGAAAATACCGCATTAAAGAATAAAGATTTTGTCTCATACCTCGGAAAACAAATATCTATTTCTTACCGAATTTGGCAAACAAGTATTATTACATTAGATCATATAAACTTACCTGATTTAAGTTGGCCAGGCAGTTATATCACAATCATGAAAATATAAATATTTGATTTAAACTCACATGTTACTTTTATCTAAGTCTTACGGCAAGACCTACTTCATCATATTTACTCGTATGCATCTGTAGATGAAAGTAAAATAATTAATCATAGTCAAATCGGTTACGACTTATTTTCATCTCTAATGTCACAGCTTTGAACGAGAGGGCTATTTAGCATGAGCAAGAACATTACCGTTCGTAAAATCATGAGTTGCCCGCTGTCTTTTATTGTGTTGGTTCACTGACTATAGTCGTAAGTCCATGACTATCAGACAAATATGCATTTAAAAAATACTTCTTAACAAATCTGCATTAAAAAAAATACTTCTTCAGATATAAGGAGAAAAGAAGTTTCATAAATAGTGAAATAGAATCACAGAATAAATTTTATATTGAAATTTTGGTTTCAATTCAATAATGTCTTGCCTTAAAAATCTAATATAAACTATTGTTAGGTCACGATTTTACAATTGAATTTATTTTGATTACGTGTTAAGAACTTCCCAAAGGAAAGTGTCATAAAAGCACACGACAAATGCGAGCAACACTGGGCGTAGGGTTGTGGTAGGACAGGCCAGTTTCAAGAAAAGCCAAGGCGTATGCTGCTGTAACTCTTAGCCAGAGGTATGTGATGTCGTGTGTTAACATCCATCCCGTGTTCAGAGCTTGGTGTTATCAAGCATAAGCAAATCCCTTCCAGGGACGTTCCCATCGTTCTCGAAAAGTAGGGCCGACACCAAACTTACCTTGGGAATGGGCACACAAATGTGCCTGGAATATTCCAGTTCCTCAGAGCCCAGAAAAGTTACAATACTACACTACATTTCTCAGTCCTTGAGTCATATTTATGAGAATTCCGACACACGTAATACTATTCGAAGCCTTTGTTTCCTTTTGAGAAGTTTGATTTTATCTCTGATAATTTCATTGCTTGTAAACGTCGTGTCCGTCATACTGTTTACCCGCATTTTTTAAATAGAAAATATTTCGTGAAGAGTGCAAGAAGGAGATTATATATATATATATATATTATATATATATTATATATATATATATATATATATATAATCCTTCTTGTTTTTTTTTTTTCTTTTTTTGGCATGCAGAATTTCTAAAAGGAAAAGTATCATAGAAATATTTATGTGCGGCAGAAACTAAATCCATTTTTGTTGTTCAATTTTTACTTACTTCCAGGTTTCGTACTAACAATTAGTCCACATCGATATAGTTTTTGATCTATAAAATAATATATTCGTCTTCATTTTCTAATTATTTTATGGCATGGAAAATATAATTACGAAAGGTACATTATAACCAGTTATGAGAAAATTCAAATGAGGTCACGACTTCTGGAGAAATATCTTTACTAATAAATATTTTTCTGTATTGTGCGAAGTTGTAGAGCCTTATCGTGCAGTTTTGAATAACTACTTAATTTAATAACATACAGGCGTGTAACGTAATTTTAAAATACTTAATTTTAATGTACCATTATACAATGTTGGTGCTTCTTGTAAATTAATGTAATAATTTTATAAACTTCGAAGCTCACCCGATTTTCCTCCAGATGTGGCGCGAAATGCTAGTCTGTAAACTTCAAAACATATTTTAATTTTTACCTTGGTAGTTGCTATTTTCTGCTTCAATAATATATCAGCAATACTGAGATGCACATCGCCCTAATATCACCAACTTGTATGACAATATATCAGCAATATTGAGATGCACATCGCCCTAATATCATCAACTTGTATGAAAATTATATATCAGAAATATTGAGATGCACATCGCCCTAATATCACCAACTTGTATGACAATTATATATCAGCAATACTGAAATGCACATCGCCCTAATATCACCAACTTGTATGACAATAATTTCTCTAAGAGGATTTCAGTAACTTAACAGTCTCTTGAAGGGCCACAATACCAGCAATATACTACTGAAAATTGGTAAAGGAGGCAGTGAAACATTAACGTCTGAATCGTCCCTTTGATGCAACAGCAGTTCCGACTGGAAAAAAAATGTTTTGTGGGCGCCAATAAGTATTTTGTTTTCAGTCATTAGAGTTATATAGCAAAAAGAAATTAATGTCTGCCTTTGTAACTAATTGTATTTCTGTACGATCGTTATTTCCAAGTCAGTTTTGAAAATGTTTAAAGTTTTATGTGTTAGAAATTGTTAGCTACTAATATACGGTGTCACGTGAAGTACGTTCATAATTTATTATTTTTGTATCCCCAATTAAACATCGGTCACGTACGTGTGTCATTCAATAAAAAACTTTGAAGGGATAGCTAACACTTCCAAGCACACTGGCACACGTCTGCCCAGATATTATAGTGCGTCCCACTCTTATATTGCAGTATAGAGTACATCGCTCACTTTGTTGCCAAGTGGCTATCAGTTATCAGTAGTCAAGAAGTTACGCTATGTTGAAATAATAATTATATATAGCAAAAATACATTTAAAAATTGTCATATATATATGTGTATATATATATATATATATATATATATATATATATATATATATATTATATATATATAGTAGTGCATTAATATAAAATTGTTTGGTTAGCTAACCCCTTGATATCTAAGAGTGAGACTCGCCATAGAATAGAAGTCTTACAAACACGATGTTAATGAACTTCAAACTCCGGTTTAAATAGCGTCTCTAGCGTTGATCATGTTTTCTGGAATGCGACAAAAATTAAAATTATAACTCGTTTTAAAACTCTGTAACATGCAAGAAATATTGTTAGAATATCTCCTACCTTGGATTTCTGCTTTTTTTAAATTTTTTTAATAGTACCACGATCCCTCGACCCTTGAACGCAATTTAATATACATTTGTATACTTTATTCCTGCGTGTTTGTAGCTACCGTTAGCCGATTTCGTCCTTAAGACATTCTTTTACTACACGTACTTGTAAGTGTGGCCGTGACAAAATTCCTTACTACACGGAGGTTTTACTTTTTTCCCCAATGAAGTAAACACAATTATTCTTAAGTAATTAAATATTTTAATAGAAATCCTAGGACCAAATGACCAATACAAAATCATAATTTGACTAATGTATAGATTTAATCTGAAAATAGGGAATAAAATAATGGTACATGTTTGTATAGGCTGTTCACGATAAAGTGAGCACTTTTGAAATCAACCTTAGGAAAAAGTCACTATCTCTACCTGCATATTTATTTTAACTGGCGAACTAAGTGAGATGCTCCCAGTGAATTTGGTAACTATGGACGGGAAGTAGTCCCGCATAATTAACGTGGAATAAAATATGTCAGGTAGCCATTTGAGATAACTTAAATTATTTCTTTCACTTTCTGTTTGTTTTATTGCATCCAAGTATACAAATGAGCAGATCGCAAAGCATTTTCTTTTGTAATAGTTTAATAGTTTCACTAGACTGACGCATGAATAAAGTGACGAGGCCCATGGCAACGGTAATTTTCATAAGTCGGAAGAATACACAATATGTATAGAAGTAGATCTTAAGTAGGGATCTCAAAAGTGCTCAGTTAACCGCGAACATCGTACAGAAGCTTGCACCGTATAAGTTATAGGAGCTAGTAAATAACTTTTGCATTATTCGCCTAGATACGCATGAACATAAACCACGATATCCTAAACTGGTGGGGGGAGAGAGAGTTCTTTTTAATTCAGTAGTACATTATCTCGGTCGCCAGAGTCGCGACGAATGAGCGTCCCGCGAAATACACTTTATAAAAGTTGCCCGATGGTCTGGAGGGAGGGGTGCGTAATCCCTCGGTTGAAATAGTGCGGGCTGTCGTCCCGCTAATCTGGCATAATAAAGTCGAGGGCGGCGTTTAAACCTCACACATCTCCTGGGATGGACGACGCGGTCTGGAGATAGTTCTGGAGCTCCCGTAGCACCACCACGACTCCCTACTGTAAAAGAAAAAAGAGCTATCGCGCACAAACAATTTCTCCCAGCAGTGAAGCGAGACACTGAATTTTTGTGTAGAGGCGTGTTACAAGAGTCGTGTTAAGTTGACCTACGAGATAAATTCGTTAGTGGACTATTATAAATACTACGAAACATTGGGTTTGGCTGTATTGGGGACACGGCGTTTTTTTTTTTTTTTGCGTAAATACGTCTTCGTTGTCGCGCTCGGACGGCTAGAAGTTTTTTTTTTTTTTACGTTCCGGGCACCTCTTCACTCGATCATATGGGGTTTTATGGGTATCACTGGATTGCTTTTGAGATGCTCTTTCCAACCGTATACGATTTCTGTATTTTGGCTTGGCTTTTTGACGATTATAGACCGAAATTGTGGTAAGTTTTCTTAATTTTTACATTAAACGCATACAATTTCACCATTACCACACCATTATGGACGCAATTATTTATCGTGACGAGAGCTGTCGATTGAAACTCAAACGAGCGTCGTAGCTTCCCTTAGTCAAAAGTTATACTACGCGGAAGTTATGAGACGCGGCGAAACGAACTTTGCTGGTCGAAGATGAAGGTGGTTTCGCCATCAGGTACAAGGTACAAGGTTCTGTCTTGTTCACTGCCTTTGAAACTAACGTAGTCTATAAGTGCCTTCTAAATAGTTATGTTAGATGCCGAGAGCGTAGTGTCAGTCGTGCTGTAAATTCAAGTAGTCGAATTGAAATGTGTCGTGGTTACGTTTTTGGTCGTGTCGTGCTGTGTTGGTCGGGGCTATGTGATTCCAGCTTAAAGCAGAGCAGACTAGACAGAGCCCCGGCCGAGCAATGACTTAAGTAAACTCTCCTGGCCAATCTAAAATTGCGACGCAAGAAGAGGGGAGAGGAAAGCAAGTAGGGGAGAACGGGGTAGAAAAGGGAGGGCGGTACGGGCCTAGCAGAGAGTACGCCACCACGCAGAAGAAGATGGCGGCGAAAACAACGCGACAGCGTTAGCATCGCCGGCGCGACAGTAACCAACCTTTACCTTACACAAACGATTGCGCACACTGTGGTGTTCGTCGAATGATAACTGAAGTGGCGGGGTAAGAAGTTGGACGGAACAAATTGCTTCGGACGCATTCAACTGCAGAGCTACGTCGCCAGAGGAAATACATCGGGTCGCACTAAAAATATACATGAAACAAACCAAGACTAGCTTCGTTGTGTCCCGGGCTTTGAGCTTACACATTTTGTCTCTGCCTCAGTAATCGTTTGGCTTGTCTTCGCTGGAGAATCTGTTCTATGTCTTGTATTTGTTGCTCGTTCGTTTGTTCCTTTTCTTGTTTTATTTCGTTTAGTTTTGCACAACTCTAGATAAAATCGCTCGCGGCATTGAATTTGTGTTTTTAATATCTACCCTACCTGGGCTTGTTTTGTGTTGTGTTTTTAATGCCATTCTGTGTGTATACTGGAGTCAGAATGGGTTTAAATTATACGGGGGTTGTCAAGCGCGTCATGGGGTCGTTTTGCCACTGCAATACAGGACGCACTAAAATTCTGTGCCCAAACTCCAGGCATAACTTCTTTGGACCAATAGTAACACAAAAGTCCAACACACGTTTGTCCGGAAATATGCAGAACAAGGCACACCTCAGGGACTTGCGACACTAAATTATTACATACCCAGAGTCGTGCGCCTACTACACATGCAACTTATCCACACGCATGATCGCAACGCCTTGTTCTCTAGGCTCGTACGCCGCAACTTTGAACACAAATGATACAGGCTGTTCACGATAAAGTGAGCACTTTTTAAGGCTCTCCCAACAGGCATTAACCACTAATAAATATGTTTTATTGCAGTCTCAGACACTAACTTTTGAAAGTGGTGAAAGTTTAAACCGTATTTATTAGCTACATGGCAATACTAATATTTAAAAAAAAGGCTTAAACATAAGAAATAGCGTGAAAGAAAAATTTGGAAGGGCCTTAAAAAGTGCTCACTTTACCGTGAATGGCCTATACAAAAAAACATTTTCGGATATTAGTGTATAGGTATTTTGTTTTACTATTGGTGTAAAGAAACTGGGTTTGTTCGCGTGCTATGCTCTTTCTACTTCTTCTGCTCTTTTCACGCTCTTTCTCGCGCTTTACCACTCGTGCTACTTGAAGCATTTTTTTTTGTATGTCGTTCACGTGGCAGAAGCACAGCTCTTTCTGCTCCCTAAGAGCACCTCTACCAGCTCTTGCTCGCTGAGGTGGAGGAGACAGAGAAAAAACGTTCCCGCCCACAAAAAATAAATAAATAAACTCTCTCACGGTACTTGGAGGATTTTAGATAAAGATTTCTTAGAATAATTATTCATTAGACCTATTATGAAACGCAGTGGTCATAATGCAAAGAGCGTAGGAAAACAATTTGTTACCAATAATACTGAAAGTTGTGAATGTCACGTTCATTGTTAATTAGAGCTAAGTAATCGTGTTAAACTTATTCACTCTCTTCATTGTCGACAGACGACGTATTTTCATCAAATAACGTCCGTACAATGTATCTAAACTCTCGTCTTCACGCCACTTGATAAGCAAATAACAGACTTTTGCTCTTTGTCATTTGCGTAGTCAGGTCGAGAGCAGCTGCTCTTTATGCTCTCTCCATGGCCGTTAGAAAAATCTCACATGCTCTCGAGAGCAGTAGTAGCAGAAAGAGCAAACCACTAGATCAAAGATCAAACCTACTATATCTGGAGTTGGGATACTGAGTGCCTGAACATGTGGTATAGTCGAGCACCCCCTCTACTAAATCTCGAAATTCGGAAGGAAAGGTGTCCGCTTCACCTCACCGCGTTGCCGCTCAAGTGAGCAGGAGTTCAGGGTTGTTTGTCAGAGGTGACCAGAGTTTCCGTGGACGCCGTCACCAGCAGGGTTATTGACGCCCCCGGGGTCACACTCTTGTGTGTACCTCCAGCCGGGCGTGAGTGCCCTCTCCTTTATGCGAGGGCCGAGGACGGCTGTGGACGCCTCTCCAGCGACGCTTGAAGGAGCTGCCCCCGGCGTCTCCAGTGGCCGATATCACAGCCAGGGGTCAACGTGTTTGCCCGGGCTGCACGTGGCCCGCTCTCCTACAACTTCCCGGAGACGGTCGTGGCAAATCAAAGTTCAGTTGAGTTGAGAGATTTGGGTGGGCTCTTGACGACGAGGACTTGAGAGCCGATGAGGGGGAAATAAGAATGGGACAGCGCTGGAATGCAAGGGTGGGCGAAACGGGAGATCCCCGACAAAACCCACCGGCCAGCGACATCGTCCGGCACGATTCCAACTTGCGAAAATCCGGGAACGACCCGGCCAAGTATTGAACCCAGTTCGCCGAGGTGGCAGGCGAGCAGTCTAACCGCTCAGCCACCGCAGCCCCTATGGCAAATAAAGATTGCTCACACATGAACATCAATCATTCATGGTTTACTTAAAATTTTTTCTCAAGCCTTGCTAAAGTGATACTTTCAGGCTATTTTCCCGCCTGTGCAAACACGGCGTAATTAAGTCTAGAAAATCTCACTAAAGGGATAACATACCACATTTTTTGTGCATTCAGTTTACTCATATTTGGCATTGGAATTATTTATTAATATGCATTTTCAAGACACCTATATTCTTCCTGTTTTATCCATATTAAATATGAATGAAAAAATATTTGTTGGTAAATAAAACTTGATTAAAAATCAATTGTACTAAAAATAAGAGAATTTTAAATTAGACAAAAGTAAAAATCCTTGTGATACACAGCATATTTAGGAAACATCCGAACACGTCATACAAGGGTTGATTTTCCTGAGGTTTGATTCAAAAAGATTGAAGTTACTGCGAAGAGGCGGTACTTGGCGGTGTGTGTGTGTGTGTGTGGTAATGTACTACGTAAATTATCGGGATGCTGAAAAACAACTGTGCCCATATTTACCTGTGTACACAAGCACTCTGTAGTCACGGGGATTAAGGCTGTTTACTGGCGACCGTAAGTACTTGGTCGTGCTAACATGGATACGCCCTATTATGGCTGGCCGGATGTCAATTAAGCTTCCAAAATCAATATTTAAAAAAAAACTCTGGCATCAACTGCACAATGACCAGAATGCTGCTAGTGAACTTTTTACTAAGTAGGAAAAGTAGTTCATGTCATAATGTGATATATAGAAATGATTTTCTTTGCATTTTGTGGACAATTAAATAATTTTAATTGGTCCCTGTGATATATACACATATATATGTAAATTATATACCATAAGTGATATTGATCAGGGTATTGACATTGTATTTGGGTAACCATTATTTACTTGATCAACAAAGTTAATTCTACGCGTGATGGGAGGACACAAAGTGTGCGGTTAATTAGATCCTAAGCGGGTTTTCAAATGTGCTCAATTATCCGTGGGACAGCCTATACCGTGCTGTTGATATTGAACTGTGCGAATTTAATGGCCAACACTTCCGCGGTTCATTGATCACCTTTTGTACCAACCTTCGAAAATAATTTGTGCACATATTTGCTTATATGTTGACGGACACACGGAGTGGTATGTCTCCGACAAAGTTGGTAGCTATATAAAATATGTTTTCGATATCTTAACGTGGTACTGAACGCTTTCGCTTTATAATTTATGAGCAGTTAATTAATTACGTTTAATTTCTAAAATTTTTACATAACTAGGAATTAGCACATTATTATTACGTTTGTTACTATAATTTTTACACATTCCGACACATGAATAATGTCGTCCGATACATATCACTAATATATTTTTTTTAATGATGTAAAATTACATAGTTAGTAAAAATTAAATCTTGGGCAGAGTTCTTTATCTTATATTTCTTGCTCTGTTGATTAATTTTTGTTCTCTAGTAGATTGTATTCAAGAAATAAAAGTTGGCTTTTGTAAATAGTTGTTATATTTTTTATTTTCCTTTGTTGTCATGCATACTTTAATAAAAATTAATCTCCTTGTAATAAATTATCTTAACAGTAAACATATACCTATTACATGTATGTACATGTAGGTTGCGTTAAACACATAATAAATAGAATAATACTTATCGCCCAATTGTCATGTTCGCTGTCGCGCTCACAATTGTACAAGTCACGTATTTAACAGCATACTTTAGCACCAATATTTTTAACTTTTATATCTTACCTTAATTAGCTTTTATAGCTAAACCATAATAACAGCCAGTGACAGCACAGCTTAACTGGTGAAACGCGCATGAGTTGTATTGGAGGTAATGTATTTAATACGTTATGGTATGTTTCGTAATATGCTGATGTCGACGGATGCGTTACTGTCAATATCCAAGTCTCTCGTCTGTAATTTGCATTAGCGGGAGTATAATCCAGGAGTGTACAATACGCGAACGAGATTGAGAAAATAGTTTACTAAATTAAAATATGATGAATTAATAGTATTATAAAATAAATTTGAGCGAATTTAAAACCAGCGGTATAATGGCCAGGCAACCCAAAATTTCATTTTATTTGTGGGAAGTTTTATTGTAGTGTGCCCTAATATTTATAAATGCAAAGATTAGTCGCCAGAAAGTATGTTCACCAGAAAATAATATCTGGACCTATGTTAATCCTTACCAACCTTATCTCTGCATAAGACTATGCTGATATAAGATATTTATTCTTTTACATATGTTCGTGAGATATACTCATATACATATTACATGCAATAACAAATTAAATGTTTTCTCAAGTAGAACAGCGAATTAGCAGTATTCGAAATTTTTTTCTAGCTGTAGTAATGATAGTACGTGTTGGACTTCTATACTGAAATGGTATAACATACTTTGCCATTAACAAAACATATGTTATTGCCAGAATATTTATATATTTCAAGTGTAACGTGATTATCAATAGCCATTTTGCTACATCATCTGTAGAAACTGTGTCCGGCAAACCACTATATATCTCTAGAAAAAAAATCGGAATTTGATACTTCCCGCAGTGCAAGAAAAGTTTCGGAAATATCTACGGGTGTTTTCTTATTCAGATTATTTAAATGACCGTCAAGTTTCTCATTTCTAAATATAAAGATCTACCATGGAAAAATCTGACTTCTTGTTAGGTTGCACTGCAGCGAATGTAAGTCCGAACGTTTAGTTCCGTTATTGGCTGTCGCCTATACGTAAAGCTATTAAACTCATTTGGCTGGGCAAATTGGGAACTGTTCCTCTACAGTAACAAACGCCTGTGATTCGCCTGCAAACATTTAGCCGTTCATCATCCATTTTGGAAACCCAGAATAGCTTACAGAGTTTTGCAAAATATCTTGGCACAAAACATTTTTGCATTATATCATCATCTCACACATTGATCTCGGAGAGTAGTCTCGAGATGGTTCAGCAGGGCATCAGATATTTGAAAGCAATTCTATATCTGATTACTTTCTATTGTATGGAATGCAATTTCGAAAATATAATTCTGATACCGAAATTCATCGAGGTTAAGCTGAAGGAAGTTTAACACATATTAACTACAGTCCATTTACGGTTACTTCACACTTTTCTGAAACTGTGCTAATGTTCTAGTTTCAATTTTCTCCGCCTCGTGCAAACAAAGCTTAACCGAATCTAGAAAACTACACCAGAGAGACAACGCACCGAAATCGTACACTTTCAATGTAATAGTGTTTTGTATAAGAAATATTTCTTACTAGACAATACTAACACTCCTGTTTTCTCACCGTTTTTATTTGTATTTTTAACCAATTGATTATTATAATTTATAAATTAAATTTTAGTTAAAGTAGAATTTAGAAAAATGAGATACTTTATTTTTTAAAGAAGTATAAAACGCTTGCGATACATAATACATTTAGGAAAGAACCATACACGGTATTCATGTTGTGATTTTTCAAAGGTTTGATTAGAAAAGTGTGAAGAAACCGCGAATTGACTATAAACACTGAAAAAGCTAGACGAGACGAATTTAAACGTTAAAAGCAAAAAATTCATCCTCATTGATCTCATAATTTATATCCTATCCCGTCGCTGTTTAAGCCCGAAAATATCTCGAGGTAAGGAGGTTAATAAATTTTTCCCTTCACAATATTTTTCCCGTGCAGGCTGTTATCTAGGGTTGACCTCTCTTGCGTCTCCCGCAGCAGTATCCAGGATGCTGCCAGCCGCGCTGACCACAGGATGCTCTCCTGCGGGATAAGGTCTGATGATGAGGAGGCGGGGGAAGTGGCAGGATGTATCTCGCCCTCTTGACGGGGAAGGAGGCAGCGTGGTGGTTAGCGCCGGCTTCTGGCGCGGATATCCGGTCTGTGACCAGGGGCCTTTACACCAGCGGACTGAGCCCCTCCAACTCCAGCATCATGGTTCATCCCTTCTCCTCTCCCCTTACCCCTCCAGACCTTCACAGCATCCTCATTTCCATCTCCGCTGGACCTGGAGTTGAAGGCCATTGCTCAAGTGCTAAACCCTCTACTTTATACTTCAGTAACTATGGCTGGGTGAACCTAACCTGTTTCCAGCCTCAGCTTCGTTTATAACATTTCCTATTGTAAACCTGCGTTACTGATAAGATGGATAAGTCTTTACCTTATGATATTACATCACTTTAGCTCCGTAAACTGCCGATTACAGAAAATCAATTCTCGGCTTTGGAATGGCTAGGAAACTGCTTAGTGTCGTCCCAAAGTGTTATGTCTCAAGGCTATCAGGGGACGACTTACAAACTAACTTATGACCTAACTTAAGCTGACACCCATGTCTTAGCTAGGATTCGAACCCAGAACCTCCCGCAATCCAGGCCGATAGTACATCAACTGACCGCGCGACGGGAGGCCGGCTGAATGCTCGACTGGTGACAAAATAATTAGAAGTATTCGCCTTAGTTCAAACAGATGAAAAAAACCCATAGTAAAATCAACAATACATCTTGAACCAATGATCTACAAGATTTTGTCTAACATTATAAATAAATACATGATCCGACAGTGTGAATGTACCGCTTGTGCAAAACATTCAAGAAGCCAGCGGGAAAAGAAGGACAAAATTGCAAATGTTGGTGTGGCGATCACTGCAAGATATGCAACTGTTCAGTTTAAAATTGGAAGTATACGAACCTTGCTTAATTTAAATGTTTGGCCACTGCTGCACTGTAAAAAAATAATTGTAAATTCACCTGCCAAGTGTAAGGTAATATTCGTAAACTTGTGGGGGAAACATAGTTTTCCTTACAAGTTAGTTAAAACTACCACACTTGGAGTAAAATCCACGTACATGGTAGTGGAAAATCCCATACATGGATGGGAAAACTACCTTACAACGCGTGCATATCTTCAGCATTGTGTGTGGACGGACGTTAGAAACAATTCTGTAACACACTAATATTCACTGATACTACCACGCTGTCGTCGTGGTGTAATGGATAGCGCATCGGCCTATCGTGACAGAGGACCGTGGTTCACGCGCGCCCACCCACGAGCAAGGGTTGAGGTTTCAGTTAATATTCGTAAGCGAATATAGGTGATTAAATAATAGAAGTTGCTGATACTACGGGATATTTTTTATTATACAAGATAGTTAATTTTACCTTACTTGTATGGGATTTTCCCCCACTTTTGACAGGTAATTTTCCCGTACGATTAAAGAATCGTACATTACTTGTTATGTAAATTTATTCTACGTTTAGAGGTAATTTTACCTTACATATAGAGGCAATTAGATTCCCTTACATGTAATGGAAATTTACCTGAATTTTTTTACAGTGTACTGTTCCGAAACACGCTTCTTCGTACCATTGGAAGAGTCATTTACGTATTGTGCCACATTAGTTGGCATTAAAAATTTTTGTTTCACAGTGTTCCATACACTGCCAGAAATAAGAGAAGTACACAGAAGGAATGGTTCCAAACTGGACGTAGCTTGATGCGCTTGAATATTGCCACTAGGCGTGTAAATGATTATACTTAAAATGACCTGTATGTCTGAAAGAGCCACCGGAATACATTTATAGCACCACCACGATTGTAGCGATAATGTTACAAGGCATGTGCGGAGCGTCATTCCGTCACCACAATGAGGAAAGCTCGTTGAATACAGAGGATGCATTCTAGATACACTCGACAGCATTGCCAGCACTTGATCTAGTTTAATAGAGGCTTCATTGTGGATCTGCATGATTTCGGCTGGGCGTATCGTAAATTGCTAGGCATGTGGGGCATCCCTATGTCATTCCGATGTCAGAACCATGACACATCGTGAAGGTTCCGACCGGCCAAGACAGATCCCACCAAGGGAACAGATTTGTCAACTTGGCGACTATCTCACCAGATCTGGTGATTTTGGAAGATGATCTGGTTCCCAAACTTCATACTTGCAACAGGTTGAAAAGTTAGAGATATCTGTAAAAGTCTGGAAACAAATCTGAGTACTTGAAGATTTTTTTTTTTTTTATATATATATTATCAGATAGTTCCACTTTCGTGGATTCAAGTTTCCTCATTTCCCGAAATGTATGATATGCACCTGTGCAAAGCTATAGAAGTAGCGTTAAATGCATATTACGTCGTTTATTGCACGTGATTATTTCTCTATATGTAGGCGTGTGGGTTGTTACTTGTGGGAATAACAGTATGGTAGTGCAAAGTTTTGGGTACTATGCGTTTGTACAAATGTCTAGTGAATACATAATTAAAGTATTGCAGATGGGATATTTATGTTTTTAATTTTTTAGTTATTTCAGCTTTTAATCGTTATATTTAGATATAGCCCATTGACGGTTACCTTAAACTTTTATGATGCCTTGCTTCAGCAAGTCTATAATATTATACTAAAGCGACCAAGCCCCACATTGGAGTGCACTCACTTCGATAATATTTTGCATGGTGCTGTGATCCCGCTTTCCCTAACAGGCTACGCATTCAATTATTAAGGGGAAAAGCGTAGTCAGTAAGGCAAGAGTACTTATATCGAGTACTGCAGTTTATTGGAATCATAATTCTATAACATGACAATGGGATAGACGATGCTTTATATTAATGACTCTACGTTAATACTTCGATTAATGAGTGACTTACTCCAATTAATATACAGGTCTCACTTCATGAAAATCAGTTAAATCAGGTCTCGCTCGCCTTGGCCTCTCGACACTTGGACGCCCTGACAGGAGAGATAATTTCCCACTAAAGCTGTGACGACAGCGTGCTGACTCGTTTCCACGGCAGCTCTTCCCCGACGTCGAACCCAGACCACTAGCCTGGCGGTCTTCATGTTGCGGCGTAGATTTCTCGAGTGGCCCTCTGGAGTTGGCAGTATCAAAATGGCCGCTAGCCTTCAGCGCTCGCGTTATTTATACGGCACGACCCAGTCTTGTTTAGGATACCGAACCCCTGCTGTTGTCACAACTACCATAGCCATGGCCGACTTCCTTCTAGCGGCAACCTCGGCCTGTCAATCCTTTGCTGGTTATGCTCACAGCAATAGGTACTGTTTATTACTACGCATTAACCACACACCTACTTTCTCACTGTTTCTGTTAATTTGAATTATAAATATAACGTCATTACGTTTCAATGAAATGCAAGTTATAGTTCCATTAAATTAAAAATAAGAGACTTATGTATTAACAGAATTAATTATAAAATGCGTGTGATATATATGAGATATTTAGGAAAGTACCAAACACATATTCCATGAGTTGATATTTCAAAGCTTTCATTCGAAAAGTGTAGAGAAACCGTGAATAAGCTATATATGGTGGTGAGCAACTGTAATAAGCAATAATTAGAGACCTGGAAAATTCGCGTTATATTTCAATGACATAATAAACTCCACTGTCTAGTACATAAGTGAGCACAGTCAGTGGGGTTATTGGCCGCTAACCTTTAAGGGGAATGACGTACCTCTATTCCCCGACCGGGTCACCGGATTTTCGCAAGTGGGAATCGTGCCGGACGATGCCGTTGGTCGGCGGGTTTTCTCGGGGATCTCCCGTTTCCGCAGCCCTTTCATTCCGACACCGCTCTATACTCACTTAAACCACCCTCATCGACTACCAAGACCACGATGTTCAGAGCCGCCCAAACCTATTCACTCACGTGCCTGTTTTACTTCGTTAAAGAAGATTGGCCACTCCGGCGCTGACGTTACGTTAATGGCTCAAGATTGCCGCGAGGAGCGCCAAGCATACCGCTTGCCTATGTCAGAAGTCGGTAAAATGCACAGTAACTTGGAGTATAGTATAACGCTAAATTATAACGCGAATTGTGCATGTCTCTAGCAATAATAAGTACAATCTTATGCATTACGTCTAAATGAGACTAATATTATAGGTTGGTGATTTTCTTTTACCGTGGCATACCTAGAACATGCAATATTGCGTGGAATCTTGTCGCCGAACTTCCATCATGGCACACGACTTAAGGTAAAATAAATATTGAAAGGGGCGTGGTACATAAATTATAAGCTGAACACGGTATTTGAAATTTACAGGATTCTGGAGGTCATTATAAAAAAATAAAGCGTATTTCTTTATAAAAATTTATGCGTACTTTCTGAGAAAATGACTCAATGGTACATTCGTTTAGCGCGATATCTTCGCCGCACTAAAACGTACAGATTTACGGCGTATGAAACAAGTAGTTACCGATGTTTTATACTGACAGAATATTTGCCCACAAAAGCCGCACAAATTTTTATTGCATTCTTGATTCTCGGGTATTTTACATTCTCTTCTAAAATGTTGTATATTTTTATCTATTAGACTGGTGTTTATTTACGTACCACGCCAAATGCTTGCTTGCATTGTTTTTCGTAAGTAATCACATATCCATCTATCGTATTAAACAATAACATCTTCGTAAGCGTTTTGCAACAATAGCACTAGGAGCCTATGCGACGACACCCCGCGCTCAGGAGAAGACGATGCGGGTGTGTTACGTCGACACCCCTCCCTCCTCCCCTCATCCACCGAAATGGACGTGGGCCGAGAGTTCAGCCAAGTGACGAAATACTGGTTTCCGATAAGCGGCTTTAGGACCCTCACTCCCCCTCCCGGGCTGATCGCCGGAGGAAAGTGGGCCGTGAAACACAGCCACTGCGCGTGTGCCGTGGCCAGCCAGTTCCCCTTATCATCGCCTTCCCTGCCCGGCCACCTCTGGCAAGTTTTTACATCTCTCTCTCTCTCTCTCTCTCTCTCTCTCTCTCTCTCTCTCTCTCTCTCTCTCTCTTCAAGCCATCGCCTATCGGAGAAGGCAGTCGCTGCGAAGTGAAACTGGGTCACCACGCGGCCTGCTTTCGAGAAAAAAAAAACACTCGTTTCCAGGGACGCAGAGAACAGGAAGATACGGGGTTTCATTGACTCCCTAAAATAGCATTATTGTCACAGTCTTTAACACCATAAACTGTGAGGCTACGGTGATCTGAACCGCGACAAAATTTCACGATGTGAAGTAGTAGAATATTTTTGTAGCTATCGTGTTGACAGAAAAATGAAGTAAAATAAAAAATACCGGAGCAAAAAATTATTTTTCGATTAGAATTAAGAATTTAACAAAGAAGTAATCTCCCGAATAATCTTTCCTTTCCCGTTTGAATATCAGTAGTGTGTGAGCAAATTGGTCTGTATTTTCTTCGACATGTGTCTTAACATTTAACCCCCAAATTTAAATCGTTCCAGTGCCACTGCTCGTTATTACCCTCGAATATATTTATCGTCACTACAAGGATGCCGTTTTAGGGGCTTTCAAATGAATTTTCTGTCAATTCTCTAAACATGAATTCTTTTTTTTTTTGCAGTGGTAGAGCTGCATTGTTGTTGCTGCCATATTTGTAGTTCAATAAGTAGCGTGGCAGATCGCTAATTGTTTTGTAGCAGGACTTTCCAAATGTAACTACTAACAACGCTCAGAATACTACTTTGTAGAGAGTAGTGCAGTTGTGACTTAAAATATTTTAATTATGCGTGGGTAGTTTCATTCAAAAATGTTTACAGTCCTTAAAATGAACTTACATAATATAGCAAAATTATGTTACTTACATCTGCTACGATGCCAGACACGAGGAACACTACTGCATGCAATACTGAACTATTAAAGGACCTGGATCCAAACGCACCACACACACACACACACACACACACACACACACACACACACACACACACACACACACACACACACACACACATATATATATATATATATAATTACTTCGGAGTAACTATATATATATATGTGTGTGTGTGTGTGTGTGTGTGTGTGTGCGTGTGTGTGTGTGTGTGTGTGTGGTTAGACATTTCACCAAAGATTACTCCATTAACATTAACTATAAGAAAATTATTTTAATTATTGTTATATAAGCTAAGAAAAAATCGAATTCCTGAAGATGCTATTTATTTTATTCTTTGAATACTGTTACTAACGAAATTTTCTCTTTGGAATTTTGATATTACGTAAAAAAGAAAATCTCTCCATTATCCATTAAAAAAAAAAAAGAACCTACGGCCCTACAACGCTCTGTCACAGATTTACTAAAACTTTTAATTTTAATACATCTAGCATACTTTATGACTTAAAAAAAATATAAAACTGCAGCCACCGGGTATACAGTTCAGTTACTCCGAAGTAATTATAGAAATAAATGACTTTAAATTATCGTCATGATGAAATTTCGAATTGTCCAGAAAGAAAAAAAAGTATTTAGTACTTAAATGCACATCACGACGAAAATGTGTGTGTGTATATATATAAAGTATAAAGGTTAGTTAAAACTGGAAAATAGCGTACTGTACTGTACTACTGTACTCACAACGGAGGGTGAAAGATATGACACACACACACACTGTAGAGTAACTGACTGAAATCTGGAAATATCTAAGTCATAAGTAATACTACGTGTTATATTTCTTCTGTAAACTACATTAAGCTAAGAAAATTATATAAAAAACAAGGAAACTGAGTTCCTATAGTCCATTTACGGTTTCTTCGACCTTCTAGAATCAAACCTTACAAAAATCTACCCATGTATGACGTGCTTGGTTATTTCCTAAATACGCCCTACATCACAAGAGTTTTATACTTGTCTTTAATAAAGATACTTTTTTTTCTGTTAGATTGGAATTTTATTCATATTTTATTTATAAATTATAATGCTTCATTTATAAATAATTTGTATAAAAACAGTGAGAAAACACGTGCGTCGGTATCGCCTAGTAAGAAATAGTTCTTATTTATAAATACTGTTACAACAGAGTGCGCACGAATCCGGTGCGTTGTCCCTCTGTTGTAATCTTCCAGACTTAGTTAAGCTTAGTTTGCACGAGGCGGAGGAATATCCTGGATGTAGAACTTAGGAGGGCTTCAGAAAAGGCAGAAGATACCGTGAATCAACTATAAATCTAATTCCTCCCTTAAGAGAAAGTAACAGCGAAAGTCCTTGTGTGAAGTATTCACATCGCCACGAATCAGCGTACTTCAGTTTAGTTCACTAATAGCGTCTATAACGCAGAGACAATACCAAACTGCACAACGGCGTTAATTACGAGTTGAAAGGGAACAGGTCAGAGGTAGCCTTCCTCGGAGAGAAAACTACCCGGTAGCACGAAATTAAGTCCACGAGCCAGGTGGAATTGACCTTGGGAGATACCACGCGAGTTTGCATGATCGCTGCTACTGTTACCTCTGTCGAAAATTGAGCCGAGTTCTGACCGTATACGTGGAAGTTTTCGTGATTGTCCGTGTGCAATTTTCGATAGAAGTTTTCCCACAAATATTAAATTTTAGCTAGTCAGATAGAACGACGATATTTGTAATTTTGATTAATTTGTTTTGAGAGACTACTGTTAGACCATTAAACATTAACAAAGATCACATAAAAATCTGCGAAAATGTTTAATGATAATAAATGATTATATGTAAATTATTTAAAACATTCATGTTTATTTAAAACGAAAGTTCTTCTTGTCACAAAAAATCTATTAGGTCGTGTGCATAAACGGCTACTGTATAAATCGAGTGTGAAGTCCGTTCCTAAACCACAGTTTGCAGAAGTAAAATCATAAAAAGTCCACTCTCCTTTACTCGTGCTGCGGAAAGTATCGCGTGACCAGTTATTCCATGCATGTAGTCTCGGTGAAGCTTGCGTCCGAGCTGGTGAGGAACATTGTGTCATGGCACACGCTCCATAGGGTGCGATGTACCACTCTAACTGGAGTTAACAGAGAGCGGGCCGCATCCTATAAGAACGCTAGCTTCGCACTGCACAGTCGGTGCAGATGTCAATGGACTGAAAGAAACTGCTGCAAAACATTTCAAACCAAAACTCTGTACTAACTTCAAACACAAGAATTCCTAAATTGAGTTTATTTTGAAATAACAACATAGTACCAAGACAAAAATCATAATTGCAATTACTCTAACAGCACCACAAAAACAGACTCGAACAATTAAGCAGGAAAATAATAATATGGGAAAATCAAGAAAGGGGTCATAATACCAATGGTATGTATATGCAAAGCACATGCATTCGGTCAAATATACTAGATCACAAACAAGAAATTAAACAAACACATTATATAGAAAGAATCTTGGCGTGCCTGTTTCGGAACACATCCATGGGATTTACGTGAAATAGTCTACGTCAGCAGATAATACTTTCTTTTAGATATAGGAACGAAATGGAAGTAACGAAATGTATGCTTCACTTGTATGGCTTAAATCGCCACATCTAGATGACATCTTTCATTTGACACCGAGATCAGCGCTCTAGAGTATCGGAGTCGCAAGATATTCAGTCCGGAAAGTTTTCCCCGCGGCCGAGACTGCCGCCAGTCGCCGCGGCCCCCAACCGCGCCTCGCACTCGCATGGCAGTCGTATGCCTGGTGGAACGAAACCACGTTTATTTCAATCTGGTCGTTAGTCGCCAAGTTATAGCGCCGGAATTGATCGCACTGCAAACGTTACATCGCAGTCTCGTCCTGGCGCCCAAATTTTCAGTCGTCTGTTTTTATAGACGTGCGTATTTGCGTAAAAAATGATCCCCGTGGTGGTAGGAACCTTCGGAGTTAAAGGTTTGCCTGTACTTGTTATTACAGATACCGCAGAAATTGATTATCTTCCACTCGTGGAATGTCAGAAGTCAATACGGTGTTATAGAAGAAGTTGCACAAGACCTATATAGTATGTTCACGGTTTATTCACACTTTTTTAAATCAAACCTTTTAAGAATCGCCCCAGCTATGACGCGTTTAGTTATTTCTTAAATATGCCATTTATCACAAGCATTTTATTCATTTGTTAACATAAAAGTGTGAATATTTTCGTTCAATTGAAGTTTCACATATATTTTAGTTATATACTATATTATATATAAATATGAATAAATACAGTGAGAAAACAAGTGTGTTGGTAGCGCCTATTAAGAAATAGGTCTCATGCAAAATATTACTAGAATTGAGTACGCACGAACTCAGCTCGATGCGTCGTCCTTTGACGTAATTTTCTATACTTTGTTAATCTTAGTTTGCACGAGGCGGAGGAATATCCTAGAAGTAGAAACTAAGCAGGGCCTCAGAAAAGTGCGAAGCAACCGTGAATGGATTGTACACTAAATTCACAGGTAAGTGACGGGCCTCCAAACCCTTTTTATTTCCTCGCTCCACTGGGCTTGTGCGAGTGGGCTGGGGCCCAGCAACAGCGTTCTCGACGAGGTTATTACACACTTCATATTCTGCAGAGATGGAGGAAGCATAGACTGTACACACCTTAAAACAAACTTTGGGTTAGGTTATGCACGGCTCTAGAGGAAGGTTGGGATGAAAATATTCACTATACAGAAAACCATGCCAGATTTGACGAACGTCCTTTCGTATTGCGCCGACTGTACCAGTGAACAACATTCCTGTCCAGCCAATATATGTAGGTGGTGGAAACAAACTTTTTTCTAGTATGTAACTTGAACTCTATATATATATATATATATTATATATATATATATATATATATATATATATATATATATATATATATATATATATATATATATATATATATATATATGCGTGCGTGTGTGTTAGTGTGTGATACCACTTTTCGCCTTATCACGACACCCGAACACGCTTCTGCAGCTCGTACAAATTAAATAACTACTCTCCGGTCTATAATACAGAATGTTGTAGCGTGAAACGTACTTGTGCTATATGGCGTTGCAAGAAAAAGGGTCAATAGTACAGTGCATGCAAAAATGTACACTTTTTCATATCGCTATGTAACATTTAAGAAATAAATAATATTAGACGAAATCGCAACCTACAAGACCAATATTTACCTGCGCATATTAAAGGATAATCAATGATAAAAAAGTTTGCCTTAACGTTTGTGTATAATCTTGACTCGATTAAATATAATGACAGTTTTATAGTAAAAAAAAATCAAACATCAATTGCTTGCAGTTTATATATATATATATATATATATATATATATATATATATATATATATATATATATATATATATATATATATACTCGCAAATTTTCGCTAAGTAAGGTGTTTCACCTGTTCCACACGTCTACTTTTTATGTTCATCAGTTTGTTGCCGTATTTCTCCTCATTTAGATTTTTTTTATTCAGATTATATTAATTCAGTTACTGCAGTTTAGTTGCTAGTTGTGATTCCTCGTTTGCAAAGGAAGGAAAAATATTATTTATCACTTCTTGATTGCTGTTAGTGAGGTGATATTCATAACACTATTTAAAAATGACAGATTTCGAAAAAAAAAAAAAAAAAAAAAACTGTCAAGAGTTGAATCGCATACATCAAATGAAAATTGAGACAATAATTTGCCAAACCAGAGATGAACAACCAGTAAATCGATAGTAAGCAAGACTTGCTACTAACATCGTAAAATCAGTCACTTAACAGTAAAGGTTATAAAACATACCCTGTTCTATCACTGATGTACAGCAAATATGCACTATCTACCAAAAAGTAATTGGGCACCTGTCCACAATGTTTGCTCGGTGGTTGTCACCCCGTTAGAATCTCGTAGGGCCACTTCTTGCGGCTATAACAGCAGCCACCCTGTCAGGCATACTCTCTAAGAGTGTTTGTAGGACATCCACGGGGATTTGTCGCCATTCCTCTTGCAACCATTCCATGAGTTGAGCAATGGATTCTGGCAGCGCCTGACGAGTCCTCACCCGGCGATCCAATTCGTCCCAAAGATGTTCTATAGGGTTCTTGAGGTCGGGGTTCTGGGCGGGCAGACTAGTCGGCGAACATTGTTGTCGGCGTACCACTGCATAGTAGCCCTTGAAACATGGCACCTGGCATTGTCATCCTGGAAGTAACACGGGTCCATTCCGTAAAAACGCCACAATGTTGGGAGCATTTAATTATCCAGAATATTACAAAAGGCCTGTGTGTTCATGCTACCGTGAACAAACACCAGCGATCCTACCCCGAAGGCCGTGAAACACAAGTCAACTGACGTACTGAATTACCAATCTTCACGGGTGCCCTTACTTTTCGGTAGATAGTGTACATACATTTCAATACACACATACAAAACTGCTGTAATTATATCTTAAATATATGTACAAGATAATTCGTAATGTGAACCGACTGACTATAAAGTATTATGACACACGATGATTAATTAGTTGATCGATATGTTTGGACGAGTCTTAGCATAAGAGGTCTTCAGAGCCAATGTGGTGTGGGTTAATTGAGACGGACATGGAGCAGCGCCTGAATGCAATGTTGAGGGAAACGGGAGACTCCCGAGAAAACCCATAACCACGATTGCCACATGCAAATATCCCGGTTTATATAGCCAGGAACCAAACCCGGATCGCAGTGGTGGCGGGCGAACGCTCTGGCACTGTCTCAACAGCGGCTCTCGAGATGCTGTGATAACATTTGTGAAATAATACTTTTTTTCAAGAAGCTGCTTCCAGAAGTCAAACCAATTAAAATAATTTGATAACATGTAAATTAGTGTTGTTAACTATTCAAGTGTTATACTAGAAATGTTTAAATTTACTCACCATAGATTGAATAGACAAAGGGAGGTGAATAAATACTAAGAAATCCAAAACAAAAAATTTAAAAATTGCAGTGACATATTCATTTAACAACCAACAAAGTAATTAACAATTGAACACAATTTGATAGTATATTTTTTTAATATGATAATCATACTTAACAATAAATGACCCAAGATTATGGTGTGACCAATAAGCATAACTAATGAAAAATACTGAGATACAAGTATTCAGTTGTAACCAATTATTACTGAACAAGATGTGAGCGTATAATGTTACGGTACCCAGTTTCTACGAGAATAACCAGTGGTACCAACAATCATGGTGTGGGGAACAAAAAGTCAAAATAAGGGAAAATATACTGGAATGTTCAGCTTAAATTTACTTGTTCAGCTTAAATATACTTGTTTACGAGTATTCAGAATTAAAACTATTAATTGTTCAAATGACACCACGTGACATTCATTATTCCAGTTGCTTCAACAGAAAAGGATTTATGTAATAGTATAAGTAAAAATAAAATAAAAATAATGTAACTAACAGTATAAGTACAAATAAAAGTCGATAGAAATTTTACAAACTGATAACACATACAACGAATATGACTAAGCATAGCATTGTTAACTATGTTTATTCGCTGTTGAGGAAGCTTACGGAAAAGTAAAAACTATTCCTAGGTCACTAATTAAAAAGTGATTAAGCAAAACAAATAAATGACACTGTAGAGTACATGTATCGGTAAGATATAATCTAGTTTTAATATTTACAATGGCTGAGCTAAGCAAGAGCTGTCACTATCACATGTCTTGCTCACTGTAGCTGTCATGGTGTGAATTTTTTTCGGTTTCATCATCTGTGTCGTCACTGTCACTGTCCAGTTTGATTAAGAATTCATCTACTGCTAACTCCATGAGGCAGTCGTTCTTCCAGTACTCTTCTTCAATTCCTTCAACGTGTCTACAATATCCCACCCAGTCTTCCTTTGCTACGGCTTCTACGGCGTCTGTTGTTAGCCTCTGTAAGACTTGCAGTGATAAATCTCCAGTCGTGTTGTGTGCTCTGATATGACGTTTAATCTTAGCCCAGGCTAGTTCTATTGCATTGAAATCGCACATATAAGCGGGCAATCTAAGTACAGTATGGCCATGTTGCTGGGATACCCTGTCAACAGCGAATACTTTCTCTCTTGGTCGATGGTTTTCAAGCAATTCAATGAGAGTAGCTTTTCTCATTGTTTCGTCGCAAGAGACCCCTTTACCTCGTAGCCACGTTACTGCGCCAAATTTACAATTTTGAAATAAAATCTTTTGAATGGTTTGTTTGACTGAAAATAATACTTGCATATTACTGAAAAGTCACGGACGACTCTTTACTATTGGTGCAATATTTTAAAAAGCATACCAGTTCAGTCAAGAAAATAAACCTTGCCTTTGATGCCGTTACGTGAGGTATGTCTTTATATGTCAAAGTGACTAAAAATTAACACAAATTCATCACATCGCAGATGTAATAAGGGCTCCGACTGGCTGGCGCATGAAGTGTACTACAAGGGTTTAGTACAAAATACTTTATTCCAAACCAGTTGGATATTTTGTAATGGCGTCCAAACAATATGTTTTCATTCAAACTCCAAGAATTATTTTTGATGTAAGAATGGCTAAAACGGGTGCTTTCAGAAACTGTTTTAGCCATAGAATTTTTTATACTAAAATTTAAGAGTTGTCTTGAGAAACAGCTCATACTCCTTTCTTATCAGCGTGTCTTTAAAATAAATAGGTTCACTTCTGAAAGTCAGGTGTAGGTGAGTCGCCGGCAGAGAGACAGCATGCAAGTTGAGCGCCTTGTGGGTACAGGTGACGAAGCTATTGAGAAGTGAGCAAGAGTTTGCCTTAGAGTCCACCCGTTTTGAGGACTCGATAGCACAATATAATTGCAGGTAGTCGGATCCCTTAATAGAAGATACGGTGAACAGTGTAAGCATTGTGTTCTTACCTTCGCTTTCCTGGAGTTGTTTGAGGCTCGCCAGGTCTCTCTCTCTCTCTCTCTCTCTCTCTCTCTCTCTCTCTCTCTCTCTCTCTCTCTCTCTCTCTCTCTCTCTCCCCCTCTCCCCCCGAACCAACAAATATTTATCCCTCGCCTCTTCATCACAAGCTTCTACAACACTCCTGATGACGTCTCTTTCCTTGCTGTGTATAACTTGTTTATACCTCTTGGTTAGCGTGCTACTCGCCATTGTTCATAGTCCGTCACTACTGAGAGGAAAGAGGGGTAATGTGTTTTGTACGGCACGGCGCGGAGGCGTGGCCACTTTCTTCCTAAACCCCTAACCCCCCTTGACTTGGGCCTTTCTCACCCCCGCGCTACGAGCCTACGCGACTCTTGGCGACAACAGTATGTTAACAATATTTAGATGGCGCCTACAACCTAATCAGGATGGCTGTCCCTATTTTAAGAATCCAAATGCTCTTATATTCATATTTTATCTGAGTTACCAGATGGACATTCGAGAAGGATAATAAGGAAATGAACTCACCCGAACTCGAGCTTGGTCCGCTCACTCGCCGTCCAGAGAGGAAGATCGCAGTTGGCAGGCTACCTGCAATTCTTGTTAATTATAAGGCCACAGAGCAAGTTTACGTCCGTGCTTGTTTTATTTCAAAATATAATAATAATTTAGACTCTGAACCTTAAACATGTGATATCAGAGGTGACCAAATAAAATCTATTAAATCGTACATGCTTCAGCTTAGTAATTATTTTGGTCGTTATACTATATTTCCCGTATTTTGTACAACTATTCTGATATACAAATTACAAATAAAATGTTCACCTGAAGTACATATGTGATATTTTGAATATAATTTAAATACTATATTAATGTGAACTTACATAACTAAGTTAAAATTCGACCAATGCTAAACTTAGGTATTTATTACTTTCAATAACAGTAATGTTTTAGTTGTTTAATTTTATAAGTAGTAAATAATTTCGTTTTTATCGGCGGTATTTTTGGTTTAATTTTCCATTTCGCGTTCAGTATACTTTGCTAGTCTTATTTCACTGTATGAATGGTTCAGTTTATTTTCGCTCTTTTTCCTCTACTATCATTTCGTTGGATTGGAGATCTGTTCCTAATAGGAATATTTGATGAAAACGATTTTCTTTTTAAGTCTTCGAAGTTCCTAGCTCTGGCTATGATGTTAGTTGTGGAAAATAGATTTATTCTTCATGTGATGAATCGATAATACTTAACAACACTCTCATTGTGTGGAGACGATACGGTAGTTTGGAGTCTTCGTTGCACTTTGAAGAGACACACTATTCTTTGTTTACCATAAATATCGGAAGGAATTACAAAATTATTATATAATGTTGTACAGTAACTAGAAAAATTTCATAAATAAAAATGTAAATTCGAAATTTTTCCCAAGTAAGAGATCGCAGAATTTAGTTTTGTACAGAGTTTCGTTGTAAACACCGTAAAATAATGATGCATCGTCTCTACTTACAATTACTACATAAAAATAATATTAGAGTGATTATTAAAATACACTTTCTGTTCAAAAGTTTGTTGACGATTTTGCATTTCAAAGTGGTAGCGACCACAGTGAAGTCCGAAACGCTTCACTCAAATACTTTTAAGGAAGTAGTAAAGCGGGTAATCTCATTCTCGTTTTAGTAAAGACTATTCATTATGGGGGGAAAATTTGCCACTGTAACTTTAAACAATTTGGCCCCGTACTTATTTTGTATATTATGTATATTACCAGATAAAGTTTAACATTTTTTAACTTAATTTATTTGTTGTATTCCAGAGTACGTAACAAGGAACTTAATATTCCTTAACAGAAATAACTATTTCAATACTATACAGCTCCAAATAAGCAATATACTATCGAATAGCAAATAACGTAAGCACATTTACAACAATTCTACCGTATACTAATGAAGACCACACAATAATCACTTAAGAAATCCTCGAACCAGTCAGTAATGGCTCAAAATTTGCATACAAATAAACATTTTAGTGCGTTTAAATGAACAAGCAAATATGTTAAACACCTATCTGAAATATAAATCCCACTCCTAATGCACTTCATAATACTTATTCTAGCTAAGCTCTATGAGGTTATACCAGTTCACATTAGACTGTCATATCTGCACATGTCACGAACTGAGGGAGCAACTCGCTAGGAAACCAGTGCCATTTGCAACAGAAACAGTAATGAGCCCTATGTGCAAAGGCCCTAGAAATTCGTGGATTCATTTGTCGACAAGCTAGACTCCACTATCCTATATGTGCTCAAGCCTCAGTTAGTTGTTCATTGGCTGCTACTTAAGTTTTTGCCCAGACTAGATAGCAAAAGAGTCGGTAATTTTCCTCTTGCAAATTACTTATAGGCTCAATCTCATCCAGAGCTCGGTTTACAAACTGAGATCCAATTGAAAAATAAAGTCAAATGTACATTTATTTTAATTCTAGCTTCCTACGAAAATTCCGAGAAATATCATTACTTCCGCGGTGGGTAAAATTTCAGAAAAGTTTACAAAGCAAAAACTTTTCGCCGATCACACTCCCAGAGTTAAAAGTAAAGACTTAAAAAGGATTTTGTTGTTTTTTTTTTTTTAACCCGTTACCTTTCTTCCATAGTGGTAAACATTCGTCAGAATTTCTCAGAGTTTAATGTTTCTAGCGAGAAAGAGCGAAGTTTAATTATTTTTGTGTTGAATTTTCGAATTTTATATTGCGGTAGGAATAGGTCACCGCGCGTTCCGACGGGGCTTATTTATCTATTCGAACACTCCGTACGCAGCTGTGTGTTCCATTTATTTTTCCTTCCGTTTAATCTGTTTTCGAACAGTGCCCCATTTCCACAAACGATTGACTGCCAGCCGCCAGTCCAGAACAAATCCTCTTCAATACTTCCGTAATAGGATTTAGTCTCCTCCCAGACTCGGCCAGCGATTTAATTTTTAATATATTTGGATTCAACTGACCCTGGAAGTACGCGCTTATTTGACCAGAAAACTCCACACATTTTTAACTCGTGCATCACATAATTGTGTTGAATTTTTAATGCCATCGTGTATTTTGTCTCGTTAAATAACCAACGATGATTTAGTGAGCATCAATCTGTAATCTTTTGTCGACTGTAATTGGATAGTTTGCAATGCAGATTTTTTGTTAAACATCTTTAATGTCAATCATTTCGAACTATGTTTGGTTTAATAAAAGTTATATATGTTGATATATAAAAAAAAAATAATTAAATTTGTTAAAATTATGTTATTTTATCGGTTTTTTTAATGTCATACCATCTAGGTTTTAAATAAGTTGGAGGTATTTCGTTCTTGGGCTGACTGGTAGATTAAGTTACATGATTTTAGGAGAAAAGTAAGAATTTTATAACAAAAATTGTATTTAGATATTAAAGTTCTCGAACCATTATGGATTATTTAAGATCATTAGTTGGCAAAGCCTCTATATATTATAATTTCCTAAAATGTCTTACAAATGAGCCCCGTATGTAATATACTTGTACTTAGGTAATTCTCAACGGTAGTGTTATAATGGGGCTTCCACCACTATATATTATTAAAAAACTGTGAAGGTCGAGGACTCTGCGTCTACTCGACTCTGAAGTACTTGGCAGTCCTCGGCGGACCTAGGAACCCATACTCCGGCTAGACTTGAGATTGCCTGATGTGCCTGAAGATGCTCAGTGGTTTTGTCTGTAATAATACTAACATATAACACTGTTTCTGTTACCTGGCGGCCGTATTTATTTTATAGGCATGATGTGTGCCAAATCGAAAAGTTTAAACTATCGTTCAATATTATAAATTATTATTTTTTTGACAGTGAACTTATGTGTTAATTATGCTTATCAGATTAAATAAATAATTTTTATAATTTTTCAATGTTAGTGTTACTAAAATTATTATTTTTTACATTAGTGGCATTACTATAGTTTTAAAATGTCAAGAAAAAATTGTCTCGCTTTTTATTGTTAATATATTATATTTATTTTTATAAAAGTGTAAAAGTATCCGAGAAATTTATTTTTATTAATATTTAAATTGTACAAAGTATATTGCGGATCACTTTATATTTTATACCAATTTCTCTTTCTTTCAGTTACTACATGCTTATGCACTAACTATTAAATAAATAAATTTTATTTTTAAAATAAATTTATTTCAAGTTGATTTTTTTTTTGTTTATTGTAAACTTTCGTGTGATATCATATGTTATAGACAGGTTTTGTTTAAGTAATAACGACCGTAATAAACCAAATAGTGTGAAGATCTCCAATGTGCCTAGGCATGCCAATAAAGTAGTATTATTCCCAGGCACACTCGAAGATATAGACACATAGTAATAAATTAACTAGAATGACAGCTCGATAAATTACAAAATAAATCAAAATATAATTATCAAATACTTTTGTTTCAAATTAAAAAAAAATCCAATGTTTAAAAATTGTATTCTATGTTAAAAAAAAAATTCAATTAGTCGAAAAAAGTTATTATAAGTATCCCAACAGCATAGAAATCTTTATTTTATTCGAAGAATTCTTTCAATGGGGCTAACATATCAAACGATACGTCATTTTAAACATTCTCCATTGCAGTGAGTCTCATAGAAAACCAGAATAATGTGCAGACCAAAGAACGCTTAGGCAAAGGAAAGAATCCAAGTTGGAACAAAGAGAATTCCAACAATGGAGTTAAGTCAGAAAGCAGCAAGAAAACATGACGAATGTACACAAAGACACAAACTTGAATAACAAGTGTAATAAAACATGACCTACAAAACTGTAATTACTTATAGTCACGATTCGATCGCACAAATACTCATTACCCACTTAGACACCAGTCAGAAAAACACCACAAATTATTAAAATGCTGAAACATAACATGGTGTAACACTGAAGAACCAAAATAGTCATCTAACTACTTCAATAACTACTATAACTAAGAGTAGAAACAGTGATAGCTCTTTATAAGATGTTTAATTAATGAAAAAATTAAATCTGACTTAACAACAATAAATCATTATATATAGTTCAGCATTAGTTTTTCTTGCAAGCAACAAATTATTATTTATTTAACATTCAAACCACATTCTCATATGCAAAATTTATATTGAAAACTTGTCTCAAATGAAAATGTTAAAATTATTATTGTACTATTTTAAATTTCTGAATACAAATTTTTTTACTTATAACAGAACTAGTGATTTATGGAACGGCAATAGCCTTTCATTACTGAATTTACTGGCTCTTTTAAAATAATAAAATATATATTTTTTTATTAATTATCACATACCTTTTTCGTGTGTAAAATCAATTCAAATAAAGACAGAAATTTGCGTTTCTTCTGAAAAATTTAAAGTGTAACTGGAGCTGCACGCTGTTAAAAATAAGCAAAAATATACATTGCTGCAAATCTAAGTTGCCGTAGATGTGATGTTGGTGACTGGGTAAAATAGTTTTTTTGTTGCTCGGTCTCATCGTTTCTCTGCAGTAAATACATATTTTCTTCGCTTCTTTTCTGATACCCAGTTCTCAGGCTTAATCATGACAATTAAAGTTCATAGCACTTCATATGAATAGGGGAATCTTCACTCGTGGAAGACTAATTTATTTAAATATAATTGTTCCTTTAATTACTGCCTGGTGTTTTGTAACGTACTCGCTAATTTGATACACTAATTAAACTTACTAACTGGACTGTCACTTATGACTCGCCATTGGTCATAACGTTGTCCCTTTTTATCCTCACATTTCGGAATCAATAAAATTTTTTACAGTACAATACATTCTAATTATAATATTTAATTTGTCTGATAATGTCGTTCCATTTACAGAATAAATAAACGTTTTTGTTACTTTTTCTTACTAAGAGGAAATCCATATTATTTTATACACAAACACATTCCTTCAGTGCCTGTCAAAGATATGAAGTATTAACTAAAATATGACAATTGAGTTGGCAGATAAAACGAAAATGCAAATAAACCCTAACCTTAATTCAGATGTTACATAATTTAACCGCACTGCTAGATTTTCCTGCCGAATCACATATATGGCAGCAGGAGAATCTGAACGAAAAAAAAAAAAAAACAACTGTAACATCGGTTTCTTCAGCTGAAGTGTTTATATTTTATACACTGTATTGAAAATTATTTTAAGTGTCTGGATATATTAATAAATCCGTTTTATTAAACTAAAATGCTCTTACTTATATGTCTGAAAGTAAAACATAATTGTAACAAAAATAAGCCCTGATTAATGTCACTCTGATCGATGATCAGTCATTTCGTTCCTGACATGCTCGGCAACACTAGTAACAGTGCTGAGGTGTTCGTCTGTTGGAGGCGATCCTCGAGCACGGGATACTCCAGTTTAGTTGTCAATTTCTCTGGAGCTGGATCGCCATCGTGTGCGTACACGTAACAAGCGTTCATTTATTCCCATATTTGGTATAAACATCTGTTTATCTTAACTTTATAAGGAAATTAAAAAAAAAAAAAAAAGTTCTCTTACCCACCACATGGAAATTCTAACACTTCCTTTGACATTGCGTAGAGTGTAGTGTGTGTGATGGCGATTGTCGTGTCTAATCTTATTCTTCTTAGTTACCCACTCACAGTTTTGGGTAATGTGATTTCCCATCAAACTCAACGGGAGATGTCCGTAATCATAGTATATTCATGAAATAAATGTTCACTCCGCGATCATAGCTTCGTTTACAAACATGGCACTGGCCTATTCCCAAAATGTCTAACATGACTATTGTCGTTTTTCACATATCTTGTCTAATACCGATACAAGTTTTCTTACGTATTCTCATGAAACAAATAGCAAAACCTTTTCCGTGACAAATATCGTTGTAAAAATTGCATACAGCATTTCCCAATATTTCTGACATATGCAAAGCAGAAACATAATAATATATTCACAGAAAAACATCTAACCAAGATAATATAGAGAAGACTATCAAAATTGATTAGCAACATTGATTACAGTTCGTACTCGTTCTATTGTATTACGTTTACTTTTCATTCTGGCATCTGGTAACTGCCGATGCTTCGTTAAAAGTTTGCCGCCTTTGTTTTTGTTTTCAAAGAAATCATTTATTGGCAGCTTATCCTGGTCTTGGCTTTCTATGTAATAGTGGATCTTTTAACATGTGTTGACGTTTAGCTAGAATCTGCTCATTTCTCGAAATGTATGTATGTTTGTTAATTAGCTGGGGGAAAAAACAGGTACGTATCGTTCGTGTTCCTCGTAGATAACTACGTTATTTTAGCAAGGACGTCTAATATTTCATATAACTTGGTAAAGAAGTAAATCACCTTTACCACTTACATCTCAAAACATTAGATTGTAAACAGTCTTTACAAACATGCTACGTTATATTACATAATGATTCGACTTGTTGCGACGTGAAGAACTCTCGCATGCCCGCTCATAGGGCAAAACAAAATAGTCTACATTATAAATAAAAAATTTCACCCCAAAATATTATAATTAAACTTAGCTGCGATGTAGACAATTCTTCACGACTACTATTATTCGCGATGAACTATTCATCGAATAAAATGCGATTCGAGGGGTCTTCAACGCTCGTATATGTGTTTGCCAGGTGTGATTCTAGATGTTTCCCTCTTCCTGGAACGAACCTTTCCGCGTGTAACAGTACGCGGAGATTTCCTCGAATTTTACAGTTCCAGAAATGAGACAGGAACATATTACGAAATTCCTCGAATGTGAGAGTGTCGGTTCGGTTAATTTCTCACCAAAAATAGCCATGGATTTCAGGCACAAGTTCATGCACCTCAATTTGTCCTGAATTGGTAAGCAAAATAGGTTATAATATTCGTTAAACTTAACCAGAAAATTAACTTGATTCTTCCCTATTTTTCCCTCAAAGGTTTGTAGTTGTTCGCACATAATTTGCCAGGGTGGTACATTAGTGTACTAACAGATGTATAATGTGTGTGCTACTTATGGGTTGTCTAAATTGTCCTTTCTTTGTATCATTGATTATGTAGGTGACTTGTTGTTTCTAAATTTTCCATATGTTTTGATTAGCATTCCCTAAATGTAGGTTATTTATTCATTTACCACCCTGTCAATTTTGTCCTTTGTTATCGGACTTGCTCGCCCACTTGGTTCAGTCGATTCTCTGATTTTGTCCTTTATGTATCGGACTTGCTCGCCTACTTGGTTCAGTCGATTCTCTGATTTTGTCCTTTCTGGTTGTGCCATTTCCTCAACCTGGCCAAACCATTGGTTGAAATGCCTGCCATAAGAATCTAGCTGAGTTGCTATTCTTTCGTCTGAATTTGCGCTGTCCTGAGGTAGTTTTTCTAACTCAGTAATGCGTTGAGCGCACTCACTTACTTGTAAGACGTATTGTTCCCTCATTTGTTCTAAATCAGTTCGGTTGTTAGCTATTTCGTCCCTCAAGAAGGCTGACGAGTTCTAGCCTATGTGTAAGTTTCTAACTTGGCCTGGATGTGCTTAATCTGTGCAGTCATAGTCTGGCTTTGCTGTGTTAGCTGTGAGCAGAAGAAATTTTTATGGATTCTCGCTGTTCAGTGAGCGCATTATGAAACTGTTCACTTTGTTCCTTAGCTTGCTGTTCCATGTAGTTCGATTGTTGCTCATTAATGCCGCAATTTGCTGTAATAATATCGTGTGGTTACCCTCACTACATATGTCAGAAACTTCGGTTTTCTCAGCTGATTGTTCTGAGCGTGTTGTTTTATTGTTCATTTCGTCTGTGTTTGAAGTTTCTGGGTTCCGTGTACTCTTTGATTAGGGCTTTCAGACATGGCACTTATTGTGGTGTTTTTTAATTTTGTCATTTATCGGTGTAATGTTGCAAAAATGGTATGGGGTACGGTTCTCACATCTCAATAAACAAAAATACAAGTATTTTCAGTTTGCATTTGTACCTGATAACATTGTTACTCTTTCAAACAATTGGTGCGATGTGTGCAATGTGTCGTATTATGGCCCTATAGTTGGGATGCCAAAATATTAGGTAGTAAAATATTACTTACTCTACTGATAGTCACAATTCGATCGCACAAATATTGATTTTTGTACACCAATTTTACTGTTGCCTCGGCTAGTTACTAGTATTATGTAATTATTATGTATTATGTATTAAAACTTTTTACACTACCATACTCATTACCCACTGAGACACCAGCCAGAAAACTCACAACAAACTATTAAAATGCTGAAACATAACATGGTTTATTTCTTGTATATAAGGTGTATATGGATATACTTATTTTTTGAAGAGTTTTGCATAAATAATTAGAAAACATTAATGCATTATAAACTTTGTGATCTGTTTAATTACCCATTGATGGATTTTAGATATGACATATTCTTCCCTCGTATGTTACTATGTTCACGAAAGGTTTAAATGGTTGACATGTTTAGGTAAACAAGATTGATAGCAAGCACTGAAGGTATAGGTATTTACTTATTTCAGTTTGTGTGTGTGTGCGCATGTGTGTATGGGGAAAATATAGTAAGGATGGATATTTGATTTTCCCCTAGAAATGTTGGTTCGCATGAGTTGTTGACAAAACGATCAGTAACAATTGTTTGTCTGCTGCAACGTTTGCGTAGGTTGTGTGAGATGGGCGAGATCTACGTGTTTTATGTAATATGATAGCTTAGTAGACATATTTTGTAGTGAACTAAAAAGTTGCTATTCGTAAAGGTTGTATTGCTGCCCTCGCAGACTATCATATTAGGTGAATGCGATCTGGTCGGGTGGTGGGGAACAAATATCTTGTTGTCGACACGCACCTCCCCTAGCTGCAATGTTGGAACTAGTCTCGCCCTCCCCTATCCTTCTCCATAATTTCCTTTGCAAGTTGGTCGGCCGTATTCGCGTCTACCTTTCGAGAGATCTGACCTCTCGAGAGATTTACTAGAGATGCGAATGCGGTCTCTCTTGTCTTTTAAACTATTCTATATGATGACCTGGGCATATTCATTGGTTGTCTGGTTTGGTGGTGTGTCTTGCTTGTATGGCCCATCAGTATGGTAGTAGCGATGTCTGAAATGTGTGATTAAGACATTGTAGTAGTTTGAGTTATTGGTTGGCGGGAGTTAATTTTGATTGAATAGCTTTGTCTCGCAGTGTGACGTGCCTGTATAGATGTTAAAAGGAGGGAAGGAGGTATGATGACAGGTGTGATGGTTAGTATAGAAGGTCGAGATGTATGGCTTGAAAATTATGTCGATCAGTATGATAATAATATGAATTGTATGTAGGCTCATCATTGGTAGAGGTGCTTTTAGAATGTCTATACTCTATGACGTCTCTGCATGGTTGTGATAGGTAGCTTGTTTTGGTTATATGTTTTGTTAGTATGTCTAACTAGTGATACCATAATGCCTGTAGGAATTCTTGGAATGGCTGAGATCGGTGGCGTAACAATATGCTCTAGTTAAGTGTTTGGTATGGGTGGTTATTGAATTTTGACTCGACATGGTGGATAGTATGAGCATAATTTTATTGTGTCATTGGTCCGGGTTTTATGTTTGTTTTGTATGGTCTATGTGGACGAATGGTTGAGGTGTGCTAGAGTTATATATTAAACTTGAACGGGAAAACTTATTGCTGGCCTCTGTATGTCTGATGTTGGTCGGTAGAGCAGACTGTATGCACGAGTTACAGTGGGTGGAACATTGAATATCAAGGTGCGTGCTTGCGAGTATATATAATCAGCCGCATTCATTTTATGGAGCTGTTTGACAGTGGCAGTCGTGAAACATTGTCGAGAAGAATATATGGCCAAGGGTTCTTGTTCGCTTGCTATAATGGACTGTCTTGAGCTGCAAATAAGGAGATTGTATTCACTATGTGCTGCTGTAAAGGTACTATGTGAATGGAGTGGAAAAATTTGAGTTTTCTCTTTTTATGTTTGTAGTCTGAAGTATGTAAATATAAATATAATTGAAAAATAAAATTCTTTAATTTCTCACTGATATTGTGCCCTGCCTACTTCCCCTGATATGTAGAGAATATGATGGTGCTTGTTTTAGTCACATCTGCATACATTGAATAAAATCCGAGTATGATAGTTATGCCTACAAAAATAGTCGAGGCAGTGAATAATTAACATTGTGAAGTTTTAGTCTTGAAGAGAGAAGACCTGAAATGAAATCGAAATAACTTTTTTTGCAGTACACTACATAAAATTTCAGTACGATTTAAAAAAAAAAATGACTTCTGAACATTAAAAAACCAAAATATTTGATTATTTTCTATTTCTTATTTTTATCCTGCATCGTAGGATAACCAGTCTGTTATAAACAGATCTCGTTAAGAACATCAAAATATTATTTTAAGCTTACCACTATGCTTTTGAAGGCCTTAGACAAATAAATTCCCGGGGTTATAAATGTTATTTGCAAACTATAATTTTGCGAGACTGTCTGCCTCCTAAGAGTTAGCACTGTATATTCGCATATATATGTTAATATTCACTTACTTACAGCGCGACTTACTTGGCTACGTAATTATTTAAAAAACAATATATAAAATATTAGATGTGAGCTTAAGCATTCAGACTCTGGCTGAAAATAGCGAAACGATTTTAATACAGTGCATCGCTTGCCTTTAAATAAACAAACTACTCTATAAAATTCAGTATTCTTAAGCCATATATAAACTGATTGGAAAAACATGACGGAACATTAAAAAAATTCTGTAACTGTATGAGGGAATTGGCCAATTCCGTTTGGATTACAAATATACAACATTAAGGCACTTTGCCATGTTGTGTGTTCAGTGCGTGAGTGGTTATTATGCTTGACTTATCGTCCTAAGTTCCCGAGTTTAAATCTTTTCCAAGCATGCGATTTTTTTTATGTTACCAGTTAAATTAGTTGAATCAATTTCGCATTAAAATTAGATTAAAAATACATTTCACTTTATTTTCAAAGATTTTTTCTGGCATTTCTCACATGATAAATAAAGTACATTTAAATAATTCTACTTATTCATTAATGCATTGCTTCATAGATGACTGATTGGCAAGGCTGGCCAGCTGAGTGTCTCGCGGTCAATGTCCTCCCTTCCTTCCCACCATGCGGCACCTACTCATGATGTCATTGTACTCTTGGCCTATCACAGCTGGCTCGCGGACCTGTTGACGCGAGCGTGCATGCATGTGTGCGTGGTTACAAGGCTGGGCGACTTAATTTTTCTACAAAAGTAGAAACAATTTGAATTAAGTAAAATATTAAGAAAAGGTATCGATTTTTTTTAAATATCGATTTAATTGATTTTTAAAGTATTAAAATTTGAATATGTTTTACAAAGTCCTGCATGGAATGTGCTTTACAATGATTTCTTATATACCGTCTCGTGTATGGATATTTAAATAATTAAATCCGTAAATAAATATACACAATGATGATTCGCGCACTCTAGCAAGCGATGAAGGAACTATGTAAATGGTGGAGTGGAGCAAATGTAACTAATCGAACTAGTGTGAGTAGTTAGTCCAACGAATGAGAGAGACAAGAGAGAATGGAAAGAGAGAAGGCGAATGAGAGAGACAAGAGAATGTTGGAGAGAGAAAAACAAGAGAGAACGAAAGAGAACTAAGATGGGAGGACTCCGAGAAAACCTAAGGAATTAAAGAGAGAAAGTGATGGAATGAGAGATTGAAAGAGAAACGAAAGAGATAAAGAGATGAAATGAGAGACACATGCGAGGAGAAAAGAAAGAGAGAAAGAGATAGAATGAGAGAAAGAGAGAGAGAAAGAAAGACACAAGAGAGACATGAGAGAAGGAGAGAAAGAGATAGAATGAGAGAAAGAGATGGAATGAGAGAGACAAGAGAGAAAGAGAGACAATACCGAATGACAGAGCATGACAAAAGAGGCAGAATGGTAGTATGACATCACGATCGTATGCGCCTGGATAAGAAGAGTCCAGTGATATATAACACTTAATACTTATGCCTTTTAATTTTTATTTTGAAAATATTTTAAAATTTACAAAAAAATTTATTAAAATAATTTTATTTTGTCAACTCCTCATTATGTGACTGAGTTTTGGGTATCTCACCCATATTGAGGAGGCACGTCAGACAACGAGGAGAAACCACATTTAGGGAAAATCGGGAAATTTTTATAGAAAAATGGGAAATATTTGGGCAAAAACGGACTTTTAAGGCATTTTTTGGGCTAAAAGGTATGAATTTTTGTGAAAATGAGTAATTTTGGGAGAAAAAACGGGCAAAAATTCAACATAGCGGCCGAGTCACTGAGCCACTGTCCAAGCCCCTGTGCCCGAATCGCCATACCCCTACTACTTATCTTGCAACTATTTTAAGGCTTTCGACGGAAAGGTGAACCGAAAGGTCTCTGTTGTTCTTCTGAAAAAGTGCGTCTGTGTCCAATTACACAACCACCAGAACCACTGAAATCATTAATTTCTGTAGAGCATGAACATTTTTCGACATTTTCTTAAACAATACAAAAGCCTACAATTCAGCTCCAAATGACGTCATTTGGCGCAAAAGAAATTAATGAAGTAAATTTCATGCCCACTTTCAAAGTACAGGGTCAAATATATCATTTAATAGGCTCTCTTCTTCCTGTGTAAAATCCAAGAGAATAATTTCTACAAATATACTTCATATGTGATTACATACAGCAAAGAAATACAAGGTGGTCATTTTTCCCAAATTTATACAGTAAGCGAGCTACAACAAATGGTTAAGGAAACAAATCCCTATATAAAAGATTTTAAATCTACTTTGCACGATTATCCACAAGATTCTAATCAAAATAACTACAAAATAGTTAATAATGCTGATCGACGACCACCAACAGAACACCGAGGTAGCCATAACGAACCAACAACGAATGAAGTATCTGTGTTATAAGTTGCACAGCAATGTGATAAAGGATATATTGTAATACACAGAGAATTCAACCAATTACACAGAATTTATGAGACACACAGCTCATATGATGCACTTCAATATAAGCAACTCTTTGTTTGTTTGATTCTAGAAATTATAATGCATCAATTTCGATTGACACTATTCAAGCCTTATTTCAATTTTCTGTTTATATTTTTAAAATATTTAAACATCTCCTAAAGTCCACGCGAACGAAGTAGCGGGCACAGCTAGTATTAACTTAATTCCTTGTATTTTTTTGCTTTATATATCTGATGACAACATCTAATCTTGGCTTGTTCTCGTGTATTGTTTTTACACTATACTTAGTGTTTACCTTGGCAACATAACTTTGCAATGACGTATGTCTGAAATTTTTTTTTTTTCCTTTAATCACTTATCCCCAATAAAATAACATTTAAAGAACGTACTTGAGTATAGTTTCGCTACATTTTTCTGTCCTGTTGTCAGAGAACTTGTAAGGAGGACTTGAACAGTTATTTAGAGTGATTTGCTCATTGAACTAAAAAAAAAGAAAAAGAAAAACCAGCAGCTATGCTGTTAAGTATAATTAAAAAAAAAAAAGTTATAAGTGTTAAGTATGCCTGAGGAACGTATGAAACAAATTTGCACAATTTATGAGACCATAAAATTAAAACTCATTGTTAGCCAGTTTTATTTACTTTTTTAATTAAATACCATGGAACTGATAACATTATTGAATATTATTAAATTTATTTTAAAATTTTTATTGTGATTATAAAGGAAAATGATTTACTATAATATGGAACACAAACATATTTTACATCCAGTTTTTCAAGAATTTTCTACTAATTATGGTTTGAGTTGAATCTATTGATAATTGTAAACGTTTTTAAATTATGGCACAAAGTTTGATGCGTGGTTATCAGGTTTGGAGAAACATTTTGTTAGTAATTTGTCTTTATTTAGCTCATTCTTGGGGCTTTTGGATTTAAAATGCGCATATTACAAATATCTAAACAATTGTGCTTTTTGTGCTTTTAAAAGTGTTAAAAAAATCTCCAATAGTGAGTGGTATAATTTACGAACTGGCATCTATTTTTAAAGTTGTTCGAAGCTGTATACTTATGAGCGACTTATAACCCTGATTGGCATTCATCCTTAATACTTAAACTCAGAATAGCTTGTTATTATTCTGTCGGTAGTTTTTTGAAGTGCGCTGCTTTAAAAGGGTGTTTGTGATAACCTGACATTTTCACAGAACACATTGCAAATACTCACATTTTCATAAAGTTGCAAATCTTACGCAACCTAGGTTTACACTCAGAATTGCCGATTTCTTGACTTCATTTAGATGCGGTTGTGTGCACTCCTGCGCCCAAGCTGTAGCCTTCGTCTGAGTTACCTACTGAAATCAGACAACATGATAATTATTATGTATTCATAGTTTTTCTAAGCTGATCAACGCACTGTTTCTTAATAAAAAATAAGTAAGTGGCAAACAATCTCAGTTTGCCGACGCCAGTATAAAATTTGCTATTTCTGATATTAAACTTACTGGAAAAGAAAAGATAAAATCTGAAGTAATTAAATTTTTCTAAGTATATTTAAATTGTTAATCAGCTCAAGTTACATAGACATACAAGGACCAACATCATTACCAAGGTAGCTTTATAGAAGAAATACCCTCTCATGACCCCACACTTAGAATTCTAACTTAAAATGCATTTGTACACTAGTTCAGTATTTTTTTTAAATAATTGAGCGGGAAATTAACATTTCGTAATTTTCTCACTCAACATTTTTTGCTACTTTTGTTCATTGAATACATCAACTCCTTAAGAATAAAAAAGACTACGATTATTCTTTAAGTTAATTTAAAGAGTTATTTTGGAATACGTAAAAACCAATGGCTATACGTGATTGTAATCTGGCGTCTAGCTTTGGCTCATTTTCTAGGGGAATCGAATTTACCACATTTAAGAGAATAACTTTTTGTAGCTCTGCAGATGGATATAAATGTAATAAAAGAACGCGCGCAGTAATAATTAACTATGAAACTCCGCCCATTATCAAGTGTAATGCTGTAGTAACGAAAAGCGCTCCCGACGAGTGTTAAGACGTTTACTTTCATCGTGCGGAGCGAGCTGTATCAGCGTTTCCTTTTAAAGGAAATGTCACTCTTAGTGTCGTGGCAAGGAGTCGTCCAGTAGGCCTTCAGTATGAACAAGAGTATATTTAAAAAAATCATGTGATAACTTTGCTCGAATCCTCGCAATTCAACGATATATGTAGCTCGAGAAATTGAATTTCAACACGTGATTGTGTAGTGTTTCATACAAATACACATGTTATATTATTCCCAAGGTATATGCACATTTTCGATGGTATTAACACATTCAGCTGTTAACAAAGAGACTCGCAAATATTTTAGTACGAATATGCCGCCGCCTTCTGAAGACGATGAAGTGTTTCTGAACTCAGTTATTCTCAGTGACGAAGTCATACTCTAAAACACTGTCAGTTCACCACACACGACTACTCATAGGTTAATAGGGGAGTGTATGTTCACATGCCTCCTAGAACATGCTGATGTGAGTCCGAATGCTGTTGTGGTTTGCTCGTTCAGAACAGACACATTGTATGGCCCTTTCTTCTAAAGGCTGTTCACGATAAAGTGAACACTTCTGAAATCGACCTCAGGAAAATAGTACTTTCCCAGCCTGTATATATTTTAAAGGGCTGAAAAAGTGCCACATAATTTATGCACCGAAAGACAGACATTTTATCAGGAAATGTATATATTTGGGTATATGATAATTAATTTTCTTTATGATATATAATTTGTTTTAACGTACTGTACAAATTTTTCCATATAATAAGGATATTGTGATTATCGGTGATTTGCATTTTTTTATTATTTTAATTAATTATATATCTTTCCAGTTTTTCCTTAATGAGTAATATTTTATCAGCCATGTTTGTATTGAAAGCTATAGGCCGTTGCCATGGGGAACGTAGTTAGTTGATAATTCATGGAATTTGCCGCCATGTGGTTGGCCATTTCTTGGCGTCATTAAGCTTAGCTGTTTTTTGTTCCGGCCATCTTGAAGAGTCTTACCGTAGCACCAGGTGAGGCGTAACGCGTGTTACGCGCCCGGTAGGATATTTCTGCAGTAGTTACGGGAAAGTTTGACACGAGTGCCGCATTTAGATAACAGACACAAGGAGAATAATCTCGGGGAGATTTACAATAACAGAAGAGCTCTGTTTCTGTCTGCAACATATGTTTTAATTAATTTAGTTAGTCTTCCGCGATATTACGAGTGGTGCCGTAAGAGACTTTAGACCGAATACCTAGGCCCAAGAGTCAGAGAAGATTGCAGTTTGGAGTTTGAGAGGCCTCGTACTCCCGCTACTGAGTTGCTGCGTCTGGTTGTTACTTTAATTGTACGTGTGAGTCATAATATCTTCAGCAACTACAAATATCATTTTAGTAGAGATGGTCACGGATATAATGTTCATGCAAGCCAGCGTCATACGCCATGTTGTCTAATTGAACTGACGCATAATGAAGTTTATGTAATTGATTTAACCCACGAGTACTGTTTGAAAAGAGCCCTACTCCCAAAAATATTGGCGTGAGCTTTGTGTTATGAGAAGTAAATATAATTTTAAAATAACTATTTAAATATTCTTGCAATGTGGTACTGAGAGGCGTAAATAACATGGCGTCTTACTACTTCCGTTATGGCCACTAAGATATGTTTGAAGTAAAGTTATGAAACTTCTTATCATTATTGAAAATATGCTAAGAGTTAATATTGAATTTTAAATTACATTTACAAATTACAATAACTACTTAACTTACATTATTTGCAATAAAATTTTGAATTTTCATTTTAGATGGAGAGTATCATTTCAAGTAGAATATTCTGGTCTTCATAGCGTTGGAATGAGCATGTGTCTTTTGTTGTTTGTGTTCTGTTTATCTAGCAATCTTCAGCTGTGCAAAAGTATTTTTTTGGTAAGTGTATTACAAAATTCCTCCAAGGTCCTGTTGTAATTCCTATATGCTCAAGTGTGGAATATATCCCTTCTACTTACATATAGTTATTTTCTCACCCTACAATAAAACTCGTCACACTGGTAATACTTCTCAGCTCACACCAATCACACCAAATAGTTTATTTATTTATTTTGCACCCATGCGGGGTTCTCAAACATATAAGCAACCTAACGTTTCAAAATTTTAACGGGCGCACTGAGAATCATGCCCCCAGCAAAGTTGGTAATGATGGATGGAAAGTAGTTCGATATCTTATCGTCGAAAAAAAAATGTGTTAGGTAACCATTTGTGATACCTTAAAATATTTGTTTCACTTTCTGTTTTTTAATGCGTCGATGAATAAAAATGAACAGATTTGTAAAGTATTTACGTATCTAATAATGTCATAGTTTCTTTTGACCGACGCGTGAATTAAGTTATGAGGCCCGTGGCAATGTTAATTTTACGTAAGGCGGACAAAGGCATGTTATATGAGTAGCTCTTAAGCAGGGATTTCAAAAGTGCTCATTTTATAGTGAACAGCCTATGCTTGAAAATTGCCAAGTTGCATTGTGCATATGGCTACTCTCTAGCAGATAATCATTTGTTAACTTTAAGAAGATGACCAGTGACAAGGGAGTAACTTCTTAATAGCATCGGATCATAAATTTGTTATTTTTAGTTTTGAATTTCGCAGATGCATGCCTAATGGACACTACTTCCGCACATGTGGCCCAACTTCGAACTCGAGCCTTTCCCTTCACAAATGCTGAAGTAATAGTGAATATTCTACACATGTGCAGCAATAAATTGACTGCATGCAAGACACTTGTACTTTCAGAACCGTTTAATATAAAGATGCCAAATTCATAACATAAGCATCACCCAGAAAACAAAAAATATCGAGGCATCATGTATGCCCTAAGCACATTTATAAGTAAAATTGTTCGTAATTCAGAACCACTCACGATACAACTAACGAATTCATAACATAGGTATCGTCCCAGACGACAAAAAGAAACATGGTTGATTCATGCCATAAGCACATTCATAAGCATAGTTGGCTTAATTTCCAAAAAGTTTAAGATATAGTTGCCAAATACATATCTTAGACATGACTCCAGACGACGAAAAGAGATGCGAGGTCTTGCAGGGATTGGGATGCCCTGGTGGGATGGAAGAGTCTTGGAGGGGGATGAGTCTCATGCTCTCCACCTGCTCGACATGGAGCGAAGCAAGCCCAAGCACACTAGGCCCGAGTCGCACTGTGCACATGTCAAGTATGTCCCAAGCACACTTATCAACATAGCTGTCTGTAAATTCCGAACCATTTGGCCATCAGCACAGGCATCGTGCAGGCTCAGTAAGTTGAAGGGATGGCACAGAACACTAGCAGAGAGAGAGAGTGTGAGAAAGAGAGAGAGAGATGCACATCGGGAAGGTGGGGGCTCCCGGGGTTGTATACCAGCTGAGTCACACATGTACTTTTCCATTACGAGAGGAATTCAAGTACTGGCCAACCAGTGCAATCGCACAAGCATCGGGTGCTTTGCACTGTGTGTGTGTTTTAAACGATACTAGATACGACCAGGCCGCCCTGGGCAGTACAGCAGAACATCTTCCTTACGAACCGACTGAAACTAAACGATTACCAAGAGAGACGACACTGCTACATGCCGAGGTGAACAGATTTAAAAAATTACCAATAACTGCATTTACCGCGAACATCGATCGCATAGTATACAAGCATCGGTGTGTCGTACGATGCGTGTGTTTTAAACGATAATAGACAAGACCAGACCATCCTGATCAGTACATCTAACATAACATACAGCCTAGGGTGCATGGGCTTCCTTCCCTCCATTTCGCTCAGGTGGAGAGCATGAGACTCATCCCCCGCCAAGACACTTCCATCCCGCCAGGGCACTCTAATCCCTGAAATACCTTATGTCTCTTTTCATCGTCTGGAGTAATATCTATGTTATGTATTTGCCAACTATATCTTCAATGTTTTGGAAATTACAGGCAACTATGCTTATAAATATGCTTAGGGTATAAATTACCCCCATGTTCCTTTTCGTCCTCTGGAGCGATACCTATGTTATTAATTCGTTAGTTGTATCTTAAATGGTTCCGAAATTATAAACAATAATGCTTATAAATGTGCTTAGGACATACTTAATGGCTCGACTGTTTTAGTTGTCTGGGCTAATTCTTATGTCATGAATTTGGCAACCTTATATTAAATGGTTCTGAAACTACAACTGTGTTATGTTTAGTGTTAACTATAGAGTGTGCAGTACTAATTGTGGTGCAAACTGCGATGCTAACTGTAGAGCTGTAGTAACAGCAGTGCAGTGTTAACTGTGCTGCAGTGCCAACTGCAGTGCTAAATGTGGTGCTAACTGTGGTGCATGTGGTGCTAACTGCAGTGTTAAAAGCAGTGGTAACTGTGGTGCTAGATGTGGTGCTATGCTTATATTTGCACTAAGGTCATACTTGTCCTTTCGGTCCTTTTCACTGTAAAGGGAGGTGTCATCTGTCTTATAAGTTTGGCATCTATATATCTTGAACAGTTCGGAAATTACAGCCAGCTATGCTCCTAAGTATACATAGGGTATACTTGACCCTGTGACCCTTCTCGTCGGCATGGGTGATGCCTATGTTGGGAATTTGGCAACTATATCTCAGATAGTTCGGAAATTACAGCCAACTATGCTTATAGGTAGATGTAGCATATAATTGACCCTGCGATCCTTCTTTTCATTATGGGTAATGTCTATATTATGAATTTTGCAACCATGTCTTACATGGTTCGGAAATTTCAGCCACCTATGCTTGTAACTAGACATAGGATATACTAGACCCTGCAACCCTTCTCTTCATTGTGGGCGAATACTATGTTATGAATTTGGCAAACTTATATGGATGGTGTAGGCGGTATAAAATGAGTAGTTGTTATGTTGCATTGTATGACTACAATGTGATCTGTGTGGCATTACTGAAGTATGCTGGGTTATGTTTGGTAAAGTACCTAGTACTCCTGTTCAGCAGTGTTACTCATATTTTGTTTCGTATGTCTGAGGTGTGGTAGTCAGCATTTTCATTGGTATGGGTGGTTGGTATAATCTGGTGGTTTGTTTGAGGGGTGCTATGATATTTGGCTGGTGTCTGATGATAATGATGACATGGCAGATAAGCTGGAGTTACGAATTTTGGTATGTTTTTTCTCAATTTTTGTGATGATTCTTTGTTTTGTAGAATTCGGAGCTGGGTAGGAATGGGTAGGAGTTTATGTTTAGGGTTGTTGGAAGGATGTAAGGTTAACGTGTTAGGTTTTAAAATTTCCTTTGGGGTTTTTTTTGTGTATTTTTAAGGTAGTTTAAATATTTTTAATTTTTTTTTAGGATTTTTAAAGAAAATAAGTTACTTTTTAAGGAAAATTTAGAGAAAAATTGGAAATTTTAAGGAGAAAATGACTTTTTAGGGGAATGGTCCTGAGTCATGCTTTCCCTGACCCAAGGTTGCCTGGGTCACTGATATCTGTCCCCTACCTAGGAAAAAAAATGGCGTTTTCTGGAGGTCTTTTATATGCAATTATGACACATGGCTCTTTTGTTTCAGAAATTTTCGGGGAAATGGGAAATTTTTAGGAAAAAATTGTTTTTTTGGGTAAAATAATATATTTGTGAAGTTATTGTTGGGTAAAATAATCAATTTTTGAAGTGATATTTGGGTAGAAACAAGTGATTTTTGTGTAAAAACCAACTATTTTGTACGAAAAGTTCCAAAATGGCGGAATCAGAAAGGCTCCTCAATCGCTAGATCCCTGACCCTGGACCCTGCCAAACGCATGCCCATTGCCTTACTGCTATTGTACTGTAGTTTTCAAACGCTTTTTTAAATTCTTTAAACTGATCTAGGCTTTTCATTCTATATTGTAATGAATAATGTTCCACGCAATTCGGGGTAAAATTTCTGCAATACCTGGCCTGTAGGGTTTAGGAATTGTGGTGCAGAATATTATCACTAGACTACTGGGGGTGATGTACCATGATGCCCGTTGATAAAAATTGTCGGTTCACTTCGAAAAAACACATTTGCAAAACACACTATAAAAAAATTACTTGTGAAGCTTGCTTCACTCTAGATTGAATATTCCCGCAGACAAATACAGTTAGGCAAGAAGGTATCTTAAAAGAGCAATTTAATATCATACACTTTACTTAATTTGCCTTACATTACTTTTAAAAAGCAACGTTTCAATTTGTTTCCAACAATTTTTTGAAATAATAAATGTATATATTTCTTAAAATATGGATTTAAACATTGCTGAAACCTGACAGCAACCCTCTCAATATTTTAAATATTTCTTCATAAATGGTTGTACAATTTTTTCTCGACAATGCAATAATATTTACTGATACAAACATATGAGATCTACCACTTCTTGTACACAACCTATTTATTCTATGAGAGATATTACTGTACGATCAAATCCTATAGTGCCACCAGTGCCTATTTTTAGTTTCGGGAGCGGAATGATTTTTTCTGAGATTTCGTGCAGGCATGTACCAGCCTTGGTTCACAATTGAGATTCGAAAGGTCAACGTCGTCTATATTAGGGAAACTCTCCCTCTTCAGTTCCTCGAAGACAAACATTAGTGCAGACAGAAGTAAAGCAATAAACTGAGAAAAAATATCTTGTATAAATATCCTGATGTCTGGTTCGTACATATTCCAAAAATCATGTAAAATTACAGCAAGCTTGTCATTTGATCTGATTTTGCATTGCCTGGCCAGCGTTTCATTTCATGAGTGATTCAAGCTTGATTCCATTCAGATTTCTCATAATTGGCACATATTTGCTTATGACAAGCTTGTAGATGCTTTGAATTATTTTTGCAGCTTGCCAAGGCAAGCTTGCGGCATGTTTAATTATTCAACTTTGTTATAAGCTTGACCTATGGAGACTAATTCGCTTGATTCAAGTCTGATTCACACGTGTTTACTTACACAGCAAGCATGATGTAAGCTCACAAGATTGTAATTACAAGCTTTATTCAAGTTTGACTCAAGCAGATTATGCTACCGGGGATACAACAAAGCGTGGTAGAATATTGTTTACAAATTGACGCTAAGTCAAAAATCACCCAAGCACACATGAAACGCACATTCTTATTTAGAGGATCGTCTCAAACGTCGTTGGGGACTATAAAAATAACACTGCTGTGTAGTGAGAATGTCTTCTAACCCAAAACATTAAGCAGTGTTGTGAATGGATTTTAGGAATGAATTAAATAATATCAATAATAATAGAAATGATGCAAAATATATTGAAATGAGGACCACATACCCAATTAATTCCTGGGCTAAATTAATTCAGAATTGCTGCAAATATCGCCATGAATAACTTGCATAATTTGTTTCCAGACGAAATTATTTTATTATTACGTAACGTAATATCGTAATTTAAAATTTACAATGAAAAATGTTTATATTATACTTTGAACCAGGCATATTTGCCAGAATTAAGTTAAAACATTTATAATAGAGATTTATGAACATTAACTACAATTATTCTTTTGTTAACTTTTAAGCATGAAGCATCACATGAGCTTCGTTGAACAAATAAATATAAGAATTACATGTCAGTCTGTTTTCCTTACCATGTTATCTTTAATTCCAAGCTGGTCTTTACAATTCTTGTTCTCTTGAGTTAGGGCTTCAACCTTTAAGAGGATACATTATATTAGCGACCAAATAACCAAATGTACGGAAGTTTAAATTAATACTTTTCAAATGCACAGAAACTAGATAAACTTTTTATAGATGAATTTTAACTTAATCAACATGCACAAAAAAGCTTCTTTTTTTTTTTTTTGACTAAATTCATACAATAATATTTTCTTTACTATATATATATATATATATATATATATATATATATAATTATATATATATATATGTATATATATATATATATATATATATATATATATATATATATATATATATATATATATATATATATATATATATATAAAGCATTATGGCGTACTAGCCAAGTAGCAACATCTTTCTTCATGGAATTGATGTTACCATTCTGCAGGGTTATTTGTTCTTTGAGGTGCAACACCTGTTCTAAAGAATAATTCATTGGAATTTTTGATGAAAAACAATTATTGTTTTCGTCAACCATTATTTTCATAACAATATCAACACAAAATTACCATCTCTATCTTCTTACACGCTTATACAATGGCATATTATAAAAAAATTCTGTGATAGTTATGAGAATAATTTGGTAAAGATAATTAAATTTTGATTTAAAATATGATACATGTAACTTATGTGATAGTTGACTGTGCCTTTATCTGAGAAATTTGCGATTTTTGCTTATACTTTGGTAGTCATATATTTTCTCTATGTAATTTAAATTAACTTGTCTATACTAGTAAACATGAGCAACAAATTTAATAAAAAATTGCACTTCAATAAAATTACTCCTTCACCGTCAGAAGGAACATCATAGAAAGAAAGAAAATTCTGCAGGTCATTAAAAAATCGAGAGAAAACTATTAATAAGCTTAAAAACGAGGGTGCAAAATATTTAACAGAAAATAAAATAAATAACTTGAAAACAAAAAATGAAAGAAAAAGTAAATTATCTATTATTTTATTCACATCCATAATACAAACTAAACATACCTGCATGTACGTGTGTGCTTACGTCACCAGTCCAGACTGTTACCGCCTATATTTCAAGGCCTTAAAACCTTATTTTTCCTAGTCAATAACGTCACAACTAGTTCGCCAGTATAAGTTGCGAATGTGTTTGACTGCTTGGTTAGGTTCGGCAGGTTTCGCGTTTATTTTAATTTATATTGATACTTCAAAACAACAATGTTAAAACTCAAAAAATGAAACTTTTTATTAATTACCTTACAATATGCAGCACAGAAATGTATTTTTCACTTGAAAGTTTTACAGCTTAAATACTGACGGTTATAGTCTTGCATGGGATAATGATCTTAGGTATGGCAATTTCTAGATACAACAATGTGCATCCTGAAAAACAGTATATTTTGAGTTATAGTTGGTACTATTATACTGAGGTATGGGTATATTGTGAGAATGTATCATAAAGTAATATTTCTAAACATCTTTCTTTCTTTCCGCCCAAAGGCAACGGTTAAACACAACGAAAATTTCGTATGAATTACTGCCAATTTTCGGCGACACGCTGCTGCGTGTTTCAAAACAACGTCGCGCAGCGACTGTATTGCATACCTCCAATGACGTCACATAGAGGTTGTAAGGCCTTGTATAGTCTCGGTAGTAACTTCCCCTCGTGGCGAAAACGAAATGCCTTTGTGACATTTGCTTGGAGGTCACCGATCATCACCTCGAGCCCAGCTTACGTCACTAGGGGTAGTTTACCTGCGTGTGTTCCACCGACATTCAAGACAAATTACAGTGAATTATCTTAAAATGTGAACTCTTAACTCACTGGACACTGACACGCTGCGTGTAAATAAACCACTGTTACCTACAAGCAGTTTAATTAGTTAAAAATACTTTTCCCAAATTAAGATCTGAACCAACAAAGACTGTATAATGTAATACCCAAACTGTGCTTATTTAAGTTTGCCGGTCTTTGCGGTCCCACGAGGGATAAATAAAAATTCATTCTCCCAATCAAGCATATAAAGTAAAGAAAAAAATACAAATTCGTAAAGTGAAAAACCTCACACAAATACAGGCGAAAATTAAGATTTAAGTTTTCCACCTCAAAGTAGGGTATAGCAAATCAGATGCAATTTTTGGTGTATTCGATTTCAAGAAGCCTAGAGAGGAAAGTAACCTAACAATCTTGGGTATGTTTTGGAGTTCTGTATAGTGTTAAGGTGCATTTGAAGCTCATATCTTGAAGATTGGGACATACTGCAGTTACTAAAATTTATTGCTTATACATTATATCGTGTTACGCATGTCGTGAATTATTGTTTCTTATTATCTAAGGTTTCTGGGTCTCAGTCATTGCTTTACTATCAATGCCTAGATGTTTGCTTCAGTCACGTGTATACTCGCTATATCCGTAAGTGGCTTAAGGGAGTGTAGGTCGGTTAAAGCAGCAGTGTTCTGTCTCTGAATGTGCAGTTCTTCCTGTGTAGTGTCACTGAAGCAGTCCAGGGCTTGAGTGACTGCTTTCATCACCGCAATCAAGATATCCTGCCTGTGGTCCAGCTTTAGATAGGTGCCATGAAAGTAAGCAGAGTTGGAACTTTGAAACAATTGTGAGTATATTGAACGTAGCGTTAAGGACAACATTATCTCTGCCTCAGAATAAAATAACTGATACCTATCTCAAAAACTAAGGCGTTGATATAAAATACCACTATTAATAAATATGAGAAAATTCATTCGAGAACACATAGGAATGTTTCGAGATTGCTTTTTAAGCAATTTAACAAGTAAAATATGACATAATTAAGTTTATGTGTGAGACAGAAGACATGGGATGTCAGCCGCAGCTACAGACAGCAGTTAACTAACTGTGATGAGATCAGTAAATAAAGATTCAGCAATCCCCATCTTAATTGGCAAATGCGTTAAGCTGTGGCAAATATGTGGAGTACTTACCTCTCCACTGCATCCTTGTGAGGCTGCGAGAATCAGAAGTGGCAGAGCCAGCATGGAAGTGTAGGACGTTGCCATGACCAGTTTCTTCTGTAGCTAATATGTCACTTTTACTCACACCACCTCTCTGCAGCACACATTTACTACAATTATACACTCTGCACACAGTAAATGTATTTATTGATTGTCATGTTTGTGTTCGAGCATGAACCAAAAATTACAGAAAAATTGACACTAATAGAGCTGTTAATTATTATATAAATATTATCAGTAAAAAATACTGTACTGCGTTCACATCGAGCCACTGTGCACATGAAGGCTACCTGGATTTATTTTGTACCTATCGTTATGCATACACATTGACTGAGTGTGTCTTGGGTAGTCGCGCTCATGTAATAGCTATGCAATGGTTTTCCTGCCAAACTTCCTGCGTGAACTATAGCGTCTTATGACTGAGACTTTACCGAGTTGTACGAAGCTCATTGCAATATAGAAGTATTCATTTTCATCCTGTGTGTATACTGAAATAACTCTGTAAAAAGTACACTTAACTGAACCGGTGCTTAGTTTCCGACACGTGGCAATGCTAGCAATTCCTCGCTTCATTTACATGACTCCTTAGCGAATATTGCCACAGCTGATATATGGTATGTGTAGCGGAACCTGAGTGTGCTGTTGCAGAATGTGAAATAATTTTGTACTACTGCATGGACAGCCGTATAATAACGTTTAGTTGGGGTAAAGAAAGCAGATATTAGTTTGTTTTATTACTATTCTGGTGTTCAATGTATAGGAAATATAAAAATATTTTCAAAGCAATTCTGGTTTCAAACGAACAAAGCCAGAACATTCCGCGAAGCTACGTGGTGCCCTAAGGCAAGGAATTATATGTTATATATGCAAACATATGTAAGGCTCTTATTTCAGGTTGTTATGTACAATGTTACTGTAAGCAGATTCTGGATAACATGATTTTGTCCACATTTATCATACAAGTAAGTGAAAAATATCTAGAATATTAAATAAATTTTTGTTTCTGTCTTTTCATATTTAGCTAAAAATTGTCTGTATTGATGTCATAAGACGATACATGTGACCATAATTTCAATTATGTCTTTGTTGTGACAAAATTAGATCAAAAAGAACAACTTTAAAATTTATAGTTACAAATCTTGTATACCTGTTGTGCCGGCACGTTGACAATTAAGTGCACTGCCGCTATAGTTTCGTGTTGACCGAGAAGAGAGAAGGAAATGTGCTCGGCTCCGTTAACTATGTTAACCAATCCCCTTAAAATAAATACTTAAAGACTAATAACACCGGCGCCGACCACAACGGTAGGGAATTTGGATTACGGTGCACCTTTGTTCGGTCAACATTCTGCCATAGCGCCACAAAGTTCGTGAGAAATGATTCTAAAAATTGTCTACGTGAATTGTAAGTTAGCTTTTGTAATACAGGATGAAAATGTAATAAAGATTTAGTACAAATACTATAAGGTAATTATAAATTACAGTCTTATTTCTCTCAACATAAACTGTGTTATAAAAGGGTTAGTATAACAATATAATTATAGTCCTCTTTGTTTTCATCTTAGTTTGTAGTACCTTTGATTAGCATATTTACAATATATACTTATAACTAAGAACAGCTGTTTGAATAATCATAAGGGGCCCCGTGCGATAATGTCGTTAAAAGTTAAAGATTGTTATATGGCATAGTCGCCGCGCGGGGTGATACTTCCCTCAACTGCTCTCTAGAGCTTAAACACTGAACCTTTTTATTTTGTCACTGTCCTCTGCTGCGCTCTATACAAGAAGCGTGCAGTTTTTTCCGCCTACTCAACTCTGTCACGTAAGCATGTTACCTCGTCTGCTAAGAGATTGTGCAGTCTGTACTGTCACAAGGGAATTCGGGCATACCAACTTCTGAACCTAGCTGCACTGTGCGAGTGACCTGGCGTGCCATATGAAATTTGTTTGAAAACAAAAAACAAAATTATTGTGCATGCTGTGAAAAATGTTTTGTAAAAGTGGACAGTGCAAAATTTACGGCAACATTATGTCGCGAGCTATCATGTAGCTTTTTATTAGGCTGGAATATCTTTTGATATAATTCAAGTGTGGTGCTTACCTGTGAAAATGGCTATGTGCCGTTATTAAATTCTTTCTAAGCCGAAGGCTTGCAAACGTAAGTGCACCTACTCCTCAATCTATGCATTACTACACTGATTTTTCTAAGAGTATATATATTCTGACCAACTTGTAATGTACCAGACCAAGCGCCACAATAAGAGCTAGTATACTGGAAATGCTATATGTAATTATAGTGTTCTTGAGAAAGAACTGAAATACATGTGTCTGTAACAGCTTGTGCTTACTTGTAACACATTCGACTGTCGGCAGATTAGCATGTAAGATTTTCCAATCGTCATTTAAAGTTTCATTTATTGAGTAAAATGAGATTCCCTCGTGTACATTTAACTTTTCCTTAGCCGATGTATTGGCAGTACAGTGTGAGCGACAGCTGACAAGGGGCTTCTGACATCGCATACATGTGTTGCGTGGACGATTGTCAATTTGTCTGACGTTAGATCACATCCACATGTCACCTGAATTTCGATTGTCCCTGCATCTGGGTTAGGAATAACTTTGCTAAGCGTTTTGTTTACGCATTTTAATACTAATTTTCCAGGCGCATTTGTTATTATGTATTGATGCGGTTGAATCGCATTGATATATAAATGTTTGCCTAGTACACAGCTAGATTTGCAGTGTTTGTACAACTGCTGGACACTGTTTAAGTTTATAGCCACCTTGAGGCAGTTAACCTGAATACCATCTACTACCTGCTTCGAAATCAATTACATACCATTTATTTGTTCAGGGGTGTCTGATACCTGGCGTGTTTCTTGTGTGTTTATATCAATAGCTACTATATTTGTTGGTAACTCAATATGACACATTTCATTCTTGAACAAGTAGGGAACTTTTGTGGCTCGGAAAAATGTCCACTAATTCTTAACATTTTGGAGTGGTACTTGTATTTTTTTTCATGCTCTGAGTGGGCGAGATACTGCATTCCGTTATGGAGGCTGTATAGTACTGAACAATATCTTAAATAAGAATGCTGAGTTGTACATTTAATTCTTGGATCTTTGATTGCAATTTTAATAACTCAATAATCAAAGTTTGGCTTGGGACTGCCTGCAATGGCAAAAGATTGTTTTGGCACAGTTGCAAATATGTGTTAAGTCTAATTTCATGTTGTTAAGTAGTTGCAGTACAATACTTGTCAACATTTGGCTTTGAAACTGGGCCATTTCTACCTCGTGATGCTGATTATTTAATTTATTCATCATTGAATAGATATAATGTGTGATAGAATTGATTTTGACTTCTATTTGACCCTTAATTTCTGGCAACTGTAAATTATTAGATTCAAGTTACTGTTGGAGGACATTATGCTGGCCTGTATTTCATTAAGTTGCATGGCTATCATTTCATCGTTCAACAAGAGGGATTTCAGGTATCGGGTGGTGAGGATGTTGCAGCACCAGCTTGCGACATCCCCGAGGAAAGTGAGGGCTTCTTTAATGTAATTAGATACAGACACTTCTGACAAAAATTCATCGATAATATTTAGTGTGGTTTAGTCGAAAATTTGACATAGCTTTTCTGCATTCTTGCAAGCTGTATAATTCAGCACGACGCAGGCGCTGTGGAACCACACATCGAGGTTGGTTGGCGGGCAGGGTTGTTGTAGTGGGAGCACATACAGAAGCGGGGTGGTTTCCTCGTAGTAGAGCTGCAGTGTCAGCTCCTGGAAGTAGACTCCTGCATGCAGCCTATATAACTGCACCGCTGCTGCACTCAATGTGAAACTCAGCACAAGGGCCGCCGTGCTGAATGTGGCATGGCCTATTCCAGAAACGTATTACACCTGTAACATAAAGGTGGTTGTTAGTGTTTGATATTTGCAAGTTTGATATTATGTGTACCGGCTGTGTCTATCTTGATTTGTCCCCTTTTGCATATCTCGATCGCAATTATGGGTGGTCCAAGAATGTCGTGGATATTATATGGGCCCTGATATTTAAATGAAAGCACCTTTTGTCTGGTGTGATTCTTTATCCAGACGAATTGGCCAATTTGTAGTTCATTCGGACGGTACTTTACATCGAACAACTCTTTTTATTTTTGTTGCGATGCAATGAGATTAACGTGTGCTTGTTCACGGGCCTGTTTCAATTGCTCGCAACACTCGTGAGCATGTGGGGAGAAAGTGTGAGTAATCATGTACGATGGTTGAACAGCTTCAAACCCGTGTAAAAAAAAAAGAAAGGGTCGAATTTCGTACTTCTGTTTACAGTGAAGTTATAATTAAAAATAATGTAAGAGACATATTCGTCCCAGGGGTGTGGTCTTCACTAGCACAGGATGTCTGGTGGTGAGATAGAATTTGTTTTACCTGCTCCATCAGCCTGTTACAAGCGGAGTTATACGCTATTGTCTGAAGTTTCTTCATTTGGAGTTTGAGGAACAACTCAGCCATTATTTCATTACTAAATGATGTGCCCTGATCGGTTAAAATAGATTTGAGGCAACCAAATTGAAGGATGGTATCTTTAACGAAATTTGTGCAAGTAACTGCGTCGATCGATTTTACTGGCCGGGTTACTACTGCATATCTGGTAAAGAATTCGGTCATTACTAACACATATTTATTTCCTGATGTTGATGTTTGCAGAGGTCCTTTAGCATCCAGACCCCATGAATGTAATAAAGAGGGTGTGTCCCAATAGTATGCATTCTTTACTTTCTCTAACATTTAGATCTGCCCGAAATGTCCCCCTCCTAATAATGCATCGTGGTAGGCAGTAATTATCTCAGGTACGTAGTATTTTGGGACAAGTGTGAGTCTCTTCTCGCCTGTTGGCATATGTATTTTCATGTCAATTTCCCCATTTCCCATGATTGCGTACCGCCTGGCTAAGCGGCGGTATTCAGCTGTTGCTTTGTCGTCCGTGAGGGCTATTTCCAATTATTTTATGTGGCGGTCATTGGCGTATTCTGCGAGAAATGGAGATGGGTTTGTTTGTGTGAGGGGTGCTGGTAATAAATGGGGGTAGTCTACCTTTATGTACTCCTGTTCGTGTATGTATACTGGATGGTAGTGTGGAGTGTTTTTGTCGTGTGTAATAATAATTTGGCACTGTAATTGTGGATCGAGGCATGTGGTTTTGATTTTTCCTTCATGTTGCATGGAAATTTCAACATTAACCTGGTATAACAATGTGGTTATTTTTGCGATTGCTTGTAAAGGAAGCATTAGTGACCAATTTTGCTATGCGAGATTTGTCTGTGGTGGAAAAATCCTTTTTTACTACTGGTTTAATTTCGGGCCAATTGTTGGTTATATATTTAGCAATGTTAGCCTTACCGTCTTGATCTTTGTCAGGGTTTTGGAGTAAGGTCTCTGCTAATGCCTTGTGAAAGGATGTGCACGCCATAAATGCATTTTTGAACTTGTATACAGTGTTATTGAGTGCCATGCTTGTGATGTCCGCTGTTCCTGAAGTTGGTATCCTACTCATGCTGTCCACTAGGATATTAAGTTTGCCCTTGGTTATGTACGCTTCGAAGTCGTACTCTGTTAGTGCAGATGCAAGTTTCTGGATTCGAACATTATGTTTGGCCATTGTCTTGAGGTAGCAGAAGGTTGCATTATCTGTATCAACGATGAATTTGTAGCCATAAAAGTATTGTTTGAAGTAAATTACGAAGTATTTTATGGCCGAAAGCTCTCTTTCCGTGGCCTACCAGCATTTTTTGTTCATTGGCAATTTCTTAGATGCGAACACTATAATGGCATGTTCCTTGCTACCAGGGACTTCCTGCATTAGGACTGCTCCTATCGCTGTCTGTGATGCATTGCAGGCTAGGATAGTACGGCACATTTCATCAAATTTTGCTAGAATGGGTGGGTTATGTAATGCAGATTTTAATTTGTCTAACACACTTTGTTTTCGTTGTGGCCACTGAAATGTTACAGTCTCCTTTATTAACTCAGTTAAGGGTTCAGCAAGATGGGCATAGTCTTGTATATATATAGTGTACATATGACGTAAGACAAAGGAAGATGCGCAATTGCTTAACATTTTTGGGTGGTGCCATTTGTTGAATGGTCGCAATTTTTTCAGGGTCAGTCTGAATCCCAGACGACGTAATATAATGGCCCAGTATCTTAATTTCCTGCTGAGCGAAATTGCATTTCTTACTATTGATTTTAACATTGTATTTGCGCAATTGTTCCATAACTTTTTGTATGTTTTCAAGGTGTTCTGTGAAGGTATTTACCAGTAATGAAAATGTCGTCTATGTAGGCGACCGCCATGTTCCAGAGAAAGGGACCTTGCATAATGGCAAAGAAATTTTGAAAATAATTGGGGCTTGTAGCCAGTCCCATTGGCATATAGGCACACTTATATAAACCTACTCTGTCAACACTAAAGACGAGTTTCTTGCGATCTTGTTTATGTACAGGAATGGCATACAAGCCTCTGAACATATCAATAGAGCTTATATACTTAGCATTTTGTAATGTGGTAACAATATCCTCCATTCTCAGTAATGGATAATGAACTTTCTTAAGATATTGATTTAGAAGTCTGAAGTCCGTAAGGATCTGTATACCGCCCTGGCATTTCAGGATCACAAGACTCGGTGCAGCATAAGGATAATCCAATGGACTGGTAATTTTAGAGTCCAGCATCTGCTGTATTTGAGTTAATACTTGCCCACGAAATTTAGGGTTGATTCTGCAAGGATGTGTGTGTATAGGCTTGTCGGTTGTGAGTTCAATTTAATCTCATAGACTTTGATTTCCATAGGTTCGTTAATGGAACTTGCAAACAGATCTTGATTGTCTTCAAGTAATTTCTGTAGTTTCTGCTGTTGGTGTATTGGTAATTTTGTGTTCATATTCCTTATTGCTGTGCTTGTTGTTGGAGTTTCTGTATCTTCGATCTTGTTTATGAAATGCTTAATACAATTACTTCTGTCATATTCTAAGGTGTTGGTGTTAATTGGTATCTCAATATTTTTTTAATTATTGGAAGCATGTACAAACATGATGTCTTTGGTGAGTGCCGGTACTATGTCGTATTGCTTTATAAAGTCTACTCCAAATATAATGTCTAGTTTAAGATTATCTATTAATAAAATTTCTTGTTGAAGTTATAGCTGCAGATGCTAATGCTGGCTTTAGTTTTAAATCCGGGAACGTCAATATCCTGTGTAACGCCCATAAATGTGAATGTTTCCATTACTGGCTCGCGTTTCTGTTGGTTGATCAATGTTGACGCCAACCATGAACAAGAGCAACCGGTGCCCAGTAATGCGTTGTATGTATTTCTGCCCAGCTGGACAAGGAAGCATGATGTTCATGTCTTGACATAACCTACGTGGCACTCATCCTTGGCCTCCAGAGTATTGTGTTTGTGTGTATTCTGTAAGTAGGACTGGTGGCTCAGGTTGTGCTCATGCTTGTCATTATCGCCACTTGGTTCCTTGTTTATGTTGACAGTGTTGTTGCTTCCCATGCATGACAATTTGATTCTTGCTTGCCCAATAGTAAAGCACTGTTTGAATTTATGAAAGCATGACGCTATGTCTGTATGAAATACTTCTTGATGTTTGGGAAAAGTGGGAAATTCGCTGCTTGGTAGCCCGAATACATACACAGGGGCACGTTAAGGCCATCTGTGAGTGAGGACCAATGAACGTCGTGCACACGCTTCTGACATCACGGATGTGCTGAGATGTACATTCTTCCCGGGCGGGCTGCTAGGCGGGAGTGGTTATTTGTGCGTGTAACCTGGTGTTGCATTTCACGATGCATCGCGGTGTTGGTAAAGCTGTTTGGCCTTGTGGGTGTCCTTTCTTTTCTCGTCCTGTTTCTCTGACCTGCTTTAGGACTTCTGAGATGTAATGCCAGAACTTACTTAGAAATATTTCCTGTTTTCGTTCTCTGTATGCATGTAGGTTTGTTCTGGCGTGTCTAGTCAAAGTTTTCACTGCATGCATTAAATTGAGCGATTTCCGCATATGATCGTGTTGGCACACGCTTGTAGAATAGTGCCTGACGTGTATATGTTGCGTTTGAATTTTTCCTCGGGGGGGTGTGTTTCTTTGGGTGTACTTATTCTAACTAGCTTCGCCGCACAGGCGTTCCTCATTTTCGCGAGGTACCCTTAAGGGGCCTCTGTGACTCTGGTTTGAGTACTGATAATTCTTGTGGTATGGTGGGTTTCTGTACTGTTCCCTTCTCTGAGTCCCGTGAAATTGTGTGTTGTGTTCCTCCCTGAAATAGATTTATGTGACTGTGGGTGGGGTGTCTGTGTTGTTGAAATACGTAGTATTGATGTGTTTTGCAGTAATTTCATGTTGCCATGTTAGTGTTCTTGTGATTGATTTCTTGAGTCAATGTGGCTAGCTGAACCTTTAATGTTTTAATTTCGTCCTGGAGTTTAGTGTGTGCTGCAAGATGTGATTGGCTTTTCATGAGTTGGTTGTATCTGTATATATCTAACTTAACATTCTTTAAGTTCTGTAGCAGTTGTTCAAGAGTGTCATTTGATAATGCCATCATTTGGTCTACCACAGTTGGTAATAGTGATAGCCATATAATTTTAATAAACTCCTTTGGCAAGTCAGGTTTACATTTGTTCTTGTATAAATTGATATCCTCCACATGGACCTGGAAACTTTCTCCTGGTCTTTGTTTCTTACCATAGAACAATTTGGTGTACTTCTCAATTTCATCAATGGTCGTGAATATTGATTTCAACTATGACACAATAAGTTGGAATGTTATCTCTCCTGTGTATGTGTAGTATATGTTTTCATATGCCCGCTTCGCAGTTTCTTGCAAGTAAAATATTAGGTGCCTGAGTTTCTGAATTTTGGACCACCTATGTATTTCGCTAGTTGCGTTGTAAGTTTCTAGAAAATCCTGAATATTTTGGTTATTTTCCCCTGAAAATGTGGATTTGGGTTCTGGGTGTTTTAAAATAATCTATATCGGTGGTGTGATGTTGGGCAGTTGTGGAAGTTGAGCTGTGTAGTTTGCGGCAGTGATTTTCTGGAGTGTTATTTGTGTTGGTGTATTCATGTTCTGTGGTGTCTGTATTAGCACTGGGTATTGAAATTAAAAATGGCTTGGTTGCCTGAACTGTTTTGAGTGGCCGTGGTCTGAGATATCTGCTTGTACTAGGTTGGTATGTGTGGTGTTGGTTTGTGTCATGAAATGAATAGTCTAATGCTGCCTTTTGTCGGGTGAGTGAAGTGTGTTCAAATTCAATAAAGTCTGTATTCTCAGTGGGTAACTAGGGGTGTTGTGTGTGTTTGGCTGCTATTGTGCGCTTGGCATCGCTTAAGTCAAGTGTTATGGCTTTTACGAATTTCCTGATTGATTTGGACGCAGACTTCTCTTGCTTACTCATGTCCAAATGTCAGTTTGATATTGTGAAGTTTAGCCTTAATTTCTATCATGCACACAAAAGGCTTTTCTAAAACTTAATTTCTACTTGCACACTCTTACGTGGAAATCTGTGGATTTCAAAAAGCAAAACGGCCAGAAAAGTGGTGCAGTGGTTAAGCATGCATTAATTATTTTAAAGCTTAAGCATACACAGACTATATAGCTACAAAATAATAAGCGAATGTGCGGCCAAGGTTTCTGGCGATGCAGCAATTTTGCTCGTGTGCTCTCGTGTGGTCGCAATATGCTGAGTCGTAACACACTGTAAGCTTTGAATGACTTATTCAATGCTACTACTGTTTCCTACGAGGCCAAGCACTTTAACTGATTGGATGTTGTTATCCCGCAAGTTACTAGGGGATGCAACCCTGTCGGGTCGTGAGAGAAGAGTAGCACCTCTCGTAATTCCTGACTTATTATATTTACTAATTTAGGTTAACCTTTCTTTTGAGTATTAATGCAAGATTAAGGGGAAGGTTGGAAGTGAAAGGCACCTCCGCCATTTGCTGTGACCCTTCCAGAGGGAGGAAGTCACGCACTTAACAGGGGGAATTGTGTAGTCAGAGGTTAAGTACTTATTAATGAAAAACTCGACTTTATTCAAGTCTGAATCAAATACACAATATCCGCACAAGGCACATCTCAGTTCAGACATTAAGCAAACTCTACAAAAGGCTAAATATAACAATAAACTAGAACGACTAGCTGAATAAGATACAGTGAGCGCTCTGGCTCTTAAGGAGTCTGATTATGCCTCTGCCTATCCCGTCGTCTCGCGCAACCTAAGTCGCCCTAATAAGAGGTATAAATACCCTGGGATAACGAAGGCGGCTGCGTGAAGACTCTCTCGACGGCGGCTGAGGATGGCATAGAACTCTGACCACTGGACTGGTGGTCCTCCTTCCTGGTGGCGATTTGGCGGGGCCTTCGGCGGGCTGATGCAAGATGGCCTCAAGTCGCCATTGTTCCAATCTTATATAGTCGCGGGCCCGACCTCGTTACCCATTCCCCTGGGAATGTTACCATAGCAGCTGGGATCTCTTGCCAAGGTCGTGCTGCACCCAGCATTTGCGAGCCTCCTGGCAACCCTTGCTGTTGGCAGCCGCAGCAACATGGTGAAACGCTCGATTTTGGTATTGTGGCATTTTCTTTCCTCACTCTTTTCTCATTTATGTGCGATGTGTAAATAGCAACTATCAGAAGCAGTTAAATGTATTTATGGGGAATTGTAAAATTGAGGAACTTCGTTTTGAAAGGGTATATGCTTTGTGCTAGTGAAATTGTATGCACATTAATGATTTTTGTAAAGAAATATAAATGAGAAACACTTCAGAAATTAAAAGCAGAGATACATCCCTCTATTCAAGTAATTAAATATCATTTTAGTCTATGGCGTGATAAACAACGCAAAGTTAAACATGTTGAAATTCGTACATCTTCCCCGTTTATATTGATGATGAAAATATTAGGGGCTAATGTTGTAGGAAATAGAAATGACCGTAACAGTATTGTTTCAGTGTGTTTTCAAACTGTAAAGTGTGACCAATAATTGATTACTACGCGTTTGCTGTTAGTAAAGAGCTATTAAATATTAGATTTACTACAAGTGAGATTTAATTCAGTGTGGCATCAAAGGATGATACAATGTGTTACAGACAAACACAAGTATCAGTTAATTATTAAAATCGTTAAGTTACAATAATCACACCATAGCACATTCGCGAATACTTCTAAATTTTCTGAAGCCCTGCTAAAGTTCTACTTCCAGGATATTCCCCGGCCTCACGCAAAGTAACTTAACCAAGTCTAGATAATTACACTAAAGGTCAACTCACCCCATTTGGGCGCACTGAGAGTTATAATATGTTTCATGAGAACTACTTCTTAATAGGCATTATAAGCATACATATTTTCTCACTGTTTTTATTAACTCTCATTATAAATGAAATATTATAATTTATAGACAAAATATTTGTAAAGGCTCGATTTAACCAAAGAGAAGATACTTGTATGTTAACACGAGTACAGAACCCTTGTGATACTTGACATGTTTAGGAAACAATCAATTAAGCACACCACACACGGAGTGAAACTTCAAATGTTTGATTATTGAAGTGTGAAGAAACCGCGGCTAGACTATAAAGCTGAAGACACTTCCACTGGTAAACAATGCCGCAGTCAGGTTACATCTCGGATTGTGCGGTCCTGCGCGCTGTTGCAGGGCAGCCTCACATCTTACTGGCTAGAGATAGATACACAAACCTCTTTTGCTCATCGTCACGCCGCGTTACAAAGTCTCTCTCCGTGACTTGTTTACACAACTCCTTCTAGTTTTCCAACACTATAAAAGCACTCTGCTGCAACACACGTTTTGTTGCCGCAAAAAAAAATCTTTTATAAGAACCAACGTAAAGTAGGTTTGCCACGAACCAAATTTCAGTTTGATGTATATTTTAATGACAATGATAATCTTGCACTAGTTCAGCAGTATCTTTCATAAAATATTTTCTAAATTTTGAAGATTAAACTATTATGTTGACGAACTAAGGAATTCGTAATTTCGTAATGTAGTAGTTAGAAGTTGTTCTATATTTTAAAGACTATAATGAACTAAAAAATTAATGTAATAACATTTATCCCTTTTCTTTGGGTTACAGCAACATATTTCTTTACTTTAAACGAAACAAGCTCAGGGATTATACTTTTGCTGTAAAGAAAAACAATGGTGCCAAAGATCAAATTTAATAGCAACAAAAGTTTCTTCAAATATCCCTTTGAATTAAAGCAAGAATTTGTTATTGTTACCCAAGAATCTTCATATATTTTATATATATATATATATATATATATATATATATATATATAGCGGTACACAAAGATTTGGACGTATTTTTTTTTACAGCGCGCATGTTTTCACAGTTTGCATTGTCGCGTACTTCTGGGTGTTCGCTGTTATGGCGCAGCTCAAAACAGTTCCGTCAGTACACTGGCTGCGGCATTCAGTTTCCTTAAATTATTTGTATTTCCGGGTGCCGTCAAAGTGTACCTGCTCAATTACTAAAGTACCCACCATAACAGTATAATCCAGCATTTTTTTCTAATTTGAAAATCATAATTTTTCGGGCATATATATATATATATATATATATATATATATATATATATATATATCATGAATAATTCCTAAATAATACGCCTTAAATCTTTATTATCTGTTTTTAGGATAATAACACAAAATTTGTGTTTTTAAAGGTATTCGAAAAATCATTACTAATATACCTAAATTACATTTATACTCATCTTATTATAACACTTAGGATGTTTCGTGTATTTGAAGTCACCGTTATTGTGAATACTTAATTGAAACGTATTTTCCTTCGAACGTTCTTCCTGAAAAGCGACAATAGTAGACAATAACAACTTTAAATTTGCATTTTTGCAAGCTCAACCCTCTAATTTTCAGTGTAACTAACCCTTTGGCTGGGACGTTTCAGTAATTAGTAATCACATGCGTGCAGTATAGATATGAGTCAATGTGGTACAATGATCTATAGCGAAATCACTTCAGGAAATAGGTAACATTTTTACTCTATAATAAAACAATTTTGTGCTATTTTAAAAATATCTTGCTCGAGTCAGTTGAAAGCTCACGCGCAAAACAAGAACAGCGCACTTACAGATACCAAAAAATTCGCTCGTGTGTCATTGACACTGATAATGTTATAGTTAAGAAATACAAGCAATTTTTTTTTTGTAATATTGATATACAAAGTACAACTACACTACAAATTATACCTATATAGAAAAACTTTTCAGTTAAAAAAAAAATCGAAATTGAATTGGTTTGGTCTATATTTCGCAACGTTGTGTAAATTTGTGATACATTAAAATTTTCAGTGGTATTTGCATCAACATTACTTAGTCCACACATCTGTCCTGAAGTCTGTGTGTTTTGTTGACTAATACGCTCGAATTAAGTTCTTCAAACATCGTCATGTACCACTGCGATTACAATGACATTGCCATTTTGGAAAAATATGCGCACTCTTAATATTTGACTGAAATCAGTCCTAATGATAACAGAAATTTGATATCTAAGTTTAGTTGGTGGCTTAGAAAATCATAGTGTTTAAATTAATAAAACAAATTAATCCTATATTGCTAAGCTATTGTCGAACTTATAGCGTAAAATGTCTCAAGTTTTCAATAATTTTGTTGTATTAAGTTTTCCTGCAGCAAAAATATTTTTAATAGAAATTTATGTATACAGCAAATAATTTCGTAATAATTCGTTTCCAATAACACAATTTCTGAAAACGTTGAAAAAATTACGAGAAATAGGCTGTTTTAGAAAGATGCTTGTGTTACGTCCTTTAAAAGATTCTTGCAATGGGATGAGTTGAGTTGAAATATTTGGACGGTAATTAACAACGAGGTCTTAATAGCCGATGAGGGGGAAATGAGGCGAGAACGGAGCAACGCCGGAATGCAATGACGGGGAACGGGAGATCCCCGAAAAAACCCGCCGACCAGCAGCATCGTCCGGCACTATTCCCACTTGCAGCAATCCGGGAATGATCAGGGCGGGGATTGAACCCGGTTCGCCTTGGTGGGAGGCGAGCAGGCTAACCGCTCACCCACCGGGGTCTTTTCTTGCAAACGGAACACTATTTTGAACATACTCAATTGCAGTATGTCACGTAAAAAAAAAAAACATAATAATACGTAGAGAAAACAACACAGTCCCAGAGAATTAGAATCCAAGTTGGGCTGTCGTCAGTTGATATACAATAAACCAACCCACAGAGTTAAGAACAAGAAATTAAGTCAAAAAGCAAGCAGGAAACACAAGTGGACATGAAGAAACAAATTAATTTATATTTTCCTGTTTTCGAATAGACAGGTGCATGCCCATCCCATACCGGACATTGATATGTTCTTTGTGTCGTCGTGTCTATTTGCTACAATTTATTGTTGCTTTCTGACCTAATTCTTTATGGTTTCTTGTCAATCTTGTACGAAAACTGTCATACCTGGAGCCAAACGCCTCCGGAGGGGGCTGAATTGTAACCTACACAGGAGCAGAAACGCTAGCAGAAAATGCGTGTAAAAACTGCTACAGAAATTGGCATCTTGTAGGGCCGGATATAAATAATAAACGTACTTTCTTCAACATGGGTGCAATTGATTTCTGAATAAGTTCTTAAAAGCTGGGTTGGCAGGTATGACTTGACTTCTCTTTGAAAGCAATAAAATTATAAAGAAACCAGAAACCTTAACAATTGCACGTGCCATACCCGGGACTTGAATCAACAAAACCTCGTGCAATACGCTGACGTGCAATCCTTTGCATTACGGAGGTCATATTCTGAGCATCAACTGCGGATATAATCAATCTATTGTTTCGAGTGATAGGGTTTACTACAGTGAAATATATACACAGCCGTCACTTCGAAAATTAGTGATTGAACAATTAAAAAAATATATAAGTTTACATGGTCTACCTTAGTGCTACTTGTGTGAACAATTTGATGGTAATCGGATGTTTGGTCCCTGAGATGTGACATAAAAAAACTTTATTTGATGCTATTGTAGAAAACTGCCAAATAAGAGGCTCTATATACGATGCTTCTAATGTCTTCTCTGTACACACAAATTTTGGGTGAATTCGGTTAAATTGCTTAATACATCTGGCAAACTTAGCCCATCTAAATTATTTGTGGATCTGCCGTTTTGCACATTGTGGTCTGACATATTTAAATCATGTAAGTTTGCATGGCCTTCTGTAGTGAATTTATGATGTGAACAATTTGGTACAGATTTGTTGAAATGTTCCAATGAAACATTTGATGGGAATCGGTTGATTGGTCCTCGAGATATATAACATCCATAATTTTCACGAGACGGTCTTCATAACTGGAAGATAAAAATGTAATGTAAAAGCAATTTTGATGATTGTGTTCTGCTAATATACAAAGTTAAGTTAAAATAGATAACATAGTTTCGTAGCTATAGCACACAAAACTAAAATGATTTTATAGCCGTCATTCTGAAAATAAGTGTGTAATAATTTAACAAATACACACGTTCGTTAATTTTGTAAGAATAGGCTCATTATTTCCCCAGATATCATACAAAAACATTACTTTCTATTGGCGGAGCTACCTTACAATATGACAGAGAAATGAGGCTTTGCATACTCAAATTAAATGGGTGTAATAGGTACTGCCAGCATACAAAGTTAAGTTGGAATTTATTTCGCACACTGACCAAAAATAACTATACAGTCTCCATTTTGAAAATAAGTACCTGGTCTAATTAAAACATACCATTTTACACCACCTGCTGCAGTATTATTTTTGTTGCACAAAAGACGCTCCATGTAGATACTGTTGATAGTTGCAATATCTACTGCCAGTATACAAATTCAAGTTGGAATTGATTATTCTACATGATTTCGACGATATATAATTAACTGCTAAAAATAATTATATGGCCGCCATTTTTAAAATAAGTGTCTGGCATACTTAAAACATACCACTTAATATAATCTACCTTGGTACTAATTGTTTGCCAAATTTGAGAGGAATCAGTTAATTGCTTCCTGAGATATGACATAAAAGCTTTATTTATTCGAGTGCCACTATATTACAGAATGGTGAACAAAAGTTGCTCCGTGTAGATATTGTTGGTAGTTGTAAAATCTATTGCCAGCATAAAAAGTTATGTTGGACTTCATTACATAGTTTCGACGATATAGCATTTTAAGCTAAAATTGCTTTATGGCCACCATTTTGTAAACAAGTGTATGACTTGCTATACGTCATCTGCATTATACTATTTTTTTTGCCAAATTTGCTAGGAATCTGATAATTTTTTTATGTAGATAAGACATAGGAGCTGTATTTATTCGTATGGCGCTATCTTTTAAAATGGCCGACAAAAGTGGTTATGTGTTTATATGTAAGGTAGCTATACCAAATATAGCTAAAATATTTATATGGCTGTCGTTTTGAGAATCAGTAGCTTATCAAGTTGATTCACTTATATTTACTTGACCTGTTATAGTTGTACTTACCTGTCAAGTTCGGTGAGAATTAGTTTAACAGTTTTCGAGATATAATGTAAAATCTCTATTTCTTCATTTCGTACTAGGTACTTTCCAAAATGGTAAAGAAACAATAATAAATATTCCAAAATTTAATGATTATTTGATGATCTGCCAGCATACGAAAATTGGTTTAAATTGGTTGAATGGTTCCCGAAATATGACATATGCAAAATTATAAAATGCAAGCCCTTTGAAAGTGCCAGAAGTGGTTGAAAACTTAAAATATTAGGTGTCTTTACTAAGTACTATATGTGTACCGAGTTTGGTGAAATAAGGTGACGCATTCGAAAATTGAAACGGGAGGACTTACACGCACGCACACACACACACACACACACACACACAGGAAAGTGACCACATAATATTTTCTTTCCATTCGAAAGTAGGCCAAACAGTGAAGCTTTACACTACCATAAACATTTTGCGATCCAATATTCACTGTTGGAATATGTGTAGAGACTGATGACTTAAGTCAAAGTAATTGATAGCCACTTTTATTACAAATCTATATTTCTCTACAAAAAATTTATTGACCTCTACAGAGCAAAATGTTATTTAAATTGCTGAAGTGGTACCACAGCTTAATGGTGACAACCACATCTTTACAGATAATTCGACACACATGTACGAAGGACTGTTCTTCTGTACAGTTTTATAACAGGCACTGAACGCAAGTGCGATAACAGCAGACATTTTCCACTCACTGTACTAACAGATATGCTCTGTCGTCGTAAGATTCTTAAACATTTTGAAATTCACTTCCCACTTAAATATATTTTCATGACTGCATTTGAGTAAATGATCATTTTGAACGCACTAGAACATCTCACCGTTTGTTTCACTGCCTGTCGTGTACACTTTAAAAAAGCGCCTCTGTCTCTTTAATATATTGTGAATTGAATTACTGTAGCTGTAATCGCGTGGCGTGGTGGTGAAATAAACTACGCGCTTTCCAACATGAAAACCTTTACTGACAGGATGATTTTGTTCCAGATTTCAAATATTATTGTTTGAAATGCACTTGTTTACATTGAACAATGTTTTGTTCATTCTGCTAATCTGCTTTTGCTCCGAACATCTGGCTTCGTTCCTTTGAAATAAATAAATAATTTAATAATAATTTGTTCAGCAGAATAATTATTTGGTTGTTATGCAATCACCTGTATGCATTTAGCACACACGATTATTTTACAGGCACGTTAACTAATCGGCTTGGTTATCGTAAACATTATTAATAACATGCTCGTGTACGTAAAATCAGTATTTGGAATTAAGCAAATAAAGCATTCCATTACCTCGAATACATATTATTACAGCATTTGTTGCAGCAACAAAATCAGGTTTGTCCAGTACTGACATTTATTTCGTTGCCAGGAGAATAATAGGGTCATTTGACTGACTGCGCCCGAAAATACGTTTCGAGAGTTTGTTTGTAATTTTCGTGAGAGTTAAGATAGCAACAGTATTTGTGCATTCGTTGGGGATTAATAATAGTATAAACAATCCGAACGAACCAATTTAAAAAGAGGGGAAAAAAATTGAAGCTATAAAATTTAAAAACATTTGTTTTCGTACGTGACCTTATTAACGTAGCATATGTTTGCAAACATCCAGCTTCATTGGTAGTAATGCTAGCCAAAGCTATAAGGGCGTGGTATTCGAATATGAATGTTGGGGTTCCAAACCCGGTCGTGTTGTCGCTATTTCAATGATACCCAACACAATATAATGTACGTAGGGACATACAAATAGTGCGATGTGCCAACCAAATCTTACAAGTTTGTAATAACCAAATATGAAGGAAAATAAAATTAGGTTTCAGCATGATTTTTTTTTTTATTTCTCTCTGTACAAACAATGAATCTGGTCTGGCCAAACAAACTTTCTTTAATTTAACGAAACCCTTTTTGTCAGTGTTGGTTCGATCACCGGCGCGATCACACGGAGTTTCGCTGGTGGGAATCGTGACGGACGTTGCTGTTGGCCAGCGGGTTTTCTCAGGATGCTCCAGTTACCTCCACCCTTACATTCTGCCCCTCCACTATGGCCACCTCACTTCGCCTTTATTGCATCTGAAGACCTCGCTGGAAAGCACCGACCAAAACCTCTCAAGAAATATACATAATACTAAATAAAGAAGAGAAATTTGAAATTCAACACTGTAAAAATAGTCATCACTGTATTTGAAATCATTCAACTCTCTCCTTCGTTATGGCGCCCCAAATGACTCAGAATACACACGAGGAAAACTAAAATAAATTATCAATTAATTTTTATTGATTTCGCTCTTAGCTGTTTATATTATAACTAATAACTATTATAATGCAGAGCAAGGAGTTTTGTTTATACTGACAATTACCAGAATAAAGCTTCCTAACAATACACTTGAGGCGTAGGTTCTATATCTCACTTTGTTGCAGACTAACAAATGTGCAGACAAGGCTGGGTATAGCGTCCATTCCTTCACTACACAGTCGCTACAGAGATGCAGGGTATCACTATAGGCCTGCCTTGTACACTCACCTGGTGTAGGAACGCTGTGTAGAGACGGAAGCAGCAGCAGCAACTGTGTGAGGCGAACTGTAGACACAGGCGCTTGTAGATCGCTAGCAGGCAGCGAGGTTGGACTTTGTGCTGCAGTGTTGCCAACATGGGCTCCTTCTTGTTCACTCGCCGCATCTGAGGTTACTTCCTCTACAGGCTGAGAAGATCGATGTTAAAAGAGTTTGGCAACCAAAATTTTCGCATGTAGACCACATTTTCTCTTTTTTTTTTTTTTTTTTTTTTTTTTTCCACGTTAGAAAACAGGATAATTGCAATAATCGTAAATCAAAAATAATCATTTTTCAAACCCAAGTAAAACGTTTCTCTTTTATAATTTACGTAGCAAATTTTTTTTTTTTATAAGTTACGTTCTGGAACACTACGCACCTAGCGTCGGAAATCGAGCGTATTATTCAGATGAACTGAAACTTTTCGGTCACAAAATAAGTGGAGTAGAACAGGCAGTGACTAGAGAAAAAATGCGCTTTAAATCAGCACATAGTATTGTACCACATTTCTTGGACAATCTATGCAATTGGGTCATTAGATGTGATTGTGATTATTCACTGTTGTGTAAAATGTAAGTGTGGAAGTTAGTGGACCCAACAACGAGGACAAATGCTATCCACCGAGTTGATGTTTCAAACTAATTATTATAAATGGAGTAGGTGAGAGTGTGGACGATGCATATTTACTCCCCTCCAGTAACTCGATCGAGGCGTAGACAGATCAAACAGTAGTAATGAGTGAATTACAATAGCCAGAGGAGGCGAAGTGAGTGAGAACCAAGCAGCGACAACTAAAATTCACCTTGTAAATTCGTCCCATTAAGGGGAGAGAGGTATGTGTGTAGGCTAGAGAGCTACCTCAAGGAAGCAACTGGCGGTTCGCCTTAAGGCGCATGTTGGAGGTGAGTAAGACTCTGACGGTGCTTGTCACTGTGTGTCTTACAGGCGGGTACATGAGGATGAGTCGCCGGAAATCAGGCGGTCCAGCTATCTTGTTACTTAAGCTGGCAAATATGTACCAACAAGTTATGTGCTCCAGCGGCTCGCCGTATTGGAAAAACGTGCCCCGGGTCACGTGATTACAAGGGAGACGACCCTTGTCAATGACGTGGGGAGCCACGTGACACACTCAAGAATATGTAACCTTAAGTTTGTGTGCAGAGAGGGGTTATGGAGGTCAGGAGCGCAGCTAGAAATTGATTTCGGGGGTGATGTACTAATTTATATTTGCAGTAAATACTCGATCAAAGCATTATAAATGTATACATTTGTGAGAAAAGGACTTATTAAATCTACACAATAATTGTATTATGAAATGAAACACTTGATATTCACATTAAAACATGAAACTTTAGTGTATATGTATAAACACAAAACTATCTATAAAAAAAATTTTATTGTCTTATAAACTACAAATTAATGTTCAATGTACATGTAGTAAAGAACTCGTCAGTATAAAGAAACATATAATATTTAACCATTCGAAAATATAAAACATCGATTTTCTCATCATATATATTTTTTGTTATCTATAAATGTGTAAAATGCTTAATATTATTCAACATTTAAGAGATTTTTTTCGCGACTCCCGAACAAGCTATGGACGAAACATGAAATATATGTATTTTATATTAGCAGTGCTTCAGGCAGTTAAATTATGTGGGTGAACTTTCCAGTTCAGTATAATATGAAACTTCATAAATTTAATAACACAAATTTTTGACGGTTTTTTATTTATTTTTTGTAAAAATTTCTTAGGAAATGTAATTCTTTTATTCATTTTGATACGAATTACATCAAGGCCGAACCGGGAAAAATACTTTTTGTGAGAATCGAAAACTCTTGTGTTCTATTTGTTTGCTACTATTATTACAAGTGTGCAGGTAATTAAAAATAGTATTATACAGTTCAATAATTTCAATTTACGCTGGAAATACTATTACGCCCTTACATTCTCTACTGTGTATAATTAAAATTGGAGTTCTGTTGTCACACACATTATGTTTGACTCGCTGTTTTGCTATACCACATGGACATCTAGATATAGGCTTTTCACGGTAAAATGAGCACATTTTAGTTCCTAGTTACGTGTTCCTTTCAGACATTTTTAATCCTTTAACCAACTTTTAAAATAAATATTGCCACGTAAGTAATAAACACAGTGTGTATATTCCATCGTACCCAGAATTTAACGTGTAAGGCTAAAATAAAATATATATTTATTGATCAAATGAGAGGGTTTTCACAAGTGCTCTCTTTACCGTGAATAGCATATATCACCCACAGTATGTACATACAGTTCTGGTGTGCGTGTCCTACAAGAGCGTGCGTCCGACACAGAAATAGCTGCTCTCGCACACATTACTATAAACCACTATATAAATAAAAACTATACTCCCTTAAACGTACAATATTTGAGTTATTTTGTTATTGCATCCCATAATGTGCTCAACTATGGAATAGGATACAAAATTTCACTTAAAGTGATTCAGAAATTTCCCCATGAAGTTCATATATTCACATAAGTGTACAAAAAATATCTACCTCGTGGTCTCAAAAAGTCTTTAGATAACATGGAAAAGAACTGTGATCAGAATACGAGTTTTCCAAAAATGTACAATATGTTATTTTATATTATTTTTACGGTGAAATTCTGTAGGATTGCTGTTGTAGTTACAATTCACTCTAAGCAAGTATTTTCAATAGCTTCTAAATAAAACAGCCTTTCATTAGTCTCTTTCATTTTTCAGAAAGCAAGAAGACTTGGTGAAGAATAAATATTATACTGGGCTGAAAAATAAGGCATTGCAGTACGATACGATTGCAATGGTTTAAACGAGCAACACAAACATTTAAACATGTTTGAGATGCTTAACTTTTCGTCTCTGAAAAAAATATATGTCTCTTGGGAAGCCCAGAATGTGCTGTTTCCGTTCTTCTGGCAGGACCTCCATCGTCGTCTGTTATGTTTTGCATTCTTCCTCTTCGACCACGTCACGAAGAGATGAGACGTCCAGAGACCGCTTCACCTGCACACACGCATTGTGGATTTACACTCTAAGAGAAATGTGTAATTTCCGCTGAGAAATTCTCAGTAATTTTACAAATGCTTGTAACAGTACAAAAAATTTTCTTGTGGAAACTACAAGGTCCTGTTTGCAATAGACCTTAGTAAATGTTTGTACTATACTGAGCCGTATCCACGAGTTTCAGCAAAATGGTGGACACTCAATAACGTAAAACCGTGTACAGCTTTTTGTGCAAAAACTATGGGTGCAAAAAGAAATGTATTGCAAGTTTGAATTACGTAAAATACTCTAAACAACTCAAATAATCGTAATAAAACGACGAGTTCAATAAAACGTAACCGTATTATTAATTATTTATTAGTGTTTCCTAGCTAAACATAACTCTTAAATCGGCTCTTAATACCCCGTTTTTGAGAGGCGTCCAAATCTCTTAGCTCAGAAACTGATATCTGAAAGAAAAAAAAAGTACCTATTCTTCTTAACCGTAGAACTGAAATATTATTTTGTATGTACTAGACGCATCTTTACAGTTAAAATAAGCTCTAACATCGTCTGTCAAGTTGGTATTGTGGATGAAGGTGAGGGCTAGTATTAAAAGGGCTGAGTTGTAATCCCCGTGCTGGCGAGGTATGCTTTTTTTGTAGATTATATTTTGAATATTTTTTTGTAATTGTTCTCTGTTACTAATTCGACACATTGTTTTTTTAGGAGAAAAAAAAAAGTAATTTTATTTACACTTCTCAATATCAACAATCTCAGTTGTAATACAAGGCTACCATTTGTAATATTACAAAGAAATGTTTTGCAGATTTTACCATAAAACTCTTTGTAGTTTTACAGAGGATTTTCTTGGTAGCTAGGTTTCCAAGGATTTTTCTTGTAAAAGTACAAATAAAATTCGATAGTGTATAGTCTGTTCGAGGTACCTTCACATTTTTAAATCAAACTTTCTAAAAACCACTCCATGTGTCACGTGTTTGGCTGTTTCCTAACTATGTCATGTATCACAAGCGTTTTATACTTCTGTTCATTTTAAATTATCTTATTATTTCTTAAATTGATCTTTTACTTATAGTTCATCTGTAAATTACTTTATTTAATTTATGATTAATATGAAAAAAGAAAAAATAAAATAGGAATGTGGTGAGGCCTAGTACGTATAGGCTGTTTAAGGTAAAATGAACACTTTTGAAAACCTTGCTTAAGATCTACTTGTATACACGTCGTGTATTCCTCTGCCTTATGTATAACTAACATTGCCATGGGCCTCATCACTTCATTCATGCGTCGGTCAAGTGAAATCGGGAACTCATTAGAACAGTAAATATATTACAAATCTTCTTATTTTTACACTTCGGTAATTAAAAAAACAGGAAGCGAAATGAATAATTTTAAGCTATCACAAATGGTAACGTAAGACTTTTTATTCGACGTTATGAAATGGAACTACTTTCCATCCATCGTCACCAACTTTACTGGGCGAATGATACTCGTTGCGCCCGTTAAAATACTTGCATGCAGGGGCAGTGACTTTTCTAAGGTTCATTTTTTTTTTAAGTGCTCACATTATTGTGAACAGTCTTTAAAAGTTCTCATGTAAAAATATTATTAAACTGAGTGCGCACGAATGCAGTGCGTTGTCACATAACTGCCTGGACTCAGTTAAGCTTTATTTGCATGAGGTGAAGGCAGAGTCAGAAAGTATAAATTTAGCAGAGCTTCAGAAAAGTTGGAAGCAACTATGACTGGACTACACAATATTTTTGAGTGAACTAATGATTTTAAAAAACACGCCAAATTATAGAAGTTTTGTTTCGATTTATTTGGTTCTTTTTTGCATCCACCCATGTGGAAATAGGGATTCTTAGCCCGGAGGCCGTGCCAGCTGAAACCGCGCAGTTGGGATAGTTAATTTAATATTCCCTCAACCATGTACCATCTCGTCTTGCCTATATCGGCTATTATAGAACCGCATTTCGTTGTCATGTGTATACTTAGCTTAGCGTATGCCTTAGCACTTGGAATCTGTCGAGAGTGTACGGGTGAGTGAAGCAGCGCCGGGATGAAGGGGTGGGGAGGAAAACGGGAGAACCCCGATAAAACCAGCCGACCAGTCCGGCACGATTTCCACATGCGAAAATCCGGGAGTGACCCGGCTGGGGATTGAACCCGAATCGCCTTGGTGGGAGGCAAGCAGGCTAACCGCTCAGCCACTGTGGCCCCGGAATAAATAGAGGACTCTGGGTAATACTTACTGGACTTGACGGAAGAGGAAACTGGAAAAATATCTCTAGTGTGACCAGCCTCATACGTTGAACACGGAACTTCTCGTGCCTGTGGACATTTAGTTGGTAAATTGGTAAATTGGTAAATCAAGCACTGTCCGGAAACTTAGCAAGGTTGCCTGGAACTCGGTCTATTTTGCTAAGAACGACTGCCGATCAGCAGCCCCAGTTTGTTTACATAACAATAGTTCGAACCCTGACGAAGGTGGCTCATCCGCAGTTATAAATCAGGTGGCTCCAATTTCCGATCACTGCCAAAATTTAAATGCTTACGTAATGTTTAATAGATAATGCTGATGCCTTTTTTTTTATTTTGTGAAAAGATACATGTGCACTCGCACATTTCCTTGAGCTCTTGGCCACGTGCCTGTGCGAGAACACATCCCCAACCTCAGTGGGCCAATCCGAACAGCCCAAGTGGTTCCTGTACGTAAACGTCCGTGATCTGCTCTGAGGCACCTAAGAAGCGTGTCAGTTAAAATCATTTAATTACGAAATTGTTTCTGAACTAAAGTATTTTGGAGTGCAACTAATCTTGGGGTCTTCCGCGAAAAAAAAAAATGGGTGCCTTCATTTATATGTGGTTGTTAGCAGACATGTTAGTGTATTCGTCTGCATATTTTGTGCGAATATCAAGCATAATGGCTTATTAATTTGTTTAACTAAAGCCAGAAATTTTTCCGTTTGGTTTGGTTAGATTTTGTTTGTTGCATGCTAGTGTCTTCAACTCTTGCATTTCTTATGTGGTAAACTGTAAGACGTATATATTCCAGCAACAGTTTTTAATTCGACACTGTAACTTACAAGCACTTCTTTTCTGTACCATTTGTATTTTTGTTCTTAAGTACGTGTTTAAAATTATTTCCTATCGCTTGAATAAACAGTATCGACTAACGCTGGGGGGGAGGGGCATGTTTTATTATTTCAGTTAATATATACTATGCTATTAAATGTGTACATTTTAATTACATTTCCCCTAAACAGATACGTAACTTCCCTTTATTTTTTTAACGCAGTCACCCATACGTGTCTACAACTCACATTGCCACCATAAAGATATTCTTAAAACATTTGGCTGCCGTAAAATATGATCAAAATATCAATGATATGGAGTCCATACTAGTTGGCTCAAGCAGATACAATGTGGGCTTTACTACTTTTATTTGTGATGACTATACGGGTGGGTGAGAAAGATACAAGCTGAACAGTCCCTTTTCCCTTCTACATATTTCCAGTATAGTACATACAATAGTTTTACAATGGAAAGTATAGCACTCCCAAAAGGTTACTCAGAACATATTTCCTTTTTAATGTAGGCCTGCTAAAAAGTTCGTCGAGCAATAACTTCACACTTACAGGAATAAGTCAATATGACGCTTTTAATGAAATACTTAATGCTCATTTTCACCGCGTAAACTGTTTTTTGTATGTTCCTAGCGATTACTTTAAAATCCAAAAGAAATATTTTTTTTTTGTTTCGTCATCTGGTATTAATGTTATGGCATGTGTAAAACAGGAACGAAATAGTTCCAAGCATCACATAGGGTGGTAACCAAGTGATTCCTCCTCCATTTTACGTCAAGAGATATCTGCGCTCAGAAATCACTGGACTCTTGCACTGGCGGTAAAACACGTTATCGTCAGTCATACGTCAAATATTCAGTATTTTGTTATGCATTGTTTATTTACCTCAGTCTTCAGTCGTGCAGAAGCCGCTTATGCCATGCGTTACACATTATCCAGTAAATAAACGTGTCAATTTTTTCCAGGATCACAGGACAACCGCAACTACCCTTTATCTTTCTTAGCTCTGAGAAAAAAAATTAATATTTTTGAAATGCCTCGCAATAATATATTCCATCTGAGGAAAGTTAATTATACGATTTCTTACCAAAATAAATAAGAACCTTGAATAATGGTGTTTTTGGAACAGTAATTTGAGGCATTTAACTATGTGATAGGAAGGTGATATTTACTAAAATATCAATACTCGAGTATGCACAACTATAACAATGTTTGTGTGGTATCCATGATACAAAGTAGCTGCAGTTACTAACCTTGGAAAGTCGGTCGAAGTAAGAACTGAGATACTCTTGTAGTACGCTCGCTGACTCTTTGTGCATCTGCGTCTGCCATTCGAAAATCTTCTTATAAATGTCATAGCTAAAGGACATAGTTAAAAGTATTGTCAGTGTTACCCTTAAAACAACGATTGACAGTTACAAAATGGAAATAACAGAGCTCTCATTGAAGCCCATTACAATTATTACTATAAGGCTTGTTTCCTAAACGTTTGTGCAGTGAATTAGTATGATTGGTTACTTAAAAGGCTTCGTACTTTGAGATGAATTGAAAAAAATTGCCTGCAACAGAGGTGGGCAAAAGCCATTTGAATAAATCTATTTCTATGGCAGTCAGTCCAGATCTGATCTACAGCTTCCCGAACACGAGTCAGTCATGCAACCGCGTTAACAAACATGCTCGGTGATCTTCATGTCTGAGTCGCTAAGACCACTGGTATAGGCTGTTCACGGTAAAGTGAGCACTTTTGAGGCCCTGGTAACTTTTTCCTTTCAGCCATTTTTTATTCTTTAACCAACAGTTTAAACAGATATTGTCATGTAAGTAAAAAACACAATGTGTAGATTCCACCGCACTCGGAAGTTAACGTCTAAAGATAAAACAAAATATATTTATTGACTATTATAACAAATGGGAGGGCTTTCAAAAGTGCTCACTTTACCTTAGTAGTCTATACGCAGTGTAAACGGTCATTGCTCGAACTCATGTTATACTCATATGACATGATTGCTAAAGTGTAGAAATGCCTCTTAGAGCCCAGCCATTGTGCAGGGAGGCTAAAATCTCATTTATAGGCACATTCACAAAACAATAGTAGAGACTTGGGAGTTCATGCACACTATTGTAACGTCGATTACAGAACACGTGTTTTATGTAACATAAAATAAAAAACCAATGGAGGTAAATATGCATCACTTAACATGCTTGCCGATTTACATGATTATTTTCGTCTAGTCGTAATTATATCCACAAGTCAAAAACAAGGCAGTTTTCATGAACTAATATGTACAAAATTGATTTTGTAATCAATACGGAAAATAAGTTTCCAACTAGATTTTTATATAGTTCAAACCATTATCACTTAGCCCTTTAATTATCGCGAACGAATATAATTTTTAATCCTTCATTTTTTAATCTATATTGTTAAAAATGTTGGCTCCTCTTTGTAGGATATCAAAATACTACCCATTATAATTTATAAAATACACATGATATAAATTTAAATGTATTAATAAAATTTAATGTGCGATGTTTCAATAATTTTAAACATAAAAATATAGCATACATAAATGTCCTTAAGGTTTCACGTTCAGGACAAGAGATCCCCACTTTGAATACTAAATAATCCATAAATGTGTGATCTGCTTTTATACGAAATTTTGGGGTAGATCAATTAGGAAGCCAATCCTTGATTATCAACCGGCTGTGAAACATGGAAATGTGTAAGGCAATAGAAAAATCACACTGAGTGTCTCACAATCAATATCTGGAATCCAACGCTCGAACCACGGCCAATACTTAGTGCGGGATTTTTTTTTTCCAACGAATATTCACGTTGGTATATTATTACTGTGTTTATCATATAGGCAAGTTATGGGGAATTCCAGTGGTCTCCTTTGAATTCATCATCTCTTATCCACCCACATCGTCCATCTCAATCAGTCTTCAGGCTACAAGCCCATCGCTGCCATGATAAAGCCGGTTTTGTGATAATTAATATTTACGAGACCAGCGTAACGCCAGAATTAATGTTTATCGTGATTGTTTATCAACGTCCCTCTTTTAATCCACATTACTAATATAGTGCATTTTAAAGTTCCTACTTCTGCAGTAGGACGGCAAAGTGTGTTCCTGTAAAGTGGCATATTTTGTGTTCGAGATACACTCAGATAAAAGGTGCTTTGTTAAAAGTAGGGTCGTCTTCTGAATCAGTTATCCATTTTAAGGAATTAGTAGTACTTGAAAATTAAATCGCACGCTATATTAACCTAGATAATTCTGAGATAAAAGTTGCATGATCTCTGTACGTATTTCTAAAAATTCTTTCTTGTAGGCTTCCTTAACTCTAATGTAAGTATCTAATCTGTATATTATATGGCAATAGTGCCATATATCATACTGTAAATACAGAAATGTTTACCGTCGCTGCTATACTAAGTTTGAAACATCTCTATGCATTTAATTCTTTCCTGAGGGAATGTAGTTAACACTACAACGCATGTATGGGAAAAACTTTGCAACTCGCTGTTTCTCTCTACACGTATTCTATGATGTAGCAAATTTGCGAAAGTATAAATCAAATGTTCGCAAACATGTGGACATCTAGTCGTCTATCTTATGACGACGGAAAAGTTGGAAAAGTTTCGCATGTTCCTCTTTACTCCCCCATAAAATTTTCGCCTAAAATTATGACCGTGGTGCTAAAGTAATTTTCACTGCCTATAAATAATAAAGATGGATGTAATACTATCAGGCACTTGTTAATATAGCAGTAAACTGGCTTCATATAGAGCACTGGACTCTAACAGCATGCAGCAATTAAAATTTATACACACACTATCGAAATTGTCAAGAAATAATTATTTATATAGTACATGAAAGAGGAATGCATATATTTGGTAACACTGTAAAATGTTTTGTTACAATATACTTATTTAAATGTTTAAAGTAAACAATAGGGTCTATTTTAATTCGAATTTTAAGCTTATATCCATTCTGAATTATTCCGAAAGCACTGTTTTAGGAAAAAAACCTTCGTCAAGCAGGGTTATCATAGTTAGATATCAGTCTCGTTATATGAAATAAAAATAGAAAAATGTTTTTAAAAAATACTTTTTATGGGTGGTTTTATGCGCATACGTTTCAGCCACGAAAGTTATATTGTTTATGACTGAGAGGAAAGTACAAAAAGTCAGTTATATACACAGCGTGTTTAGGAAAGAAACATGTGTACAAACTCGGGCACATAATTAGTGACCGGAAAAGAAGAAGAATGATATAGGGTACCCATGGTCCATCTCAAATAGTGTCTGTAGAAGCCCATAAAGCCGGAGGGCAACAAGTATATTACGTGGGATATTATGCATGGTACTTGCGTTTGAGGAGCATAGATTGGTGTATGGATGAAATAAACTAAGATCGTGGATGAAAGGAGGGTATGGTACATCGTACACGCCCCCACCATTTAAATAATAGAGGATAGCACCATTTGATTGCATGCAACATTCAAACCGTGATGTTAATGTGATTGCGGATACCAGCGGATGAAGCAGGACGTCGTAATTAGATAAAAGGGTCCCTAATTGCAACTCTTCAGGACCCATCGTTTCTGTGTTAAGTGCAAACGAAGGGTACAGTGGTAGCAAGGCCATTGCCTGGTGAGTAGGCAACATGTCCTGCACCCGGTGGTAAACACATTTTGGTGGTATGATGCACAATGTAACACGTCACAGTCAGTTCCCCTTTCCTCCCTCCTAAGCAGCGTAGTTTTAGGCCCCATGTGTCGAGCGGCCTGTCATTCGCAGCCTGTCACTGCTTCCATTCACTAGGTACTGCAGACGTGAACATGGTCGAGTACACGAATTCCGAAATGACGGTTTTAGAATTGGTATACTGTGAAGAGAGAGGCAACGGCAGGGCAGCTACGCATGTGTGCAGCCAAAAATACCCTGCACGAGGTAAGCCGAACCACTAGGCATTCACACACCTTAAACAGCGACTACGGAAAACAGGCACGTTTCAGCGCCGATGTGGACCTGATCGACCGAGAACCGTCTGCACTTCTTAAGGTGCTACCTGTGGCACTTGAACTGCCTTTGCAGAGTGTTTGAAATACACGATCATACCGTATTTAGGTATAGTCATACCATCTCGTAAGATGCAGACCGGATCTCAACTAAATAAAGCGTGTGTTTTTTTAAGCATGTTAAAATGTCTTGTATGTGATTCCTTGTGAAAAATAGATACAAATATATGTACGGCTTATTGGCAATAGGGATTTTTAAGCGAGTTATGCAATCTCGAAAATGAGAAAAATTGCGATTATATATACAGGATGTTTCTCAATTAGACCGACAAACTTCGTGAGGTGATTCCTTATCTAAAAATAAGTAGAATTATAACGTACACGTACTATCTAAACTGAATAGTAAGGGAGTTAGGAGCTCTTGTAAAGAGAGATTTTGAAATGTATTTTGCAATATATCGGAAACAAAATGAAATGAAATTACAATGCTCCAATCATTGTTCTATGTTAATAGGATCTTCAACTTAAGGGCAAACTCATATTAATACCTTCCCCGTACAGGAAATAACAGGGGTGGCCACCGTATTTTCCTGACAACTCTTTTACAGTCAAGAATTTCGAACTTTTTATGATGAATACTGATCAGCATGGCCTAAGTAACAAAATTTGTCCTCTTGTCGCAACTGCCCAGGACCCACCATTTACGTGTAAAACGCACACAAAGATTCGTCTACAGCGATTCAGTGCCTAGCACATCGGCAATACTATCTACATTCGTGTACAAAATGCTGCGTGGCCACTGCACAGATGGCTGTCTATGTGTTTACGGCAGCAGTTTGAATGTATTCTTTGTATCGTATATTTGAATGGTGTTTTTGCAAATCGCATAATAAGTGAAATGTATCACAATTCTTCGACTAATGTGTTACATGACGGGGCACGTCAGCCTGAGAGCAAACCCGTATTGATGCCCCCTCCCCTTCCCACGTATTGAAGATAACAGGGGTGGCCACCCTCTTGTTGCATACAACATTTTTACCGTCGGGTATTGTGAACGTGTGATTCTTGTTTATTGAACAGAAACACCTACGTAATATAAATGTTCCTCCTGCTGCAAAAACGTATGAGACACCGTTTTCAAGATGCCAGAAGGCAAAAGTGGAGGGGTGCGTTATAAAGCCTACTAGATAGGCAGCGCATTATCTAAAGGCGCCGACGACGCAAGGGAAGCACGCGCACATATCTTCAGCACCAGCGATGGTGCCTAGCACGTCAGGGTAAGATTACTTCTACTACAGGTTGGGAATTCAATGTTAAAAGTTCGGCAACCAAAAATTTTCGCTGATAGATAAGCGCTAGTGTCGGTAATGTATCACATTATCGCTATTTTCTGAGTTACAAAACTGGATAATTGTAATAATCATAAATTAAAAATATGAGATAACTTCGTAGCGAAGTAAAATCTTTGTCTTTTATCATTCACGCAGCTTAAAGTTGTAATAGAAATTTACCTTTCGGGACACTGCGCAGCTAGCGGTGGAAATTTTCCCTGTACCAGACTCCTAAACTGAGTTGAGTACACCTTAGTTAGGGTCTCTAGTGACGAAATACACACACACCTCTCGTCGAGGGGCGGGGGCTTCGCGGACTGGAGGTAGAGGCGGTTGACGCGGTACATGAGGTAGACGGAGGTGAGGCTGAGCAGCACGACCAGGCCCACGGACAGCTTCAGCATGAAGTCGGAAGTGAGCACCTGGCCGCTCGCGTCCTGGGAGATTCCCGGAGAAGACGTCACCGCCGCGGCAGCACGAGGCTTCTCCAGCGGTATCTTCTCTAGCGGTGTCTTATCCAGCGGTGGCTTCTCCAGCCGACCTGAGAAAACACCGCCGAATCCCTTAAGGTCGAAGTAAAGCAACTGAATGCTGTTCGCGATAAAATGAGCACTTTTTAAATCAACCTTAGAAAAAAGTCACTGCCCCTAACTGCATACATTTTAAAGGGCGCAATGAGTGACATGTGTACAGTAAAGTTGGTAACGATGGAGGGGGGAAGTAGTTCCATATATCAACTTCGAACAAAAAGTGTTGCGTGACATTTTGTAATAACTTAGGGCCTAAATTATTCATCTGGTTTTCTGTATTTTTTTATGTATCGAAGTGTAACAACGAGCAGATTTGTACATTATTTTCTTTTCTAATAATTTCACAGTTTCACTTGACTGATGCGTGAATAAAGTGAAGAGGCTCATGGCAATGTTAATTTTACATAAGGCAGAAGAACACACAACATGTATACAAGTAGATCTTTTGCAGGGCTTTAGAAAGTACTCATTTTACCGTGAACAGCATATACCTATGGAGCACTGCACCCGACTATAAAACGGGAAGAACTCATTAAAGAAGTAGTACAGACACCATAAAAACTGTCAGGAGAGTGCGATTTATTCTGTATAAGAAAGAATAATGTATATATTTTGCAAAATTATAAAATATTTAACTAAAACATATTTTTTAAATTTTAAAAATCGATTAAAATAGTATGTATGTTTTACCACATATAAGCATATTTCCATTCTGGATGCTTTAGAAAGCAGAATTTGCCAAAAAAAAATTTCGTCTTGGATCATCGTCATAATGATTACTATGATTCTGTGTAAGAAAATTCTAACAATGATGTAGGAAATTATTGTTATTATTGATTATATGTGCAGCCAAGTGTCACAAACATATATGGCTGAAACTGATGTAGTAAATAAAGTTAATTAAAAAATTTTTATGATACATCATTACTATGTTTTTACTACAGACGATCACAGTAAATATTATGGAGATCTTTCTTGAAGAAGATTTTCTTGTAAATTCTGCTTGCCAAAGCATCCAAAACGGAAATTCACTTAAATTTAGTTAAAAATGCGTACTATTGATCGATTTGATTTTTTACATTCAAAAATTATATTTTAGTAAGATATATACATTTTATTCATATACAGCATAAATCACACTTTTCCGACAATTTTTATGATATCTGTACTACTTTTTTTTATGATTTCTTCACGTTGTACAGTCAAGTGCAGTGCTCCATAGGCAGTTACTTTACTTCAACCTTAATCCTGCTCCTTGCATTGATGTCATTTGAAACATATATAAGTATTTTTTGAGAACTATTCACACTTTTGTGGCAGTGTACTAATTCTCTCGATAAGACACTGGTAATAAAAAATAAAAGACAAACGAAAATGTGGACGAATTCCATTATTTATAAATGCAAATATCAATTCAATTTTCATCTTCACCCAGCCACAACTGGTTTTATTTTCTTAATGTTAATTTCTGAAATATCTTAACATTGCAGGCTCAAATCGTGGAAAGGACCTTCATTCAAACATTCAAAAGTGGGTTCCGGGTATAGCAGGATAGAAGACAGGGACGTATGTATATGTGACAGGCGGCAGGCAAAAAAAAAAAGGCAGTCCTCAAGAGCGGATGTAATCGCCTCTGACTAATAAGTAGGATGTTCGCCGTCTGTGCATACATACTCAGTATGGTGTTGCCGATATTAATTGTTTTTATGTCCCCTAGCATAGGCAAGTGGCTTTCGCCTGTTCACCTGGTTGATGGAGGGATTTCTTCCAGCTGTTTCGCCAATATAACCTGTTTCATGAAGCACATTTCGTATCGTTTGTGTTTTAGCGTGCTTTCCTAATTTCCGTTCAACGTGAACTGTAATGTTTGGAAAACTCATTTTCGAGCATACTTTAACTTTCCTGACTATGCTAAATTTTTCTCTTTCCGTTAGACTATTCTGGAGACCATTTTATTTTCTCTCGTTATGATACGTTCTATTTCCAAGAAATTTCTCGATGATGCTCTCAACTTTATTGATGAGAATGTTCATTATTGCTGCTATATCGTTGAAGGATTTTCGTTTTCGGAAACTCCCTACTGAAATTCTCTCGTCTTCTTCAGCTTATTTGTTTGTCCCATTTCAGGTCAAAACTAACACAAAATATTTCGGTTATAAAAACCAGCCGCCTTCTTTCCTCGTACACCGCGTGGAACGCCTTTACTGCGAGTGAGCCATGCCACTGTGTTGTCCAGACGAATCCTTGCTTGACGGCAAAGGAAACGTTCCTTAAAACGCTCGTATTGTGACCGTCAACAAAATAACATATCCGCATACGTTAATGTTAGTTTAGAAGAAGACTTATAAACGGCCTCACAGCATTCCATATTGGCAGGTACTTCTTTGTTTCGCCCAGTAGTTACAATAATGTAATGTGAGAATAGCTAGACGAATATGTTTTAAATCACTTGACGTCCGCATTTGATTCCTGGTAATCTTTGTTTAACCCCATGGAAATAATATTAACCTATTTTGCGAGTACGGACATCCATTACTTTCCCGAAATTTGAAGTTAAGTTATTAACCAGTCTTCACAAAGAAGGTTGGCATTGGCACGTAGGTGTGATTTCATTCGTGTGCGAAGAAAATATAAATTAAACTATCTTGCTTCTTAACTACCCATATTGATTATATGCCTACTGTCTAGCTGGATGTAAAATCAGAATTTGTATCAAACTTGGCGACTTAATATTTTTAAATAATAAAGTGCATATTTTTAATATTTTAAAAAGTTTTATATTCTTACACAAACTACTGTATAGTGAAGGTTAAAGAAAATATTTAGAAATCATAGTTTGTTTTAAAGTTTTTTATCTTTCATCTTCACTAAAAACCCTAATGTACTTAATAATCTATTGTTAAGTCTATTTAACTATACTATTTCACTTCTGCTTGATTGACTTTCGTAACTAGCAGTTTCGTTGGATTTAAATTGTACTCTTGAACTGCTGCAATTTTATTACTTTATCCGGTGGAGTGATTGACACTTAAATGATAACAACAAAATTATTTGAATATCTTCTACTCGGCGCCTTGCAGCATATGAAAAGAAGAGGACTTGATGACGTTACAACAGATATTTCCCTATATAGCCCTTTTAATGCTACATTAAGCATCTAAGAGCATGATTTCCACGTCTGCGAAAGAAAGAGCAAGAGAACGCCGTATCCCGTCTCTCTCTCTCTCTCTCTCTCTCTCTCTCTCTCTCTCTCTCTCTCTCTCTCTGTGTGTGTGTGTGTGTGAAACGCGTATATTTCCTATGCAGTTGATGACTGACATTTCTGAACTAGTTGGAATTTACAAAACTAATCACAACAAAGCCACCAGTCCCGCATTTCCAGAAGGATTGGATCATACACTCGATAGTAACGAGAAAAAAGAGGGTTAAGCGACTGGGAATAGGATAAATGAGCAAGAGCGGTATGAAAAGGGACGGCCAGAATTTAGAAACATTCCTGTTTCGATACCAGACATGTTGCGAACTACATTACTCCATTATTGTGTATTCGCTTTTATGTACGTGTAGATAAATATCAGATAGAACTAATAATGAATTATATAGAGGGAGGGGGGAACTCGAATATTTTGCAGACAAACAGCGGAATATTGGTAATGTCTGGAAAATTAGAGCAAAGGCACGGACAACTGAATGTCGTATGAACCATTTTGATTAAATGTAGACACCAACATACCTATTATACAATTCTGTAAAAATTACTATTCAGTTCTAGGAGCTGGTGCGTTGCCTTAAAGCAAAAACAGATGATAAAAACTCACTTTCGGTAATGTTTCTGTCTGTGTCAGTGATACAGGCTATAGGAATTAGCACACGAAAGGTCTCGCTGCTGGACACTGAAGCATCGTCATCGCTTTTACCTTCGTCGTCATCATCCCCATCGTCGTTTACTGAAACGTCATCCTCAGTTATCTGTAACATACATGCAAAGAAGGTTTCAAAGGTTGTGCTAAGAAGCGAGGGAGCGACAATAGGTAAGTAGATAGGAAATGTAGGTTCCAGGGCAAGGGAAGGGAGATGTGACACCATGGCTCCGTCCGCTGTCTTGGATGATGTCACGAATTTGCGGTTTTTCCCTCGAAATTTCCCTTAAAACACATAAAATCTCTAGAATTTCCCGAATCTCCTCAAAATTTCCCTTTTGCCATTATATTTTTTTATTTTTTCCCCACAAAAAGCATCTATCCCTCCATTTGCAAAAACGATCCCCCAAAGCCCTTTTCATTCAATTCGGGTGGTCATTTTCTAGGGCAGAACAATGGTGGTTATAAATTTGTTATAGACAAACAAATATGCCAAACCGATACACAGGGTAGACATCCCATGGCGCAGTGGGTTGATGCGCCACCAGTCTGCGATGTGGGAGGCTCTGGGTTCTAATCTTAGGTAAGGCATGGATGACAGTTTCAATTAGGTAATGTGTTTGTTTGTAAGCCATTCCATGATAAGCCTTCAGGCCTAAGACCACGGGATGTTAATAAGCCCTTTACAATATAGTAGGAAATCGATACTCAGAGTCCAGGGTCCAGAGCTGGAAGCGCATTGCTGTCATATTGTTTCCGTCAGCCATCTTGACCACCATGTAAGATGTCAGTGATCTTGACCATGACCTTTGACCTTAAACCTTGACCTTAACATTGAAAATTTCAGAAAACTTTATAATTAAAAAATATATAAATGTATAAAATTATTAACTATAAATATACAAAAATTAAAATTTTGAATGTTATAGCTCAGAGGGTATAGGGCATAGGTGCCAGTAGCCGACCAGCTACCATGTTGTGACATCACCCAACCACCAAACTGGAACTGAGTGACCTTGACCCTTTAACCTACAACCTTAGAAATTCCAAAAAAAAACAAAAAAAATTAAAGTAATTATAAAAATTGTAAAAATTCAAATAAATTCATTGATAAAAAGTAGAAATGTTAGAGCACAGAGAACATGGGACACGTGCACCTGGAGCCGACCGGCGACCATGTTGTGACATCACCTGGCCACTATATTGTATCTGCATGACCTTGACCTTAAACCATTTAAATATTCAATTTAGATGGTAATTTGTGTTTACTATAAATAGAACGAGGTGCATTACGGCAGGGCCAGTCATATATAAATTATGTAGGACATATCTTCAACATGTATTGCACTGAAGCAGGTCTGGTCAGACCTGGCTCGATCTTCGCACTTCACGCTCAAGCTCTCAGGGTCGAATTTCTACCACTTTAACAGCGTAATTCCAAGTACACTGCGTCCAACCTGCTGATAATGTATTATAATATCAATCCAGTCTCATTTTTGTGCACATCATTTCAACATATATCTCTGTAACCATAGCATTGGTTGTGTGTGTTCATTGATAGGCAATTACAGAAAATATTTAAGTACTAACATTGAAATAATACATTTTGCCCGCATCATTTAATTTCTCTTTATTATGAAGCTCACTTGCAGTATCGACATGTAGTGGTAGATCTGAAAACGAAGGCCCTAATTAAGATCACTGCCTGTTTACCTCCATTTACCCAAATTTATTACTATTTGTAACAAAACATACAGTACAAAGAAATGTTAACAAGTTTCACCTAAAGTTCTTAACGAGCAGTAATATCACTGCCTGTTTACCTCCATTTACCCAAATATATTACTATGTGTAACAAAACTATACAGTACAAAGAAATGTTAACAAGTTTCACCTAAAGTTCTTAACGAGCAGTAAGATCACTGCCTGTTTACCTCCATTTACCCAAATATATTACTATGTGTAACAAAACTATACAGTACAAAGGAATGTTAACAAGATTCACCTAAAGTTCTTAACGAGCAGTAAGATCACTGCCTGTTTACCTCCATTTACCCAAATATATTACTATGTGTAACAAAACTATACAGTACAAAGAAATGTTAACAAGTTTCACCTAAAGTTCTTAACGAGCAGTAAGATCACTGCCTGTTTACTTCCATTTACCCAAATATATTACCATGTGTTTGCAATTTTATTCATTGCAAACAGATGTATTTTTACATACTTCAGTCTACAAACATAATACAAAATCAGAATCCCAACAGTCTTCAACCATTGATGTAGCATCTTTCCAGCAACAAGTTCACTTGTCACATAATTAATATAATCTGTTTATACACAGTTCAAGGAAGTTTGTGCTAGCAAGCATCCAACCAGAACCCTTAGCCATATACTCCTCTTCTTCGAAAAAAACTTTTTCTTTCATGGTCTCTACACCCTCTGGGATACTATCAACATTGTATAATGTTTGATTAGCAGTCGTGAATGCTCGGTGACTGATTCCTTCATCCAAATGTTGAGGCTTTTCGTAGGTACACTCCAGCCAAATATTATATTTTATGGGATCTTCATTTTCTTCTGTTAATTGATTATCCTTTGCTTAATGATGGTCCAGTTATGTACATAAGTCTTTCAGGCCTACAAAGTTATTTTCAGTCACATAATATTTTTAAGTACCCTTGATTTGCTATTGTTTCAAGTATAAGCCATTCAATGTTGTGTCACCAACTGCTAGTATACAAGTCGTTTCTTAACTGCTGAAACTCTGCCTTTACAAATGTTGATGTGGGTCTTCAGCCTAACACAACACTTGAACAGAAGTTTGCATTTGACACATTGTTGCATATCACAGGAAGGGCCCTTCACGCAACAAGTCCTTTCACATTTACTTGCACCTTGGTCGTAGGCAAATATATATTCCCAGAAACAGAAACGTAGCTTTAACGAAGTCGACAATGACCTCAATGATGTCGGATCCGAAGAAGTCGTTGGTGCTGTCGGTTTAAAGCCTGGATAAATTGATGCCACTGTCGGAGTCATGCTTGAATAAGTCAAAGTTAAACCAAACCAAACACAAACATTCCTACCATCTGCCAAACTGACACAAACCTACCAAATTTGACATTTCCAGGCACTTCATTCATACTGCAACCAATCGGCACTTTGGATAACACTTACACTTACAAATGAATGTTTGAATCAAGCAGAATTATAATTAAAATACAATATAGCCCAAGAGAAAATCAGGCACAATGATGTTTACCCAAGCGATAATACTTTCAAGGCCAGCCCATATCACAATAATTCATACAATTTGTCAACCTAACATAACTTACTGATGCCAGGCCATCCAATGTACCAGTCATACCATCTTCTATGACCCAAGAAAAACTCAGTAATTAATAATCAGCCATACCGCCATACCGCCCAGTACACCAATCATAACATTCACCATACCTCAAGTGCACCAAGTAAGTATAGAGTTGAGACCAGCCCATAACCTAACACTCATTCCATCTACTCTGTCAATCTACAATAATCACCCATACCACACACTATAACTCAGCCATACCTCAACCAATCGGTCCACACAAGCCTTACCAAAAATATACCTATTACCCATAACATATGTTTAACCAATACCAGACGAAATATACTCACCACCCAATATAACTTAAGCTTACCTCGACTATTCAGTTCATGCAAGCCTTAACAAGTATTTATCTACTGGCCATACTTTCTGCTCTACCAGCCGACACAAGTAACATTTTCTAGTCATCATCCCACACAATAATACTAAAAAATACGACAACCATACCAATAAAACATACAGCCCATTCCATATAAAGCCATTTCAAACAACGCGAAACAATAAACGTATTCCCTTACCATCCACCATATTGACTGACACAAGCCAAATACATTGACCGCCCATGCCAAACACTTTAAGTCAATCATGCCTTAGCAGTATAGGAGCCACGACCACACACATACTGCCCATACCATTTTACATGCATCGGCGGTCACCAGACAAATATACTGGAATCCAGACCACCCATCATACCAACCATACTACCCATCATAACCCAATTGTGCCAAGCAACTATACAGTTAAGATCTGCCCAAAACCTAACACCCATTCGATATGTTATATTAATCGACACCAGACAAAAAACAAACTTACAACCCTTACCATCCACTATAAATAAAACATTCCTCAACCATTCAGTCCACACAGGCCTTACCAAAGAATATTTACAACCCTACCCTTACCATCAGCTCAACCGACCGACACCAAAAAATATACTTCGCATCATACTACACAATATACCACACAGACCGTGCCTACTAAAATATACAAAAAAAAGTCATAACTCTACGATATCTGACATAGTATCATTAACAGCAGACACCTATCAAGTATTTAAGATACAATACCAACCAAATAATACCAACCATGTACTCAGAGTCCAGCCGATTACACCAACTATACATACCATTAACCCCACCGACCGAAACATATCAGGTACCATCCCTCCAGGATACCAAACATCAAATTAACCATAATATCAACCAAAAAGCCAGTAAATTATACCAACCATTTTTACCCACAACTACGCCGAAAATCTACCAGGTATCATAACTCCTGCATACCGAATACTTCTGTCGATAACCTCTGTGGTACAGAGTACCATATAAATCCTAACTTTCAGCATAACTACAGCTTACCAACATGCCATCTGAATATATCTGCCAAACACACAACCACCATATCAGATAACCATACGGACCATATAAATATGAAGCCAAGCATATACAATAATACCGAAAAAACAATAGCATTCCAACCAAATGTGCCATCTAATATAACCTATGCATACCTCAGTCATGTAATTAACGATACAGACCACATCAAACTCCAACCTCAGACATACTGACCCATCATAACAGTCAAATATATTGACTTCCATATAGACTGTCATTTCATTTATTATCGCCAGTTGTACATATAAACAAGCCATACAATTTGTCCAACCAACCAAATATTTCAATCATAAATTCGAACCAAGCTATCATAACATCCATACCATTAATTTAACAATGTACAACACTCACGCAGATTTAATCCTCAGATACCATGCCAACTTACACCATCCAATTATATTGACCTACCATACCAGCCAAGCACTCTGGCCCTCTCGCACTAACAAAACATACCATGAAACAATTCCCTTTATACAAACTAATCGTGTCATTAAGCCATTCTCCAAACATGATCGAATCTAAATCCTTGTCATACCACCAAAAAACCGAGCATGTGATCATAACAGACATACCTTCCACACAATCAAACTATCTGTATATAAATTATGCAGTCAGTCAGAAAGTTCTAGACGCATTCTAAATAACCCTACCATCGAACCAACCATACTATAATTTAATAGGCCTACTGATAGAACACTCCAACAAGTCGTAACAAGTTCACAAGCAAAACCAACTGTACGATCGAATCATAACATTAAGCCATGGTATCAAGATGTACCAGCCATGGAAGCAACCCATCTATACAGGCAAGTCGTGCCAATTATTCTGGCTAGCTGTGCTGACAGACCATGCGAGAAGACAATTCCAAGGGACAGCCAAAGAGATATACGTCCAGTAACCATGCCAACGAATCGCATATATACATACTACTCAGCTTTGCCAACCAAACAAACATTTCATCAAACAATTCTCTCCATAACAACAACAAAGATAGGGAGCAGAGGAGCACAAATGTGGTGCTCATTGATGTGCTAACTGTGGTGCACATGGTGGTAACTGCAGTGTGTGTAGTGATAAATGTGGTGCATAGAGTGCAACTTGAGGTGCATGTTGTGCTAACTGCAGTGAATGTGGTGCTAAATGTGGTGCATGCAGTGCTAATTGTGGTGAATGTGGTGCGAACTGTGGTGCAAACTGCAGTGCATGTGCTGCTAATTGTGGTGCACGAGTATGTGATTACATTAGCATATAATCAGTGCTGTAAATATTATAATGTTCCTTTAAATTACCACTCCAAGTAAACTGACAGCGGCAAGGTTATGTGTAGTCTCACATGTATACAAAATTTCAGTTTTCTTATCCTTCAGCACGATGCGACAAACATTACCAATTAAAAATAATTTATTGAGTTTCTGTTTCATATACTGTATAGAAGGCCATCGCTATTATAAATATAATTTTAATTGAATATGACGACCAGCATTCCCACCAACCAGCCATATTTAATAAAATATTATCCAACCCAAGAACCATATATTTCGACCATCACACAATAATCCATAGCATAACCTCTATCAAGAAACAAACCAAACAGCTAACCCTACGAAATATTCCGACGAAATATTCTATCATGTGAAACTTCGGCTACATGAACCGATCATAAAACCAGTTGTTACCCACAATCCGTATCATTAGAAGAGAACCAGCTATACAAAAAATTATGTCATATCAATAGGTCTTATCAACAAGTCATACCAGCCATACCACCAAACCAACATCACCCGTAGGTCATATTGTAGGAACATTCCAGCCATCCATCTCTACGAAAATAGTTTAACCAAATACTTGACAACAATACCACTGTTATACTCACTGACGAACAAACCGTACCGAACTATCTTTTCAATATGTCATGCCATAAGCCCAGCAAATCAAATGTTACAGACAAAACATTCCAACCATCAATACTCACAGGATATATCATCCACACAAACCATTTGGACAGATAATACCATCAATTTGCAAAAAGGTTACCATCAAACAATACCATATAACCAGCCATCCATACAGACAAGCTCTACGAACCATCGAATCAAAATATTACATCCAATCATTCCCACCAGCAATACTGGCAGGCCATACTATCAGAACACACCAATTATCCATTTCTACGAAAATATTCAAAACCAAATACTTATCAACCATACCATCATCTCATATAGGCTGCATAGACAGATTATATAAAAAGAGACACCGCCATGGCGCGAGACCATTTCTACCAATAATACTGAAAAACGAACACCATCCATACCTACTAAAAACATTCCAAACATGCCATCCAGACGATATAACACTACCTTTACATGTCTTGTAAAGCATATTCAAATTATTGGTTCTAGTAAAACGCATACCATTCCAATCGCGTCTTTGCAGTTCAGAGGTCAGTCGTTTGTAGCATTTGCCCTTCACACACCCTGAGTTATTATTAAAATTTATTTCATATAGCAAAACAGTTTTATCCATCTAACGATAGGATTATTGATGAAGATATGTGTACAGACGTATTCACACAATCAGTGGTTTGCTTCCTCTTCAAGGATACGTGAATTAATACACTTTACTCTTACAGACTGACTCCTGCAAACTGACGCCTGGAGATTTTTATGTATACTTTTAGATTCATATCATCTAGCCGCGCATCAATGGCACAGAACCAGAAGATCATCTACCATACATTTTTATGTAAAAATATGTCCACTCCAAATCAATTCACATACACCATTCGCGCGAGTGCTAGTAACGCTGATTGGCATATGCGCAGATATCGAAGAACTTACATTTAAAGTTGAGATAAATTAAAATCGGCAAAAGAAAAACGTCATATTTTGTAAATCTAAAGCACGGGATCACCAAGAGAAAACCCATTTACGCCAATCGCAACAGCATTAACTGTGACACCATAATCGACATCTTAGAATATGTCATGCACTTTGACCTTTGTCCCCCATCTTGCATAAAATCAATCACTTAAGAAAAAAAACACAATAATTTTTTAGAACACTGGAATTTACTTAGAAAAATATACGAACTTGGCTTCGTCTAAGACGAAGCTTAAGACAGTGGGCTTTGCTCTCTTTCAGGAACAGAATTCAAGTGTTGTGGAAAGGTGTTTATGCGAAGCGATAATGCCCTATGACATGATGCTAGTAACTGCTTATTCACCACTTCATACTACACTTACCCGTGTGAGAAATGTGGTGTGGTATATGCGAACAAGAGTGAATTTTTATGGTCACACCAGAACGAAGAATAAGTTGAAAGTTATAATGTATGTGATTTTTCCCAAGTTTACAAAATCAAGTTAAACAAAAAAAATTGCTGCTGAGTTGTTCATTTGTTTTAATCCTTGGTAATATTAAGCTGTTTGGGGATAAACTAATAAGACTAGTCTAGGATATGTTTTTAATATTAGCATCAGATCTAAATTTTCTGATTGAAGTGCATAGTATGTTGCTATGTACAAATACGTGTTAGAAATAAAGGATATATTGTATGTTGTGATGTTACAAGCTCTTTAGAATTTATAGGGCATGCCGGCGGCGCCATCTAGCAGATAGATTGTGGAAGGCTGTCCTTGCGTTAAAACTACAAAAATTATCATTCCATTATAACTAACTAAGGTATATGTGGCTTCAAAATAATATTCTGTAGAACATTCATTCATTAAACTTTAAAAGTCCACAATATAAGGAAGTTATTCACAATATTTTGTTTACAGAGTGGCCTGATTTAAGTTGGTAATGATAGTTTGAAAAATTGTAGGAATGTTTGTTTTATGGGCTAGTCTGTATTGTATAATTGCTTTGTATGCATAATGAATAACATATGTAATGGTAGATTAGTACGATTGAGTTTTTTCCTTTGGTTTATAGTGGATGAGGGAGTGGTGACTTTTAATTTTTTCTGGTGTTGTTTGCTATGATGGAAGGTATGGGCAGCTTGTATGCTTGTGTCATGGTGTTTTGTATGGTTGGTGAGAGCTGTATGGATGAGGTATGCTAAAAAAACATAGTTGGTTCATGTGTTTTATTTGTCTTGTAGGCCTATCTGTATGTGACTGGTGTAAGTCACTAATTTTAATGTGCATTAGTTATAATGGTTGGTATGTTGCCTGCATGCAGGTATATAAGCAGCTGTGTTCTAGTTAGAGTACATAATTTGACAGTGGTTGTTGTGAAGGATGCTTTGTCTCAGCTCATGAATGGAAATGGAATGAATTATGGCTACAAAGGTCCCTGGTCCAACAAAAGCAGCATAGTCTGATGTTGGCACAGTGCTACCGGCTTCTTCGGATGGGTCACAAGCAACAGTACCACCATCGACTTCTTCCCCATAATGCCAACAGCACCATCCAATTCTTCAGGTATAACACCGAACGCTCCATCGGCATTTTCAGGCATGAATCCCACAGTGCCATCGACTTCTTGTGGTCCATCATTATTGAGATCATCGCTGACTTCAACAAGGTTTTGTTGCTGCTAGTTTGCAAGGAAGCATGAAAGAACTACTTATGTGAGGGAGCTTCCTGTGCTATGCAGTGATGCATGAAGGGCTAGCATATTTTCAAAAGTGGTGATGACATGAAGAGACATATCAAGAACTGTAAAGACAGAGTTACAGAAGCTAAGAGCCGGTCTGTATTAACAGTTGTTTAAATACCATCGAATGAATTCTACTTGTATGAATTAGGATTCAAGGGTGTTTTAAAATATTATATGATTGGAAATAACTTTGTAGCTACCAAAGACATACATACATACCTGGAACACATTAAGCAAAGAATAATCAATTAACTAACAGAAGAATTTGAAGAAGGTCCTATAAAATATACTGATTGGTTGGAGTGTACATACGAAAAGCCTCAAACTTTGAATGAAGAAATCAGTCGCCAGGTATTCAAGAATACGAATGTACCATTGCATAATGATGTTAGTATCCCAGAGGCCGTAAAAGTCTTTAAAGAAATTTTTTTTTGTGAAGAAGCAGAATATATGGCCAAGGGTTCTGGTTTAACACTTGCTAGTGTATATTGTCTGAAGCTGCATATAAGCAAATTATATTCACTGCATGAAAAGTGAGTATTTTGCTGAAAAGACATTACATGAATGGTATGGAGACTAGAGATTCTGTCTTTGTATGTAATTGTAGTCTGAAATATATAGAATATACATGATTTAAATGAGAATACAATTTATTTATCTGTGATGGTGTAGCCTGTCCTAGCATGTTTACTTCGCTGAAATAGGGAATACTATATTGTTGTTTAAAGAGCCGCAACTAAACGTTGGTACTTTTGGTGAGCATAATCAAAGAATGAAATTTCGTGGGCTAAATAAAATATTTATTGTGTAGGCCCATCACTTTGTGTGCACAATTAATGATATGGTTAAAAGTTATATGTTGTAAAAATTACTTGCATGGATACTAAGAGTAGACTGGCATCGAAATACATTCTAAATAGGTTGTATGCAATATAATTGGAAACATGCTTTTGCAGTGCTGGAAATTTTGCTCTGTGACTTGTAGGGAGGGGAGTTCGACAGTGCTTTAGTGCAGTACATGGTGAATAGAGGTTAAGGTAGTGGTCAAAGCAAGATAGTGAGTGGAGTGTAGACGAAGGGGAGTGACAGAGCATGAGAAAATAAAATTCAGTATGGTGGGTAAAGATATATGAGAAGGAATGACAGATCATAAGTAAAATAAATCCAAGAATGATGCGTACAGAACGTGATAATGAAATCAGATATGGCATACATGTGATAATAGAGCACAAAATATGTAACTAATTCTAGAAGGAATGACAGTGTATGATATGGAATGAATGTACAGAGAACATTGGAATTCAATATGGTGGATGGAAACAATATATCTACCAGAAACAATATGGTGGCGACCAGAACCCCCGAGCCCTCTCGTTTGTCTATAATACATATGGCTACCACTGCCCTGTCCTCGAAAACGATCTCCCCGAATCTGATGGAAAAGTGCCTTCGGGGTATCGTTTTTGCAAATGGATGTATCCAGGTAAAAATCGAAAATTTAAAAGAAAAAAAGAACCGAAATGGGAAATTTTGGATAACTATTAATGGAAACATGGGTAACTTTGAAGGGAAAAAGAGAAATTTTATACATAGCTGATGGGTCATCTCAGACCCTCTTCCCCCCGCCCCTCCTTTGTGCTGGAAGCCCCTAAAGCCATCTACTTATTCATGTAAAGGGGAATGTCTGTTGAAAATACAAACATAAACCAACATGCACATCACTATTTACCAAGTGGTAGAGAGTTGTACTGGTGTGAGGTAACTCAGAAATGGGCACATGCTCAAAGGACGAAAATCGTTCTACCTTATCCTTAGTCTTAAGTTAAGAGTACCTTGGGGGTTTCAGAATTAGCAGAGCCCTTCCACAGTTTGACCATGACGCAGTAGGCTGACTGCCTTGACCGCAGGAAACTGAAGATGTACTTGCCGCCCTGTGTTCTCAAGTTCACTGTATTCGGGATGATCTTTGCCATCTTCTCCCGTCTGATGTCCTGTATGGTCACTATGGGGATGAGGATCTGCAAAGTTGAGATTCACCTTGCACAACAATGGGCAGCTGGTGTGGCTACTTCTGTTTCTACTGTTAGCTCTGGTCCCGGTAGCTACGGTTTGATTCTCTTGAATTTTAGCACCGAGTGCTAAAAACAATTTTCATGCTGAAAAGAGCAGCGAAAGTATTATACACTATGGCCATTGAAACTACAACACCAAAAATAATATGTGAGTTTTCAGAACAATATCAATTAGGCAGAGTACCCCTCATACAGAGATGACGCGATTACTTTCGCTGTTCGGTATGACGTACATAGCATGGGGAAATCATTACTATGTAGCCGTACCATGGGCAGGAACAACTGCTGCTACACGATGCGACACTGAGAGAAAGAGACTTTGGATGTCCGTCTGGGGTATCCTACCCATGCTTCAATGTGCGGCCAAAGTCACATGCGGTTGTGCATTGTCCTGTTGGTACAGATTCCTAAGCTGGCCCTGAAGATAGAGGAAAACCGCAAGATCCAACACCTTAGCGATATAATGATTGATAGCCAGTGTACCAGCGATGCGGAATATGTGCCAACAGGATTGGATTTGGATGACACCTGATAGTATAAGGCGTGCGCCACGATACAGCTAGACATGTATGCAGCCATCGTGGTGCTGCAAGCAGAAGCAGGGATCGTCGGAGAAGCCGATGGCATTACTCTCCTCCCTCCAGGCTCGACGTTCTACACACAGTTACTTCCGCAGATGACTGTGGTTGGCAGCCGGTGGCAGCCGCAGTAATGTGCATCTGCACGTGACGCTCTGATGCTTCAGATTGCGAAGCACAGTGCGTGCGGGCACAGACTGGTGTGCAAAGTGTCTGGAAACCCTTATCGAGGGTGTTTGATGTTGTACACTCCATAATCACAGTGTGCACCAGATTTCTCTCCTCGTGCTCGTTGTGCGAAGGGGCCATTAACTTCCAGCACGTCGTTCAGCCCATCCCTCCTCGACCCAATGATCCCATATTTTCTTCACTATATAGTTGCAATCTCCAAATGTGAGAATACATTTTGCTGTATAATAACCCATACCCCTATATGCCACGATTCTCCCGCGGTCAAATGCAGCAAACTGTTCGTATGGTTGTCGTGTTCTTTGATGCTGCATGCTCACAGAGCCCGTGCACACAAACGTCATGGAAACACAGTGCCACGACCTCTCACTCATCAGCGTCACCAATGACAAATATGCCATACCTCTCAGCTAAACAACTGATTACATCATTATCCTATCCTGCTCTGTGCATTTCCCCAATCTGAGGTATTTCAGATGCTTCCTGTTTGGTGATGAAGTTTTAATGGCCAGAAGTATATTAAATTCACAGTTGTCAGTGTTCGTAGAACTTGCATTTTTTCATGCTACACACAATTTTAGGCAAATATAAGAATTGGTATTAAGTTGTGCAAATATATTTTTTTGGACTGTACATAACTCAAAGCGAATGCCATATTGTGAGATACAATTGGGATTTCCTGTTACATGAATGTTGTTAAAAGCTGTTTGCGGTTAACTGAAAACTATTGAACATCCAGTTTATGATCTATAGTCCTCACTCTGTATTATTGCACCATGCATAAAATTAACATTGCAATGGACTGCCTCACTTTTTGACTGCATCATTCAAGTAAAACTGTGAAATTTTTAGTAAAATGAATGTGTAAATAATATGCAATTCCATAATGCACGATATTTCAAAAAGACTTATCTGATTTGAAACTAATGAACACGGAACAATGAAGTAAAGAGTGAAATACTTGTCTGGCAACAAAATTTTGCTTAACATTTATCGCAAATGTTCAATATTATTCCCTGCATATGCACGGCATATATCTACACGCTAGCGATCCCTATCCCATGCATTAATTAGCATGTCTGGTATTACTGCAGCCACTGCTGTAGTTATGTGGTTTCGAAGTTCATCGACTGCTGTAGGAAGAGGCAGCACAAAAACTGGGTCCTTCACAAACTCCCACAAGAAAATTTCACATACAGTAAGATAGGGCGACTTTGGTGGTCAGTGGCATAATGCCAACTCAGCAGATTCCTGGGGGAAGCTCGGTGTTCAGGAATGTTTGAACTTGAAAGTGCTAATAAATACGGTGGAACTCCGTCCTGCTGGAAAATTAAATCACCAGAATCTGCCTGTAACTGCGGGAACAGCCAGTTCTGCAAAACTTGCAAGTATGAGATTTCCATGAAAGTTTTGTCAGAGAAAAAGAATGGACCATAAACCTTTTCTCGGGATACGACAAAGAACGCAATAATTTTAGTAGAGTGTCTCTTGTGCTAGACTACAACATGTTCCTGTTGTGATCACCATATCCATACATTGTGGCGGTTCACTGTACCACTGGGATGAAATGTGGCCTTGTCACTGAGCATTGAGGGTGAGAGAAAAGTGTCATCTTCCATTTCCTTTTCGAGAATGAATGCACAAAACATCACACGTCGTTTATCAATTTGGTGTATTGTACGAGAGTAGTCTGGCCAATGTATTTTAAATGATAGCTGTGTGGCTGCATGGCTGGGCAGCTGGGAGGCGCTGGCTCGACTCGGACGCGCTCGGCAATCTTCGGCTCGATTCAGTGGGTGCACAGAAGATGTCGACTCAGGATTTACAAACGTACCCGAAGGTGTTCGGCTATTAAGCCCGCTATTTCTTAAAGCATATATGATTGTTTCTGGTACCCATATTGATTTTATAGGCATAGGTTATGTCAGAAGGTAATTTTTTTCGCCCATGATATTTTCATTTAATCAAAAAATAAACATCACGTAATAATTTATGTGGAGCATAACACATTTTTTGTTCCTCTAATTCATTCCCCAATATATTCCTCAATTTCATCCCTCAATTTATGGTACAGTTTCCATCATTTCGTTGGTCTCGTGACATCTCGGGTTCTGGGGATATATATTGCGTGTAAATTAGCGCATCGTCTCAGTTCTTCGTCTGATGCGAAAGGTAATAGATAGTCTTCTCTCTCCTGACCTTCTTAGCATTAAGTTCGGTAAGCTTTTTTTTATATTGGACAATTCCATTAAATTTTGTGGGGAACTATCAAGCTTGCTCTTAGGTATGTGTGTATTCCGTATTGTATGGTGCAGAAGACTTATTGCTTTAAATTGTCACAACAGTTAGTTATGCTTTTCTTTTAATTGACCCAACATATTTCAATATGAAGCATGCACTTAATTGTGTGCCTGTGAGCAGCGTCCCAACTTCGTTTTTGGCTGTACGATCACTGGCCCCAGATGAGCTGTCTACGTCGCCATCGATGCTATTCGCGGTACCCTTGACAAAATCTTCGATTACATCGGTGACATTTACTTTATCGTTACATCGCATCGCTTCTGCAATAAAACGTTCATGTTCATCCATAATGCTCGAAGGCACAAAAAGTATCGATGTGCGAATAATAGAGATCAAGTGACATATAAGGGTGGAAATTGCGGGTTGACATTTCCTTGGAGCGAAAATTTGCAGTGGCATGCAAAAACCTGCGCAGCTGTTGTAACTTCACCTAGCAAAATCCGTCGTTTAAAGTATCCTTCACCACAGCATAAGAGAGTCACAAAACCAAGGATTTAGGACGAGCATCTACTATAGTGCCAGCTACCATCACTCCCAAGAATCGTGACAAGGTCTGGATTGGTTAATGGCAATGGTTTCGTGAATGCTGAAACTGCTTTCCGGCGCAATCTAAAGACAAATATCGCTCCAAACAAGGATGGTTTGTCGAAAGATATTCGTACATTTTTGTATTACAAGACGAAAAATAAAGTTGAGCAACTCAGCAAGGAAGTACGGGAGCAGGACCCAATTAAATTTACTACATTACTGGAGTGTGGATATACAAAACACAATACTTACGACGAAGGTAAAGACAAAATATAATTCAAAACTGTGAATGTGCCTCTGTATGAGACTGATGAAATCGAAAGTGTTGTAACCTGCAGTATAGGAAAAATATGGGAAGAAGGAGAAACGTACAAAGAACAGTGTTCTGGGTGGACACTGTCGAGAGTTAAGTCACCTACAGTTTTGCGTAAACATGCTGGAAACACTTCGTGCCTCATCTTATATCGAGCTGCCTTCAGGGATCAAAACAGGAAGGCCGTGATTAACCCACAAAAACACCAGTGATCCCATGTGCTTTAAATGGGTCATTCTGGCATGTTACATGGAAAGCACAGATCTGCAGCGAGTCGAAAATGGCTATCCCGAACTGGAATCGAAATTTGATTTTTCAGGGTTTGAGTTCCCTTCACCACCAAGGAAAATCAAAATTTTCGAGAAGAACAACCCTGCTGTTTCGGTCAGTGTTTACTCACTCAGTTCCGAGGAGAAGATTGTGCCCATACGTGTGTTGGAAAAAGAGAAGCCAGACCGTTTCGACCTATTACTGGTGATGGCTGAAGATGGGAATGTCCACTACAGATATGTAAAAAATGTCGATTGTTTAGTGAGATCTCAGTTGACGGCCCAACATGATGAAATTCATATATGCGAGGCTGCCTAATGTATTATGATGACCAGAGGAGGGAATCCATACATACAGGGCAGCAGTGCCTGGAAAATCACAAAGAAAATATTGCAAGGAAAGTGCCCCAGCAGGAATCGACATGCCACAGATGGGGACGATGGTAGGCCACCAGTATTAAAATTTAAGAACTATCACAACATTGATCAATTATCTATCATTGTTTATCCTGCTCTTACACATATGCCTATCCGAAGCACGAGGCATGTAGCTTCTGCATTTGCGCCCACGTGGACACCGAATCATCCCTGCAGCCCTATCACCCACGCCGAGCCAGGGCCCTATTATATAATTGCATGGGGGAGATACTGAGAAACATTCCAAAGAAGCCACAGTATAAATTGCAAAAGAATTAAATTATATTAATGCCACATCGTAGCTAATGGAGCCACTCACCCCCCCCCCCCAGAAAAGAACTGTTGTGCCATTGCGACACTCTGCTGCCATTGCACTATCCATTCACGCACGAAAGTTGCAAGGTGAGGTACCACGACCACTTCACTAGGCAGTACATCGGGCCCGCTTGCACCAGCTGCAATTTGCTGCGCCGAAGACCAAAGAAACTGGTTGTATTTTTCCATAATCTGGAATATGACGACAATTTTATCATAAGATGGATGGACTACGGTAAAAAAAAAATCTTCAACATTCCACACATGAGCGAAAAATGTATTACATTTTCAAAGCAGCTGGGAGACAGATTTTCAATCCGATTTGTAGATACATTGCAGTTCATGGTCCGAAGTCTGGCATCCCTGGTCGAGTACCTGCCTAGAAATAAATTTATTAACACCGAAAAATTATTCAGTGCAGGCCATCTGCATCGCGTCACAAGTAAAGCATCTTCCCCTATAATTATGTCGACTGACGGGGAAAGCTGTACGAGTAGAAGCTGCCTCCGAAAAAAGGCTTTTTACAACAGACTGGCGGGCTCTGGGATCAGCGAGGAATAATAAGCCCACGCCCAAAAGGTATGACAAGAGTTTGACTGTACTAATCTAAAAGAATATTCATAAATGTACTTGAAGATGGCCGTGCTAATTCTTTCAGGTGTCTAAAAAATTCAGAAATTTATGTATTTCTTCAAATCTATTGGACTGTGCCCATTACATCAATGCGCCAGTGTTCACTTTCTTTTCCATGTTGTGAATGATGGAGGTCGAGATAGAGCTTCTAACCGATTACGATATGCACATGTTCGTCGAAGAAGTGATCTGTGATGACATGGCCCAGTGCATGAAGTGTCATGCGGTGGCAAACAATACCTACGTGCCAGAAACACATCATCCAAACAAGCCTTCCACCTTCTTGCAGTACCTCAATGCATATCATATGTACGGCTGGGCCATGCCACTACCTAGTCCAAAATGCAATTCCAAATGGGCCAACACCAATATCGACGTAATTTCCATGCCTGATGATGGGGCGATGGGTTATATCCTATAGTTGAATGTTGAGTACCCTACAGCCCTGCACATCGAACACCGTGATTTACAATTTCTTCCCGTCAACCAGTGTCCTTCCCGTTCGAAACAGCCAAACCTCCTAACGACCCTGTAAGATAATAAAACTAAACTCGTCCATTACCATAGCTTAAATCCTGATCTATAACATGGATTGAAGCTTACAAACATTCACTGCGTGCTCGAATTTGAGCAAAGTTATTGGCTGAAACCTTAAATATATTTTAATGATGCAAAACGTCAGACAGACACCAATGACTTCCAGAAAGGTTATTTTTTTAATTGACCAACAATGCAACTTTCGGCAAATTAATGTAAAATAAAAGGAAATGCCAAAAAAAATGAAATTTGTATGTAATAAGAAACTACTGAAGAAACTCGTGGTAAAACCGACATTTCTAGACCGGACAATTTAATTGTTCGACCAGCCCATATACGCAGTGCTCATAGTGTTCAACCTGTTAAAAGCACTCATGTATAGTTTCCACAATGACGTGATAAAGGTCTGGTATAGCGAAGATATCGAGCTCTTGTATACAGAGACGGACTCGTTCCTGTTCGAGATTAGAACACAGGACTTCTACGACGACATGGTTTTGGACGCAATGTTCTTTGTAGAGTTTGACCTGAACGGCTATCCCAAGAATTACAAGTGCTTTTCGCCCACCAACAAGAAAGTCGTTGGTTAAATCACAGATGAGTGCGATGGGCCGATCATGGCCGAACTCGTGGGACTACAGACGCAACTGTATACGTACAAACGCGGGGGGAAAAGTTACAAAAAGGTCGAGAGGGTTCCAGAAATGCATAGTGGAAAATAATATAGAATTTTTCAATTATATACCCGTGTTAAACGAACAGCAAACAATGCGTGTGACCATGAACACAATACGATCACACCAGCATGTACTATATACAGACACTGTAAATAAATTAGATTTGTGTTACTCCGGTGACAAACGAATCATGTGTTAATATGGTGTACATACTTTTCCTTATGGTTATGTAGCATAGATTTTTTTCCCGATGTAAATATGAAACTGCAGACTGAACCATGCACATTAAGAAGGCTTAGAACTGATTGAGGAATATGGAGACCAGATTCGCGCCTTCATCATCTCTCCCACAGAATCGTTAATGCAGCAAGATTTTGGCTAACACCGCGCAAAGACATGAGAGGACTGGATGGAAATCATCATTATCGTGCGGCATTTTGAAAAATGCAAATCTCTTATATATGGATTGTTTGAAAATAAATATTGTTTTTGTTTTATACTTACGTGGTTTAAATGTTTTATACAATTCCCTTCCCCTGTTCCAATAATGCACTTGTATACGAAAAAAATTTTTTACGTTCTGCCAGCTCATAACTGTCCAAACATATGGAAATCAAATCGCACTAAGAAGTGGTAAATTTGTGTTTTTAATTGATATATTGGCATGGCAATTAAAATATACGTTCCCGTGAAGCTCCACAGATTTCAAACAGGTTTTTGGCGCGGTGGGTTAGACCACTCGCCCCGTACCATAATAAACTGGCCTCGATGACCAGCAAGTCTCTTTAGATTTTTCATATGCGAGAAAGAGAGTGCATATAACTCTTCGTCGCTAGTTTTCATTGCGTTAATCTTTTTTCCTTCATCACGTCATTCCGATACAGCTCCATCCATGATTCGCTCCACTCACTGGTGTCATGTAAATGCTCCAAATTTCCTTTCATGTGTGAATATTTTTACATCTAAACTCTTCAGTTCTGCAGGTGTAATATAGTTTCATATGTTATTTTAAAAATGCATTCCTCTAGGGATTTTTTAAATTTGAACACCCCAGTTTTGCACATGTTACATCGATCCATATATACAACAAAAAAAAATTATCTAAGGATGTGCATCCCCTACATTTTGAGCAAAAACGTGATCTTACATACTCGAAACAAAAGCATAAAAATATGTCATAGAAATATTTACGAAATAAATTAAACATTATAAGGGTATCACATTCACGACATTAATATGATTACATCCTGAAGATGCAGAGTTAAAATAGGCCCAAATTAACATTTTCTTAAAGATCTCTGTTGGAATTGCGTCCACCAGTCACATCCATTAATCAGGTAATAACTCTATAGGCTCCTTACTCACTCTGCTGATATACGCCCTTGCTTATGGAAGTGGGAGGATTTCAAACTCACTAGCAATTAAAACTCAGAATCATTACGTTAAGCTCCCCCTCCCCCTCCCTGAATAAACAATAGCAAAACAAGTAATATGTGTAAACCACGATGCCCATCATCCCACATAAATTCAAAACGGGCCTTACTAACAAGGGAAAGCATGCCAGGCACCGTACCAATAATTACTAATCCGTACAGACATCAGACAGATGGAGGACTTGCCATCCAAGAAACTGCGCTACATCCCTGAAGTTTTTTTGGAGTGAGTAGAATGTCCGCCACAGTATTTTCGTATTTACGAAAATTTGACTCGATGTCTTCGACATACCGCGCCTTCATTACATCGTAAAGTAACCTGTACATGAGTGTTTTCAACAGGTTGAGCACTGTGAACCCTGTGTATATTGATTTGTCAAACAATGTGGCTTCGTGCTGCGGGTGGATCAGGGATAGATTTTCTTCGTAAACTGTCCTATCAAGAAATGTCGGTTTTGCCACGAGTTTTTTCCAGTCGTTTCACATTACCAAACAATTCCATTTTTTTGGCGTTTCCATTTATTTTTCATTAATTTGCCGAAATTTCATTGTTGGCCAATTTTAACCATTCTTTCTCGAAATCATTGGTGACTGCCTGATGTTTTGCAGTATTTAAATCTATGAACGGTTACAGCCAGGGGCTTTGCTCATATTGGAGAACGCGGTAAAATTTTGTAACCTTCAATCAATGTTCGAGAGCCTGTTTTAAGTTATGGTAATGGACGATGTAATTTTTCTTGTCTTCCAAGGTCGTTAGAATCTTTGGATGTTTCGAGCCGGATGGATACTGGTTGACGGTAAGAAATGGTAAATCACAGTGTTCGACGAACAGGGCTGCTCAAAATCCACCTCTAGGATGTAACCCATCGCCCCGTCATAAGGCGTGGACATTACATCGATATTTGTGTTAGTTCATTTGAAACTGCGTATTGGCAAAGTTAGTGATATGACCCAGCCGTACAGGTTATTGGCGTCGAGGTACTGCAGAAACTGGAAGGCTTGCTTCGGACATACGTTTCCAGCGCGAAGGTGTTGCTTGCCATCGCATGACGTTACGCGCACTGGGCCACGCCACCATGGATCCCTTCCTCGACGAACATGTGCATGTCGTAGTCGATTAGGGGCTGTAGCTCGACCCCCATAATTCGCAACATGGCATCGAAAGCAAACCCTGGCATGCTAATGTAATGTGTACAGTCCAATCGATATGTAGAAATACACAAATTTCTGACATTTTCAAAGAGTAGACAGAATTAGCACGCCCATCTTCAAGTACGATAAATTCTGAATATTCCTTTAGACTAGTAAAGCCAAACTCTTGCCATCCCTTCTGGGCGTGGACGTATTCTTCATCACTGATCCCAGACCCAATCAGTCTGTTGAAAATAGCAGAGGCAGCTACTACTCGTTCAGCTTCTCCAATCTGTCGACAAAATCATAGGTGAGGATGCCTTTACGTGTGACGCGATGCAGTTGGCCGGCACGGAAGAATTTTGCGGCGTTAATAAATTGATTTTGAGGCAGGTACTCGGCCAGGGACGCCAGACTTCGGGCCATGAGCTGGAACATATCACGAAACTAGATATAAAATCTGTTTCCCAGCTGCTTTGGAAATGTCATATACTTTTTGCTCGTGTTTGGAATGATGATGTTTTTTGTATCGTAGCCCAGCAGTCTTACGATAAAAGTATCGTCATATCCCATATTATGGAAAAATACAACCGGTTTCTTTGGTGTTCAGCGCAGCAAATTTCAGCTGGTGCAAGTGGTTCCTATGTACCGCCAGGTGAAGTGGTCGTGGTATCTCACCTTGTAATTTTCGTGCATGAATTGAGCAGTGCAACAGCAACACCATGACGCTGTGGTATAGCTGGTCTTTTCTGTAAAGGTCAGTGGCTTCATCGGGTTCGATGTGCCGTAAATCTCTTTTACTTTTTTGCCAATATCTACATTTGCATATTTGATATGTTTCACTGCTCCTTCCCCCATGTATATAATAGGGCCCTGGCTCAGCGTGGACGGTAGTGCTGCAGTGATAACATCGTTGTCCATATGGACGTAAATGCAGAATCCATACGCCTTCTGCTTCTGATAGGTGTAAGTGTAGGAGCAGATAGTGTCCGGTTCGCAAGTGTGAATCCGTTTCAGAGTGACCTCAAAACCTGCAAAAGCAGCCATGGGTAGTTTTTATCTATTTTGTGATAGTTCTTGAACCTTAATACCGGTGGCCTACCATCCTCCCAATCTGTGGCATCTCGATTCTCGCTGGGGCATTTTCCTTGCAATTTTTTTTGTGATTTTCTAGGCACTGCTGCCATGTTAGTATGGATTCCTTCGCCTGGGGGTCATAATACATGAAGCAGCGCTTACACATATTAATTTCACCATGTTGAGCTATCAGCAGAGATCGTATTAAACACTCGAAAATTTTTGCATTACCAGCAATAGGTTGAAATGGTCTGGTTTTTGTTCTTCCACCACAAGTATGGGCACAATTTTCTCCTCGGAATTGAGTTAGTAAATATTGACCGAAACATCAGGGTGGTTGTGCTCGAATATTGTTCTGCCTTAGTGGTGTAGGAATTCCTGTCACTGAAAAATTAAATTTTGATTCCAGTTCGTAATAGCAGTGGTTGTTTCGTTGCGAATCTGTGCCTTCCACATAAAGTGCATAATTCCCAATTAAGCATATGTGATCACTGGTGTTTTGTGGGTTAATCACGGCCTTCCTGTTCTTGATCTCTGCAGACATCTCGACATAAGATGAAGCGGGAAGGGTATCCAGCTTGTTTACGCGCAACTGTAGGTGATTAACTTTCGACAGTGTCTACCTGAAACCATATTCTTTGTACGTTTCTTACTCTTCACCTATTTTTCCTATACAGAAGGTTACAGCATTTTTTTATTTTAACTGTCTCATACATGGGTACTTTACCTGTCTTGGATACTCTTTCGACCTTACCTTCGTCGAAAGGATTCGGTTTTGTATATTCACACTCTCGCCACATATTTTATTTTATTTGGCCCTGCTCCCGTACTTCTTTAGTGAGTTGCTCAACGATATTTTTCGTCTTGTGAGCCAAACATGTACAAATATCTTTCAACGAAACATCCTTGTTTGGAGCGATGTGTCTTTAGATTGCGCCGGAAAGCCGTTTCAGCGTTCACTAAACCATTAACCAACCTAGACCCTGCCACAATACTTTGGCGTGATGGTAGTTGGCACTATGGTGGATTCTCTTCCTGAATCCTTGGTTTTGTAGGAAGTACACTCGTCTGCTATGATGAAGGAGACTGTAAACGATCGATTTTGGTAGGTGAAGGTACTACAGCTGCGCAAGTTTTCGCATGCCTCTGCAAGTTATCGCTCCTAACAAATATCAATATACAATTTCCACACTTATATCTCTCTCGATCTGCATTCATCTCACATCCATACTTTTCACGCCTTCGAGCATCGTGGATGAACATGAATGTTTTATTGTAAAAGCGTCGCGGGTAGCGATGTAATGGTCCAGTAGATGGCACCAATGTAATTGAAGATGCTGTCGAGGGTACCGCGAATGGCATTGATGGTGATGTAGGCAGCTCAGCTGGGGCCAGCGATCCTCCAGCCAAAGATGAAGTTCGGACGCCGCTCGCAGGCACACCACTCATCTTGATATCTGCAGGATAAATTGAAAAATCATAATTAATTGTTCTGATAATTTAACGCCATAAGGTTTCAGCACCATCTAATTATGGAATACACACGTAATTACTAGCACGCTCGATAATTCCCCACAAAATTTAATGAAATAGTCGAACATGAAAAAAAAAGTTTACCGATCTGAATGCTAAGGTCAAGAGAGAGAAGACTATCTATCACATTTCGCATCAGACGAAGAACTGAGAAGATGAGCGAATCTGCCTGCCTAATATACCCCTCGAGCCTGATATGCCGCATGACTAACAGACAATCAAGAACAAGCAATGTGTCATCATAGTTTTTTCCTTATAAGCGCACTCTAGGAGAACATTCTGAAAACACCAGTTACCAGTGTGGTCTACGACGAAATGCTGGAAACTATAGAAACTGTACCTTAAATTGAAGAATGAAATAAGGAATATATTGGGGAATGAAATAAAGGAATAAAACATATGTTGTACTCCGCATCATTTAATTCGAGATGTTTATTTTGAATTAAAATAAATTTACACAGATGATAAAAAATATATTTATATTTTGACATAACCTATATTTATAAGACCAATACGTCTACCACAAACAAACATATATGCTTGAAGAATTAGTGGGTTTAACTGCCGAGCACCTTCGGATTCGTTCGTCAATCCTGAGTCGACAGCTTCGGAGCACCCCCTCAGTCGAGCCGAATATTGCCGAGCTAGTCCGAGTCGAACCGTAGCCGCCCAGCTGGCCAGCACCACAAGATCCCATTTATAATACAACGCGCCAGACTTCCCTTTAACATACTACTTACGAGTTTAATCATATATGGTTTGAATAATAAACGCCGTCGCAAAACAAGCCAGACAGTCGTGTTGTGAAAGGCTAACTCTCGGCTGGAACGACAGGTAGAATTTTATAGACTTCTTTTAAAGGTCCTCCTTATGCGCTCAACGTCTTCGTCGGAAACACGGGGAGACCTGTCAATTGCCCTTAACATAAACAACCTGTGTGCCGAAACTGATCGCACAAATGTCGAATGCTCTGAGCAGTAGAGGGTGCAGTGTCGTAATCTCGCAGTTAAATCACGCTGCACAGTTGCCACTGACTTGCAATTGTTGAATCTGAGGACATAAAAGACCTTATGTTGTGGCGTCATCACCCTGACACAAACTGATGGGAGCTCGCCTGCTGTCTACTCACCTGCGCACCAGGGAGGCACCTAGCGGCAACACAGTGTAACATTTCATTCCTCTCTTAGCGGTGAACGGACATGGTCGCTGACGTTTGGGCGCCCAGCTTGGCTCAAACGAGCACTGAGTCGACACCGAGTTATTATAGCCCGTGGGAGAAGGGAAGGGGGACATCTTGTGATACTGCTAAGTAAAACTTTATTCTCAGACATATGTTTCACTCTTTACCGCGTGAGTCTCTTGTTTATTAGTTTAAAAGATATAGACTTTTGAAATCGAATGAACTTTTTGAAACAACCTGTATTGCGTGTATAATACAAAAAAAACTTACATCAATAGACATTAATTTTAACATCGTACTCTGAATACACTGCGAAGTCTTAGAAATATTTTTATTAATTAGCTACCAACTAAACTGGGAGACTACATGATAGTGTGCAATGTAACATCTGCATAGTTAGGCTATTTGTGGTGAATTTTTACAAAGGTTGGTTTCAAAAGTGCTAATTTGACCATGAACAGTTTTTGGTCATTAATTCTCGAATATGATTAGCTAATAAAATTACATCTTGCTGTTAAACTCTCTGTCCCTTTTCTAATATTCAGTGACATAACATTGATACCAAAATGGAAATAGCAGGCAAGTGTGTTTTCACTGTACCTTTGTGATGTATCCAAATACGTTGGAACGAAACGCGAAGTAGTTCTGAGTAATATATAGATGGCCTTGGTGTATTCTTTCCCCTCCATATGAGCAGGAGAAACCTGTGAAATACAATCGTAACATTCTAGATTTTAGAAATATGAATTTTATAATGCTTTAATTTAAAGTTAGTTACGTTGAACTTGCTACACCCGATGTTGTTGTAATCGTCATTTCCTTATAATAACATCTTAAATATTTACCGTAGTAAATAATTTCCACGGTTGTCATAAATCATTTGTGTGATGATTTAATGTACCTTCTAATTTTCAATTAAGCCACATTAATGGTTCTCAGCATCAAATTTTTTTACTTCAAAAAATGTATAAATCAAGTTATTATTTTGAGTATTTCACATTCTTAATGCCTTATACGAACTCTTTACGAATTGATTGCATTTGATAGTATTAGAGAAAAAATGTATTACCTGGAAAATCTTTGGTTTTAGAATTGTAAATACTACACTGTTAAGCAATTATAATTGTCCTCGTGGGAAAATACGCATGTAACTGCGGTGTGTTTGTATTTAAGCGTGTGTGCGTGAGCTTCTGTTTGGGTTTTAATGTATGCGTGCGTAAATTTGTTGTTTTGTTTGAATTTGTGCGAGTGTTTTTATTGTGCCGGAATGTGTCTACATTAGTGTTTCTGTGTATGTGGTCTTTGTGTTTGGTTGTGTATATGTTTTTACGTTTGCGTGTATGTAATAAGAGTACTGGAAATTAAATTAACCTGCCAATACGCCTTCCAGTGCCAAATATCCCACTGGTTGCACGTGGAAAACGAATGTAATGTTTTCAGATTTTTTATTGGCCATTGTAAAAACATTTTCTCCGAATATTTTACGAGCTACAAAAATTATTTTATTATATTAAACTGTTTATCAAATTCCATTATCCCCCCCCCCCCAAAAAAAGAAATTGTTTTGTTTTCTCGTCAGTTAAGGGCAGTACCTACCGGCTATCAGCTGCAAAATTTAGATAGGAAATCCTATGACAAGGGAATTTCGCCTCAGTACGTTAATTTTAAAGACAGATGTTTCAAACAAAAGTATTCTTCACGAATTTTTTAGAATTTCCCTATAACGGAAAAGTTTCCGTTACATATATAATCTGTTTTCAAATTAATTTTTATTGTTATCTACTACAAAAACATTCATACTGCCTATCTATTTCGAAAATATACGCTCGTAGGGATCTTATCCTAAAAAAAGTTGCGAATAATGAATTCTGTTTGAAACGCCTATCTTTAAAATGATTACACCGAAGCGAAATTTCTTTAACATTGGATATATTATTAAAATTTCGCAGCTGCGAGTAGGTAGGCAGTACCCTTAAGTGCTGGCATAAACTCACAGTGAAGGAGCGGTTCCTGCGCTGATATTTGCTTGAAGTGCAGTTGGAACTTCCTCTGATGGCGCTCTTTAGGCCGTTGTTCCTCCAGTTCCGAACCAGGCTCCTCTTGCGCGGGGGAAACGCTCAGCCCTTCGCTTGGCTGAGTCCACCATTTGACTGTAGGGTGCTTAATATGCTGCGGCTGCGCCAGAGTAGAAACACTCTTCATATTCTCCACGATCCGCCTGAAACATCATAACGTATTTTAGGCTGTTCGCAGTCATCATAACTCTTATGATATTAACCTTCGTGAAATAGCACATGCCCCATTATGCCCACGTGCTTATACGTTAACGTGCACGCTGACGGACAGGCGCTCAGAAATCGGCAACGATGGATATAAAGGAGCACCATGTCATGAAGATTAATTTAAAGTGTGAATACATAAATTATTACCCTAACTTAGTGTTTTTGAATGCATACAAGTGGATGAAATTAGAAAGATTTGTAAAATATTTACTGTTGTGATAATTTTTACAGTTTCACTTGACCGACACAAGAATAACGTACGACGGTGATCTTCCGCTCTCTCGTCCCAGGCCGGTACATTTTGCGCCTGCCTGGAAACTTCGATGATGTGAATCGGCACTGGTGTGTCTTCACTTTGGACCATTCTTTCCTTTTTGGACCCAGGGTTTTCTCAGTTCGTTAGTCAATGACTTTTAATTCCGATGTCTCCGGTTCGATCCCGGACTCTGGCGCGCGAGAAATGTGAGGGCGCGAGGCCTTCAATATGAGGGGAGTGGCAAACACTGCGACGGTGTGTGGGTTTTTCTTGTGGTGCTCCAGTTTTCTTCCCTGTCTTCGTTTCGCTGTGACTCCGCCCCAGCTCGTTTCACCTCGTCCAGTCTTCGGGCATGGAACTACATTCCCTCCATTGTTACCAATTTTATTAGTCGCATTGCAGTCAATGTGGCATCTAGTGCATGCTTGTCCTGCCCTCCTCGCCTCTAGTGAATACTTGTCCCGACCCCTGACCACTAGTGTTCACTTGTTCTGCCACCTGGCCTCCAGTGCATACTTGTACTGCCCTCTGGCGCATGTTTTTTCCTCTTAAAAATAGGAGGTGTGACGGCTAGTATTAAGTTACTCGTCTCACCGCACGATGGTACCATGTACAAAGGGAAGTGATTGTAGCTCTATCTTGTGTTGGGTCACCAAAATAACTCCAAAACAAACAGAAAAATGTAAAAGGTTTAATTTTTCAGCAGTATTCTGTATATCCATCGGTAAAATAATATTGGGTTTGAGTGATCCTGGCTGAGTGTCTTTAATATGTAACACCGTACCTAAGCCTCTAAAAGAGTGTCTCATTACCATGTTATAAAATAACTGTGTATTTCCTGCCTACTGTTGAGATATTAATCACGATGGACCCTGTTTGACAGTTACGTGAAAATACATCTGTCATGATAATTTGTCAGGAAGTAAACAGAGATTATAAATATTACACCAATAAGACAAAATGTTTTATCATAATTTAATTTTACCCTAAGCACAAAATATGAGATAAAAGTCAGACTTTTACGAAAAATTTTATTACTGAAAATGTTAAATGAGGGTAACAATTTTTCCGTTATGAAAACTAACAAAATAATATATTTTATCCCACTAATTAAACATCGCATTTAGCAGTCATACCAAATCTTCGTGTAATTCGTTGTAAATGCAAATTTAGAGTATACAGAGTTAATCTCAGTTATAGGTGTTTGGCTAAAATGCAAAAGACTATTACGTTTTTTAGGAGTTACCCTGAAATATCAAAGTAGTAGGGAACATCATAGTTACAATACTTTGTTGGTACCATGATGGTCGTTGGAAATGTCAGTGAAATGTATATGATTTGTTGTTGGATCGGAAACAGTGGACTCCTTTATTCATAACAAACCACTCCCACTCCATATGAAGAGGGTGGTGAGGTAAGTCGACGTACCTATTGGGTGTGTTAGAGATGGATCCCACCTCAGGCCCACCCACGAGGTGTCTTGTGTTGCCAAACGGAGAGTGAGAGACGGTGTGTTAGAGATGGATCCCACCTCAGGCCCACCCACGAGGTGTCTTGTGTTGCCAAACGGAGAGCGAGAGACGGAACGGCACGAAGATGAGAAGACGGCTCTCGACGAACTTCTCCTGGCGAGGAGACGACGCAGCGTCGGCGGGCTGACTGCTCGAAGACCTGGGCACAACCGCACACTGGACGCACGTCAGTCACGTCATCGTCACAGAACCCGCTTTTGCTTACAGCCATAGACTAAAAATGAGGTAGACCGCTTATTCGTCTTCTGCGCATGTACCCAACATCGACCTACCCCAACCCTACACAACTGTCAAAGCTACATGGTTAATCATGATGAAAGTGTTTGTTTATATCGTAATTTTACAATGATGAGCTCTATTATATGAATAAAATACTTTTACTAGTTTGAATCTAATGATTGGTTAGAGGAAGTATAAATACATCACAAAGCATTTGTTTACAAATCGGTCTTCCAACCTAAAATCTATACCACGCCATTTTCATTAGATGTGTTAGCAGAAAACCTGTTCACTGTCGGGACATGGAGATTGGTTGAGCGCAGCCAGCGAGATCGGTCTACCGCATCTTTAGTCTATGCTTACAGCTAACCACTGGCGATAGCTGGTGACCGAGCGAGGAGACGCAGTGGTGACACACTGGTCACGCGTTCGGAAAGGCCTGTGTCCGATTTCCGGCCCGACCATCCTGATTTCTGCTTGCAATTTTTTCCCCGAAATCACTCCAGTCGAATTCTGGGACCGTTCCTTACTTTTGGCCGTGGCAGATTCCTTCTCCGTCTTCACTGAGCAATTTTCTTCGTCTCTAATAACCTTGCTGTCGAAGAGACCTGATGGAATAATCGTATAATTTTGTAATTCCAATTAATCGACTACGATTATCTTTTAATAGAATAAATAATCTGAAATAATAATCGGTTGTCTTTTTCTAATCCGTACACGAAAATGTACCACAAATACTGTATATTTCTATAACTTTGCTTAAAACTATTCTTACCGAAAAATGGTTCTGCTTATTTTTAATAATTTCTCCAATTTTGAAAATTTGTTGCTTCAAGATTAAATTTTATAATTTTAATAAATGAGAAACGCGTAGGTATCTGCAATGTTTTGTTCTAAGTATAAACAGCTGGAAATCTTGAATGATCGAATCGTTTTAAAATAATCGATGAATCGATTATGATTACATAATCAAATAAACGATTATTTTACAAGCGTTTATCCCATGACTGATAACTTGGGATCAGAAATCAGGATAACTGTGGAGTATGTAAGTAACCGGAATCGACCTCAAAATAGCTGGCATTTGTTTTGCGGTACTTAGGAACAATACAGAGCTTGTGAGAAATGAAGGAATCTGTTCTCGCTAAAACGTAAGGAATAAAAATAACATTAAAAATATTTAGTTAATAGCTATTAACTTCCCTGCAAATTATTTGTTGCCATTTTGATAGGGCGTAATTCATATTTTAAAAATCGTAAATGTGTCACTTTTTAATACCTTCAAATAAAAATTTGCTAATATAACTCTGTTAAAACCTTTGGAAAAAAAGATTAATCCTTTTTTCTACAATCACACAAATAAAAAGTCAAAAAGTTATATTATGTGAATATTCGTTTTCATTGGGTTTTTTTTTTTTTATATCTACAAATCGTGTGTATTTTCTTAGCTTTGATTTATATTTTTTTCTAATTGTTTCTGAATATATGATGCCCAGTATGTTAGGTTATTACCAGCATAAAAATTGGAATTTTTAATTTAGCAATATTTCGCAGTGTCAGTTTCCTCGACTTCTCTAAATATATATATATATATATATATATATATATATATATATATATATATATATATATATATATATTTATTTATTTATTTATTTATTTATTAGAAAGCACGTTAGATATTATTTTACACATGTACATTCGTTCTGCTTTAATCTTCTCTGTTTGTTCCCTATCCCTTCCTTAAAATATGTTGTCTCTGGTTTTGCACTTTAGTAGAGATTATTTTCCTTCTGTGCAAAACATTTACTAAATGTGTAGGTACTCACCTACTGTGTGGGAATAGCGAAACGGTTCGTAAGGAGCAGCTACGACATTGAATTACGATGTAAAACGACATGAATAAATCGATCTTCGAAGGAACACAGCTCTCAATGTCACACAAATGAGTAGAGCATGATATGTTTTAAAGTGAAGAGTGGCGCACTTCAGACTGAAATGTTCGAATAAAATAGTGGGTTTCAACTGTGTACAGTCAGGCAAATTACAATTTCGGGTCTGTAGGTTTTCAGTAAACAGCATGGATGTAGAAAAGTGAGTTTACTTTAGTCCTTGAGCTAACTGAAATTATTAAAATTACAGTACCAAACTTCGCCTTCTTTTTAGCACGTAAACGTCATTTTTGGGCTAAATCAAGGAAAGCCCTCTAACATCCTTGACCCGCCACAAAACCGGAAAAAAAATTAGACGTTTAAATTTGATGCCGATGTTTCCCAGAATATAGGCTAGTTCACGGCTGAGAAAGCAATTTTGAAAGCATTTCTTAGTTTTACTTTCAGTCAATCTAGTATTCTTCTGCCATACACAAGGTGTGAAATTAGCGGATTGTTACAAATAAAGAGGAGCATAGAAGTGAAAAATGTGATGAAAACGTACGGGTTATATTGTGGTGCAGCCAACCATTTGGTCAGAGCGGCGCCTTGAATCTAGAGTATGATTGTGTGTGTGGATCACCGCTACCAATGCACAAGCTGTTAAACACTAACGTTTAAGTAACTTGTCGAGTACATGTGTAGAGGCAGCATGCCAGCGAATAGACGGTGGACTCTTAGAACATCTTATGTTAATCCCGCCCACTTAACAAAGTGTTGTCGGCCCTTAAGGTCCTCGCGCGCCAGAGAGGTCTCGGGACATCCTGGCGTCGGCACTGGCAAGCCGGAGGCATTTCTATAGGCTATTCACGGTAAAATGAGCACTTTTGAAAGCCCTCTCGTCTATACAAATAAATAAAATAGAAGTGTCTATAATTTTCGAATTTTTTCACTTTTAATTATTTTTTCATATAGGATAATTGATTACTAAGCCATATCTAATGTTAATTTTTTCATGTCTGTCTGTCTCTCTGTCCGACCACATTTAAGTCAAAAACTACTGAAAATATTGACATCAAATTTACAGTCTATAGATAACAACACCCGGACTAACTTAGTCTTTGTTTCATCGAGATGTATCAAACGGTTCCGAAAATATGATGGTGATCAGGGATGTACATAGGTACTGGATTAAATTTTTCTTAGAATTACTGAATAAAAAAAGCACTGTTAAAAAAATTCCGTCATTTCTCCTTTCTTTTTCGTCTATGGGCTGTCTTCCTTTCCTTCCCAAGAGCCGCAGTGGCCCAGTGGCTAGAGCTATTCCAAGTGGGGCCGCAGTGGCGCAGTGGATAGAACTATATCAAGTGGGGCCTCAGTGACCCAGTGGCTATGTATATAGGTAACTACTTCATTAAAACCATAAAACATGTGCGAATCGATGGCAGGGTGTAATTTAATAACACCATTAAACCTGAAATAAGCAAAATTTGCTATTTTAAACATAAAACCTTAGTGAAACTATAGTGGGCTTTATTTTAATAACTTCATAAAACCTAAGCGAAGTCCTAAATTTCATGCAAACGAAGTCGCACGGGTCAGCTGGTTTGGATAAATAGTCAATAAATATATTTTATTTTACTCTTAGCCGTTAACTTTTGAGTGCGGTGGAATATACACACTGTATTTAGGCCTATTATTTACATGGCAATATTAATTGAAAAAAAATGGGTTTAAGGATACAAAATGGCTGAAAGTAAGAAGTAACTAGGGCCTCAAAAGTGTTCACTGCACCGTGTAAAGCCCATATCAATGTATTTGAATGGGGTGGCACGCAGTAGAGGGACTTCGGAACAGACTCGCCTTGGCAGCCGCCGGATTACGATTCTTCTTTTTCTAACTACCCTAACTAAGTGTTAAGTGGAAGCCCGGTGGGTAGGGCGGGATCTTATTGTGTCTCAGGGATAACCGCTTACGCCTGCAAGGAAAGGGAATCATTGAAGAGGTGAGAGGGTGCCCAATAATTTACGTTACCAGCCACCAATTATATTATGATTGTTTGAGAAGATAAAATATTTGGATGGAAATAGGAGAGGAGAAGAGCTGGAGAAGCCATGAAACAACCTAATTTCGTAGCATGGAAAATAGAAAACTATGTGATATTAATAACGAGGAAAAACTGTGCTTCTGTATTCTAAATCTCGGGGGGTAAATTATAACAAAAAAAAAGTGAGGTGGTGTTTTATAGTTCGAGATTGTTTATCTATAGCTACACAATAATAATAATAAAATAAAGTTAGTAAATAAATGTCCTCAAATTGTGATCCACATGTTCGAAATCATTCATGTTTAGGTAAATACCAATGATAACAATTCTATGGGAGAAAAAAATACCTTACATATTTGGTTTACTTTTATCGGATAAAGCATTTTTGACACGCCTTAAACCCTCAACGGTTTGCCGACGCATCACACACGTTCTGTTTTAAAGCAGTATATTTCTCATTGGTCCAGTTAAATACGGAACTATTGTCTGCCGCAAATTATATCCAATAGCGATAGAAAACCTTCCTTCTTATACACAGAGCTTTAATGTCTAGCAAACAGTCAAATTTTCCCGCGATATATCAGCATCTCTAAATAAATATGTATGATGTGCGCGACTTTTTGATATCCGCTTCTAAAAACCGACAATATTACTCATTATAATTCTATATACGTGTGTGTGTGATTTCGTTTGGATGGCACTTAAGTACATGTTGCAATAATTGCATTTGGTTTTTTTTTTTTTTTTTTGCAATATTTCAGAGCTCCTTTTACTCGAATATTTGAAACTATTTTTCACAGTACGATTCGCAAGCTCAGAGAATGATATACATTACATGTATATAAACATTATCAGAACTTACATGAAAGTTAACGCAAGGCATTCCGTTGTTTGTTTTTTTTCTCTCAATGAACGGGCTAGTTTTAGACAGCAAATCACATAATTTGTCATAACTCATTCAAAAGTATATAAAAATCACCTTTTGTCACCTTTTATTAAGTCATTGAAAAGTGAATTGAATCACCGAATTCTTTTGTCTTCTTGTTGATATCATCCACCCATAATGAATTTAAAAAAAAAAAACCTGAAATTATACTTTAGGCATCTATTAGGTAACCTTTTGAAGTAAAGAGAATAGAGATAACTTGTCGCGTTAATACGCTACTAAGGGGTACTAGAATACACACAACAATTCTTATTATATCAAATGTGATTATTGATAATCTGTCGAAACGAGTCAATTATAGGTCACATTGTACTTTTTTTCCCCCAAATGATTATCAGTTTTGAAGTGTCGCCTTACGGAAATAAAAATGAAATAAAAAATTCAAACAGTAAAATATTGTAAAAGTTCTTTTATAAAGACGAAAATGCACAAACTACGTGACGAATGAATTCTATTAACGTAAAGCTTTTAAGAATGTTGACATGTGTGACCATCATGACGTTAAAACATATCACTAAACATAACCATGCAGTTCTGATAACAAGCATTATAAACGTCCATAATTCTTTTAATAGGTTAGTGAGATTGTTGAATATAATCCACCGTGTTGCATTTGTGCTGATGTGGGCATGTGCTTACTATGCCTGTGTCTTAACACCAACCATGCTCCAGGTGAAGACTCGTACACTTTCTGAATATCAATCTTCTCAGTCCTCGCCATTATACAGAGTGGAACAAAAGGTCGTTCACGACGTTTGAGGGATGATAGAGGAGGTCAAGATGAACAACATTTGTACGGACCGAAAGTCATGTACTTCAACCGTTTTGCCGCTGGGGAGCGCAGATAAGGCGGATGGGTTATGGGTTTAGGAGCGCGCATCCTTGGTGACACGATGCATTACTTCGATCACCATTGTCAACATGTGTTCAAGAGCAGTCTGTTTCTGTTCGTCGGCAACACCGTGTGCAGCACAGAAAGGTATGCCTTCATGCCAAACTGTGCGTGTCGTGTTCATTGTGTCACAACTCTGGAGAATTTGTAATCATTACTGTACAGTACACACAATGACATTGTCATTCCCGTTAGGTTTTGATTGGTGGACTTCACATTCCCTTGGTTGGCGGACATGCACCTGATGTATGGGGAGACTCGATGCAATAGTCGTGCTGCAAGGCGCCTGTACGCCGGACGCCTTCCGATTAGGCTGTTGTCGTCTCACGTATTCTTCCAACGAATGTATGAGCGCGTTCGTGAGGCAAGATCCCTGCGAGCACAATAGCATGAAATTGGTCGCCCTCGCACTGTACGCAATGTACAAATGGAGGAAGCTGTGCAACAACACATTCGGCAGAATTCACACACCAGCACACACACTGTAGCCAGACATCTGAACATTGCACATGTTACTGTGTTGCATTTTCTGGATCAGGAGGGAATGCACTCATTCAAGTTGCAGGAGGTGCAAGACCTATCTCGCGTTGACTTTCCCTTTCACCTACAATTTGTACAGTGGTTTGTCAGCAAACGTTAGCTAATCGTGCCTTCCCAATGTGTGTTTTGTTTACGCATGAGGCCCTGTTCACGAGGGAAGGGATTTTAAACAGTCACAACAGCCATTGTTGGGATTGGGATAATCCGAAGTATACCACTGTGTACCATTAACAGCACAGATTTGATGTTAATGTGTGAGTTGGCATTGTAACTTACCATCTGGTTGGGCCGTACATTTTACCAGACCGAATACGTGATGGCAATTGCCATGTGTTTTCATGTGATGACGCACATAATGTCTTACCAGAGCTCCTGGAGAATGTTCCGCCAGCAGTGAGGCATCATTATGTTTTCAGCATGGCGGTATTCCTCCACATTATGACCTCAATTTCAGGAACTGCTTGATCAAAGTTTCCACAGCCATTGGAAAGGAATAGGTGGGCCTACATCTTGGCCACCTCGATTTCCCGATCTCACTCCAATAAATGTATTTCTATAGGGGAATATGTATCGTCTCGTTTATGTTATCCTGTATATACCATTGAATATTTGGTTGCCCGTGTTGCTGCAGCTGCAATGGTCATCTCGGACACACGTGGAATATTTCAAAACATACCAGACGATGACTGATATGCAGATCCCACCTCTGTGTTTTAAAGTCAGTGGCAAGCAATTTCAGCAATGTCTATAACTGTAACATGTAAACTGTATTTTTGTGGAAATGGTACTTATTATGTATAGCTGTGACCCACTCTAGTGGCATAATGGTCGAAGTGCATGGTTTTCGTACATACAAACTGTTCATCTTCACCTCCACTATCATCCAACCAAATGTTGTAAACGACCTTTTGTTGCTACTGTATACAGATGATTATCTTCTTTGCATGAAGTAAGGTATACTAGGGTATTATGGCCCACTTAAGGTGTGGGAATGTTGACAGCCGCTATTTATTAGAGGAAGTAACAAACACCTGGGCAATATTGTAATACAATTTCTTGACTATCAGAAAATATATATTAACAATGATCTTCTCTGCATTAAGCATTTATAAAAAAGAATTTTCCAAAAGTTTACTTCCGGGCCATATTCCCAACACATGTATATAATATGGCCCACCTATTTGTGATTTCGTATAAAGTGAAAGTATTATCATTGAAAGTAACATGAAGCATAGTGCAGGGGAAATTACTCAGGTACTAAAGTAACTAAGTATAAAGGACTGATTTGTATTGTCAATGAAAAAAAAAAAGTGCACAATTTCAAACTGCAAAAAAAAAAAAAAAAAACATAAATTTAAAACTAAGTCATGATTTCACCACAAGAATTCAAACTGAGTTTCAAAGGAGTCCTTTTGTAAACGCACAAACTTTTTATACAGTGTAGGTAATATGGCCCATGTTTAAGTAATATGGTCAACGCATAGGTAATATGGCCCACGTGGGCCATAATAACAACACTGGTGATTTCGATAAACATCCTTCGGAGTAATTTACATGTAACATATACACAAATAATTATACATCCATTCGATTCTGCATTAAATAGTAAGCCATTACCGAAAATAATTCAAACTAATATGTTGGTTAGATACATTATTATAATGTAATTTACCGAGCGAAATGTAAGAAGCATTATTTATGCAACGGAGAACTGTCGAACAATGGCGGCTCAACACGACGAGGTGCAACTGCTGGTGCCATCTACCGCCTCGACGAGGTACTCCCGAACAACATGGGACTGCCATCTCGCGCCTGCTACGCAAACTACGCTCGCAATAACAAGTGGGCCATATTGCCAGCCGGCCCATAATATCCTCAGGCACCTTATTATGACAGTTATGATAGGGTATATTAATTTCGGTAGGTTTTCATTGCAAAATTATAATTTTATCTAAAATAATAAAACATTCTTTATTTAAGGTATTTGTTAAAAGTAGTGGAGTTTGCTCCAGCAGTGGTTGCCGCCGGATCTGACTCGTTAAATATAATCAAGCTCCTGCACTCAGGGCTACCGATAACTGTACAATAGCAATGACCAGGGGAAAAAAATTATAACATTGAGGTGCTGAATCCGTAAGGAAAAATTACACTCACGCTTAGTACAGTTAGTACGCTTGTTGCACCAAATCACGAACTGGCAGCTCACTCAGAAACGACGCGCATGCGAGAAATCTCGGTGATGTAACACAAACATCTAATGTAAGCTGGCCGCAACTAAAACTTAAACTTTACGTCTCCACGAGAATGCGTGAAAATAGGGTTTTCAACTTCATTCGTCCTTAACAAAAAGGCAAGCTCTTGCCTCGCAAAAAACATGTTCAGCCCGCGAGAGTTTCAAACATTAACTTCACTCCAAAGTGAAAGTGTGTGTGTGTAGCGGGAGGCGGTAACTACTTTAATAAAGGCATTAATACAGGATGCAGCAGAAATAACTCGCGCATTTGTAACGTAAATAACAAAGTAATACTAGAAGCTATTCAAAAATTTATTTCACAGTATGAACGAGCTGTGCTCACCATTTACTTCATACAAACACCCATACACCATCAAGTGGTTTTGAAAATTATATCCTCTAAATGCCGACCGTCCTTTTCTATGCAATTCTGAAGTCTCTCCCTGAAGTTCTACACTACTCTTCTGGTCATGTCCGATGAAATTGCCGCGATTTCTTGATGGATGGCAGCTTTCAGGTCATCTAGTGTTCGTGGCTTATGCTGGTAGACTTGCGGCTTCAGGTATCCCCAGAGAAAGAAATCACAAGGTGCGAGATCGGAGGAACGGGCCAGCCACAGAATGTCACCACGTAAGGAGATCAGACGCCCTGGAAACGTTTTCCTTAGGAGGTTCATCGATTCACTTGTTGTGTGTGCAGTGGCACCCTCCTGCTACAACCACACAACGGGATTCTCTACTTCGTTGAGTTTCGGCTGTTGGAAGTTGTGTCAACAACTGTATGTAATAACCAGACGTTACTGTCACAGTTCTGTGTTCCGCTTCAAAAAAGTACAGGTATATAATTCTCAACTCAGTGACAGCGCGTCAGACAGCAACATGTTAGCTGTGGTGGGGTCGCTGGTGGAGCTGACGAGGAATGGTTTTGGCTCAGTAACGAAATTTTTTTAATTAATGTAGCCCGACAGATGAAAGTGATCTTCGTCACTTGACAGTACACTGGCGTCAGTTGCAACTACTTCCAGAATAGACTCACAGACAGTGCTCTGCGGTTGGTACAATCATACTCACAGAGTTCCTGCACAACCGCTATTTTGTAAGGATGTAACTTTATCTCAGTGTGAAAAATTCTCCTTACAATGCGCTCAGATACTCCCATAACAACTGCATGCCTTCGTGCTGAAAGTTGAGGAGATTCCATAATGGCTTGTCTCACTGCACGGATGTTCTCCGGTGTTCGAACGCTAGGAGGCCGGCCTGGTAGCTTCTTTTTAAAGTCGAACCCATTCTTCTCAAATTGGTGACCAATAACAAAATTGTTTTCCGGTCAGGAGCTGTAGCATTTCGACCTAGCCGAAAGTGTCTACGGAATAGGCGTTGTGCTGTGGTAACAGAATCAGCTTTTTTCAAGTGTCTCGAACACGAACCCACGCTATTCTCCACTCTACGCCATGATAGCGACTGACTGACGTGGTAGGCATGTGCTAAGCAAGGCCACCACCCCGCCACGTTCATCACAACTAACGCCTGAGAAACTGCGACGTCAAATGCAGAAGTTATTGCGGTCATGGAAGTCTATCAATGTACGCCGGGAAGTAAATTCTGTGTAGTACATGATCATCACTGCTCGTTCAAACTGTGAAATAACTTTATGAATAGCCTCTGGTGTAGCTATGTCATTTCATTACCGATTCGGAAGTTATTTCTACCGCATCCTGTGTATTCCACAATAATATAGTTAAAACCAAACAGGAAGTAATCGCAGAAAACCCACTGACATCATTGCTAAAAGGTCGTCACTCTGCAACACAAGAATTAGCAAACATGGAGAAATTAGCATATATAGAATAAAAATATAGTAGTTTGCAGTTCGGGCGCCACTTACTACGAGAAGTGACCGCTAACTGCATTGATATAGCATAACACTAAAGACAATTCTGGCGCAAATGTTCATATTACAGTATTGTTACAAGATGCCAGAGTTTCATATCTGAGTTCGTGAGGGAAGGCAGTTTTAATAAAAATAAAATTACTAAATTGTATTTTAATTTATTCATACAGCTATTATAAACCGCATTAATCTATCTCCACTATTACTCTTTTCATTTCTCAGCGAGCGAAAATATTTCATATATACTTTAACTCTAAGTATCGTCCTTCTTAATGTCTCCATTTTGCTATAGTCAATTAACTCATGCTCATCATTAACACACTTCCTGTCTGTTGCCATCATCTGTAATGTCTTTCATTCACGCATCCAGTCCAGCATTACAGCCTGCCAGTCACACTATATGCAGTCGCAAGTTTTCGTCCTTCTTGTCACTTCTGTCGCCACTCGCTCGTCATCTGTCGCTAGAACTCAGGCCACACATACACTCATCAACTCTCGGCCCGGAGGCCCGTCGTACTATTTGTACTCTTCTGGCCTTCACCTGAAAATGTCGACACACCCCGAGTCACTCTTACAGAAACTAGAACAGAAAACCACTAGATAATTCTTCAGAAAAATACAGAAACTCAATACAACCAATGGGTCAAAAGCACGCATCGCAAAAAGGTTTTTGTGTCGGCTCGCTTTTTTTGCAACAGGTATGCGGTTCCAGGTTTATCGCTCGCCTGCCACTTCAAACATTCGAATTACTTGCCGCTGCTATCATATTACTGCTCTGTCCTTAACTTCCACTCGCTGGCGTGGAAGAAGGAGCGAATACATAACACTGCCTCCTTCAAGTCTGTTCGTCCCGAATAAACCCTGCAACATCCAGACCTTTGTAGAATGTCAGTCGGTAGATGTGTACAACCTTCGGCTCCAACCGAGAGCCTTGACGACAAATCTGAAAACCACATCATTGATCTCCTTCAGAATCCTGTATGGGTGGAATGGCAGGTTGGTTTTGTCGGTTGGTCTAGCAGTTTTGCTGGAACTGGTCTCGTTAGGAGCTACTCTTGTGTACAGTCAATCTCGCTAGGAACAAGTCTTGGATGGAGTTAGTCTTGGGTGGAATCAACCCTTGGCTAGTACGGTTAGTCGGTATGGCCCTTTTTTGTGACTAGATAGTGCGATTTTTTTTTCGATTTTTCGAGTTCAGTGTCATTGGGATCAAGGTCAAGCTCGGCAACAACCAGCATGGTAGCTAAGTCGACAGCTTCTCTGGTGGCGAAATCAATAGTTAATTCACAAGCATCATTTAGGTGATGAAAAAAAGTAAACAAAAGACAAATTAAAAATTAATATGGTGGGTGGAGTGCGTGCGACAGAATGAGCAAATGCGAGTGGGTATGGGAAGGGAATGCTACGACAATGAGAAACATTGGTGAAGGGTCGAATTAGTATGAGTAATCAACCAATAAAAATACTGTTGGGAGGTTAAGCGAATGCAAGTAATCAACCAATAAGAAATATTGATGGAGGGAGTGGAGGGGAACCAACTAATTTACCAATTAGAAACACTGGTGTGGGTCAGTCGTTTGCTGGACGTAGTGCTGAAGGATCCTCCGTAAATAATTTTTTTTTTAAATAAACATATTTATAAATGGTTTAAATAAATTTAAAATAATTTTTTTTTAAGTTTCTTACAATTTATTAAAGTTTTAAAAAAAATTAAGGAATTTTTTAGAATGTTTTGGAAATTCTTTGAATATTTCCGATTTCTTTGGTTCATAGGTCACCAGGATCAAGGTCAAAAAACAAGTTCTATTACTTGAATTCAATATGGTGGCCGGTTGACATCATAACATGGTGGCTGCTAGGCTCTGATCCTCTGTCCCCTCTGAACCCAAACATTCAAATTTTTATTATATCTTTTTAATACATTTTTATAAATATTTTAATAATTTTTGGAAGTTTTTATAATATTTTTGGGATTTTTATAATTTTTCGGAATTTTCGGGTTCACGGTCATTTAAGATCACGGGGTTAAATACAGAGGTCAAGGTTACCTGAATCCCATATGACGGCTAAGATGGCTGACGTAACCAAGATGGCTGATGGTTATATATGTCTTCGGACCCAGTGTATTGATTTATTTGGCATACCCTATGCCTATAAAACCAATATGGCCACCACTGCTCTGCCCTTGAAAACGCTCCCCCAAATCCTTCTGATATGTCAAAAAGTGCCTTTCGGGCTCCTGTTTTATAACGGGGGGGATCGGTGCTTTTTTGAGGAAAAGATGGAATGTCCTGAAGGAAGAAAGGGAAATTTTGTGGGGAAAAGGGAAGTTTTAATGGAAATGTAGTTGACTTTGAGGGGAAATTTGTCGATTTTGAGGGAAGAAATGAAAATTTTGAGAGTAAAATGGCTGCCGACCGACCAGAATGACAGAGCACGAATGGCTCCCAGCTCCGACGCGACGTCATTGTGCCAAAGTCAGCTAAATCCTACTACTAGCCACAATTCACTAAATAAGACCTGCACTTTATTGTTAAATAAGATTTGTTTTGAAGCGATTAATGGCATATTTTTTATTAACTGACACCTGATCCCCTAACTAATTACCTATGTATGCGCAGTTCTTGCAGTGTTCCGCAGCTATTAGCAATCACATCGGCTTTTCTGGTCTGTTAAGAGTGGGATGGATACGCGCGTTCAAGGTCAATAAGCTACGGAGCGATACGGGCGACACTAACACGCACTTCCAGCGCCTCAGCGCTCCTACGCGCGTGCGATAGTTGCGTGGGATATTTGATCCAATCCTATGTCAATGGTAGAATAAGGATGGTTGTATCGCTCCACGCCTAACTTACATTTAAAGGCAGTACATTGCTATTATTATGAATTTCTGCACGAGACTTTGATCCGTTGTATAATTAATTTCCTAAGATTTCGCCAAAAATACTTATAATTATATATAGTATACAAAAAATCTCACTTTTCCAGACATCGAACGTTACGTCCAGAAAACAAGGATATTTTAAGTTAAATAGCTTTTACATGATTATTAGTCAAAATCGTAATGTTTTGCCAATGGGTTACACTAAAAATACTTGTCAAATCGAAATAATTTGCAGTGGAAAATGATTCCATGAGTAAGCATACGTAGGTGTGTAGTTATATATACCTCCTGTATATGTGTTGTAGTACGCATTCGTAATATGTATGATATGTGTTAGATGCATGCTCAGACAAATATTTCTGCACCCTTTCCTCAGCCAGTTGTGGTTCTTACTGGTTTCTGAATAACCGTAATAAAAATGTCGTAGAAGTTATTTAAATAAGTCATTATTTTTCAACTTTAATAATTTCATGGCTTTTATTGCTCTATTTTTGTGATACGATAATTGCAACATTTTCATTATTTTGAGTAGCCCCCCAAAATTATGAAACCAAAAAAAAATATTAATAATAAAATGATTTCCTAGAAATGGTATTAAGGCCATATGCCAAGTGGAAAATATTTGAAATAACTAATGCCCAGTATGCGAATTTATTGGCAGCCAAAGTCATGTGAGAGATTTTATTACGAATAAGCATTCATCCATTAATCCGTTCCTATGTCTTCTACCTAAGGATTTCCCGCTTTGATACTATAACTGTGTTTGCATGTCACTTCCAACATCTTATAATCTACCTGTTCAACATAGCTTGGCACATATCATTATTTCAACTATTGGATTATACTCAAAGTAGAGATACTAAACCAGCTTTATTTACTTGAAGGTTCACTTTATTGTTTCAGCACTGCAATTAGTGTTGCACCATCTGTTAGTTTGAAAACTCCTGGAAATTTCCCTGACTTACATACAAAATTATTATTTCCTTAACCTTTTGTTTGATAAATGTTTCTCTTAGCATTGACTTTCTTGCATTATAGCACTCGTTTGCACCAAAATACTTATCTGATACAGCTAAAGTTCTCCGTACATATATTGCAAAGAAAAACGTCTCAGGTTTTGGCAGTGGTGCACAAACGGTGATAGAATTGCCAAATGTAGCTTATAAATTTCACAGAATTCCCTGACATAGCCGCTGTGTTCAAAATTCCCCGGGCATTTCCCGATCTCCCTGACACTTTTCTCATTCCTTAACATTTCCCGGTTTTCCCTGTAAATAGCAGCGTGGAGCTCGCATTCCTAGTTTTTGTGCTGCGTAAAACCATTCGATTTTTTACGCTATCCTCGTCACCTGTAAAATTATAGCCAGGACTTCCACATGTGAAAAAGTTGCCAGCGAGTTTTTCCTGGGACATTCCCGTTTCGCCCACAGTGCAGTCCGCAGCTTTCTCAAACTTGGGTTCTCATTTCAGACAACGATTTCAAAGCGTCGATCGTTTACGCACGTCATACAACCTAAGGTACGCCTCTTTACACGCGTCAGGTTTATTAGTAGAAGTAGTATTAATACTGATTTCAGTATATTAGTTATGTTCTTATGAAATCATCTGTATACGTAAATACGTTAATTATATCAATCTTGTGTCCGAAAAATAAAGTCATTTTCGTGCGAGTGCTTGCTACAGTAATTCGTAATTTTAAACAGAATTTTCCCTCTAAAAAAATATTGAGGTTAAGTTAGCCCAAGTCTGGCAATGTGGTATGACAGCGAGATTTAGTAGACAGAATTTAAACATAGACCAAGTTGTAGGTGACTCATACTTACATTCCGATGGTAATTGTCAGGAAATAGCTTCGGAGGCGAAGACCGCACTAAATTAACTTTGAAACTGACAAGCCGTTAACTTAGCGAATGCAAGTGTCTGTATCTACTAGATGATTATCGACAGACCACTTATCTTCTTTGCACGTGGGCCGATAAGAAAATAATCGATAACTCTGATAACGAAATGATAGGAGTCCTCCGTACTCTCGGCGACCGCTTTGGCTTGCCAAGTTACAGGCAGTTCTTGCAGTGTTCCGCAGCTATTAGCAATCACATCGGCTTTTCTGGTCCGTTAAGAGAGGGATGGATACGTGCGTTCAAGGTCAATAAGCTACGGAGCGATACGGGCGACACTAACACGCACTTCCAGCGCCTCAGCGCTCCTACGCGCAAGGCGTACAGTGTTCCCGCCGTGACGCTGTATTACTACACTCGATGAAAGTCCACAGATTAAACAACACACTTTTTTACACTTTTCTCTAGCCGCTTGAGGAAACTGCGTAGGCAAACTTTAAAAATGCGATATTTGACCATTTTCGCGAATTTTTATCTCCGCGAATACACTTAATATGACTAAAGTAAAAACATGGGGGTATGGATAATTGTTTGTATCTTTTCTGACGAAAAGTCGTATTTGCAGAACATTTATTTACCGAGATACGCGTATTCGCGCAAACAAGAATTTCACAAAAAAAAGTGGGGAACCATCCATCCCACTCTTATGATGTGCAGAGAGTTATAGTTTTGTATACGATGATCGTTTATTAACTTACAGCTTGCATCGTTAGAAGTTTATGTTACTACAACAAGCTAATCTTAGAATTGTCGGAAGATAATGGTCGTAGTTATCTAACATACATTATTTACGTTGCCTTACATAAATGTTTTATTTTATAAATGATTTCATTTTATTTTAAATTCGCATACAATTTGGGAAAGTTGTATGAGATTATTCAGTAACAAAATATTATCTAAAGTATTAAAGATTACGTTTACATTTTCATATTAAGTCAGTAAATTTATAATAATATATTGTAGCTGCCTTATGTTGGTTGCGGTATGTTGTGTCCACTGTCAGCTAGCGGCGTTTCGCACATCCTTGGGTTGGATATTGGTTGGTGCAGTGCCATCTTGGTCACTTGTTGGCCTGACGAGAACAGATCTTAAGAGTGTTCGTTGCGCGCTGCTCTGTTACTTCTAGTGGTGGAAAGTTGACCTGATCGCCACGCGTTAGAATGTAGATAGTTAGTTGTCCTGACAGCGCCTGCTTCGACAACTGTCGACGTCGAAATGGTTCATCAGACTGACAACTGCCCGTCTACCTGTTGCGTACGGGCGCGGGCTAACTGCTAGCTTTGTGCGTTCTCAGTCCTTCGCAACAAGATCTCTGGCAAAATACATACAGCAGTTTTTAAAAAACGGATATTTTGAGGGGGGGGGGGGGGTTAGCGAATTTCTAAATTCCGATGAAGAAAATGAATTAAATTAATGCAAGGAGGCGCAGCAAACTTTTACACAGCAGAGTTAATCCGAAACTCAGTCCGGGACAGCGTCTGAGAGACTTCCATGCTTATTGCTTTGCGCGGAAGAGGTGGCGACTGACTCACTGACCTATCGCAACATCTCCTCGAGTGGATTTTGTCTCAGTACAGAACACTTTGAACACAGTTGCTTCGCATTTTTACGGTCGTAATTTACAGTCCGTGCGATAAATACAGTGTTTATATCAGTGTATTTAGTTAAAAGAACATTATCATCAGAGTATAGAAAACATAAACACAGCAATAGCATTAAAGTAGCGTGGGTTGTCTAACTGGACTGTACCAACTAATGATATCCCAAATACCAATATGTATGAAATATAATATTGTAAAAAAAGTAAAATTCGAAACTTAGGTTACGATGAGCCTTGAGTACTAAAAACTAGTGAACCAGGGCATGATGCCCAAGTAGACGAAGAATTGATCGTGAAGCTTTATCAGAAAAAGAAAAGACTTCGCCTGTTTATATATATAAAATAAAAAGAAAATTAATTTTCTAATGAAGAAATTAAGAAAACTTTATCCTGTGATTGATACGTGGTTAGATATAGCATGAGATTCTTACAAATGAGCACCAGGAATTTTTTCCCTGGTGCGCCTCAGAATTTTTAGTTTATTTAAAAAATTGCAAACAAAATAAATACCAGACACTTCCTGCTGATAGAGTTTATAACTCTGATGAGACCGGTTTAAATTGATGGCAATCACCTTTGTAAAAATTCGTGGGAAGAGGCAAAAAGTCTACTCCGGAAGAGAAATTTCCAAAAAGAAACTGTTAACCCATGCATCATGAACTAACTTCGGATGAACATTTGTAGCAGCTTAAAAAGTCCAACCAAAATAAAAATGGAAGAACCATTGTTATATGCTGTTCTCGGTAAAAAGAACACTTTTGAAAGTCCTGCATAAGATCTACTTGTACGCACGTTGTGTATTCTCCCGCCATATGTAAAACTAACATTTTCACTGGTCTCATCCCTTAATTCGTGCGTCGATCAAGGGCAACTGTAAAGTTTTTAGAAAAGTAAATAATTTACAAATATTTTTTCCTTATATTTACGTACATAGAAAATATGAAAGGAAAGTATTTCAGTATTCAAAAAGGTTTACGTAATTTAACGTTAACATACGGAACTACTTTCTCTCCGGCATTGCCAACTTTACTGTGTGCGTGACAGTCAGTGTACACTTTAAAATATTTGCAGGCAGGGCCAGTGTCTGTTTCTGAAGTTGATTTCAAAAATGCTCACTTTATCGCTAACAGACTTTAATTCAAAAAAGTAAAAATGGAATGCTTGTAGTTGAAATACAAAATCCAACCTCGTTCATAGAAGAAATTTCATGAGTGATAATTCTACAACATTTGCCGTCCCTTCCGGGCTTTTGGCCATAAATAAGCTTCCTTTAAATACTTTGCTGTTCTGAAACAACGCTCCAGGCTCCTGTTGACAAATATGGATGAAACAAAAGATGGTTTCATCGAGGTGACCTTATTACAGAAAAAATGCTTTATCTAGCCAGATCGAAATGTAATCCAAATGATGAAAACGTTTTATCAAACCCTCCTTGTGGGCATATTGGAAAATGAAATCATAGCAATCTGTAAAAAAAAATGCAACCTGAAAGACGGTGTGCTAAATGCAAGTTATGCCTGAGGTAAGATTTCTGCCTCCACAGTCGTAAAAAAATTGTCCTGGCTATCTCAGAAGGGAGTTGATATGCGGCAGAGCGTCATGAATGGGCCACTTAGCATGAAGGATAGCCATCGACTGGAAAATGTGTTGGAAGTAATCTCAATGGCACCGATCAAAACATCGAGCAAATTTTATTCAAAGTTGTAAGAACTTGGACTTTGGGAAGGGTTATTTTGATTTTTGGGTATGAAATGTTCTAAGTAGTGAAGCGGGAAGAATGACGCAGAGAAAGATATACTGGCAGCAACTAAACGCAGTGTTATTTGCGATTAGTCCGTTATAGTTGTGACCACTCTGTTGCAATGGGTTGAAGATATTTAAGCGCTAAAGAAAATGCAATTTGAGACTGAAATGCACTTCAAGGGGAATATACGTGCATTAGTGATGAACTTCTTTGAATCTGAAATATATATCTGCGTCAATATATCGAAGGGATAGTACTGTTAAAATAATATGTGTGAAATTTGAAAATTAAATCCTACGGAATCAAACATTCGGAAGTTATTATGTTCTGTTAATTTAATATTTCCGTGCAATAATTCAATGCACACTCATTGCCATAAAAATAACCGTACGCAGAATAAATTATCCGCGAGAAGAGAAAATTTGCATACAGCACCGTAACTGATAATATTACAAATGATTTAAGACTGGCTGCGACCGACTTTGTACAAATACCTCTGCAGGGCACTGACACCGCTACAGCGGTTGTAGAATGAAGTTGTGTATAATAAATTATCATGTGGGGTGAATGCCAGTGAGTAGTTACAGTCTATTCAGAGTTTTTAAAAAATTTGGGGCAAGCCTTTGAATAATCTTCCAATATATGACGTTTTTGGTTGTTTTCTAAATATGCAATGAAACACGAACCATTTTCACTTCTGTTAACATTAAAGTATATTCTTGTTGGTTAAATTAAAAGTTTACTTATATGTTCTCTATAAATTATAACATTTAATTTATACTTAAAAATAATTAAAATAGAGAGACTATAGGCGTGTCGGTAATACCTACGAAGTTTTATGCAGTATAATAAAAGTGACTGTCGAGTGTATGTCAGTAGCATGCATCGGCAACGTATGACAGTCGCGACCGAATTGCACGATGGTACTTATAGAAGTGAGAACATGGGGGTAGATGTATGCATAGCGCGGGAAGACTCTGAGGTTCCCAGCATGGCCACCGCAGAGGAAAGTTTCAACGTCCCGACAGGCGCGAACCCAACCAACAGCTTCTCTTCGCGCCATCCAAGAGACATCTGGCGGCATCCTGTACACTCGCGCTATAGAGAGGCGACTTGCGGAAGACAACTCGCGTTCTCGACGTACCTAAGGCCGTCTTCCGTTGACAACGACGACCTTGTTTGTAATGTCCACGCATTCGGGTGGAATGGACGCCTGAGACTTGGCGACGCATCGTGTCTAACGTCGAATTCAGGTTTTGTCTGGACATTTCGCACGACGAAGATGACAATCGTTCTGGAGCATGGCAACGCACAAATCCGGACTGCATTTTTTGAGATATGCTCTAACATGTCTGGTGACGTCACGATGTGGAGAGCTATCTCCAACGATCCTCGGTCTTCCATGGTGGTGATTGGAGTTTCACTTACGGCACCAAAGGTCAATTGTCCACCAACATACAGCACATGTTTCCGGGGACTGCCTTCGTAATGTCGATAGACTTCCTTGTCCTTTCTGAGCTCTAGACTTGTACCTTATACAGGCCGAGGCATTTAAAACAGACCGCCATCGCCCACTTGTAAAGATAGAAGAAAATGGTTCAGACAAACAGAAAGGGGCCATAATGTGACTAACAGTTTGGTGTTACGTCGAGGGGTGAAGGATATATAGGGGTCAAATTCGGTTTTGTAGATGGAATGACATATCTTATTACACACCTCTGAACAGCTCTTCGCAAGATGAATGCAAACATGTGTCGAACGTACTAGAAAGGTGAACATTAAACCACATCGTCCCATTTAACATACTGAAGTTGATCCCCGTATTTCCGTCACCTCTCGGTGTACAACACACCTATTTATTAACATAACATTATGGCCCCTTTCACCCCAAACATCGTTTGTCTGAAACATTTTCTTCTATCGTTACAAGTTTCTGATATATTAGGGTGGTCTGTTTTAAATGCCTCACCCGGTATAAGCTTTTCACGATATAGTTAGCCCTTTTGGGAGAGTCAATGAGTGAGTGTGAGGCCTGGCCTTGCCTCCCACTCGGAAAAAAACCTAAAAGATATACTGAACATCAAAGTAACGAAAAAAGGACATGATAAATCGGAATAGCAATGACCAAGGCAAGTGAATAGGAAACGAATCAGGACACTGAAGACTTATCCAACGTATAAGGAAAAAGAGTCATGGTATGACAAGGTTCCAGACTAAAGGACCGGACTACGGGGGGAGGGGGATCGAAAAGGAGTCCACAGGCCCCCCTCTCCGCTGACAGTTCCAAAACTGATGGCTGGAATTGAAATATATATAATCTAAGTAGTAGTAGTTTAGTGCCTTAATATCGGCATAATATAACCATCAATACTATAGAATGTCAATAAATTGACCCCACAAGCTGCTAGGGGAGTCAGGGTGGAATGCAGGAAAACCGCGCCGCTCTCACCTTCCAGGCAACTAGGTGTAGATAGTTGTAATATTCTATAAAATTGTAATTCATAAAGGCTGTAACGAGAAAATAAAAAGGTAAAAAAGGAACATCCCATATCCCTGTATTACCCAGAAGGGGCACAGGTACGGGGGTGATAAGAAAATTGCATGACCCGCCTTGGCTGGCCACAAAAAAAAAGTGAGTATGAGTTAAGAGATTTGGGCGTCTCTTAACATCGAGGTCTTAAGAGCCGACAAGGTGAAGCGAGGTGAGTTTCGAGTAGCGCCGGAATGCAAAGGTGGAGGAAACGGGAGATCCCAGAGAAGATCCGCCGACCAATGGCATCACCCAGTGTGATTCACATATGCGAAAATCTGGGTGAAGCCCCGCCGGGATTCTAACCAGGCTCACCTTGGTCGAAGGCGAGTGGTGTGACCACTACACCACCGCGACCCTGAGCACTTTACAAATCAACCTTTGGAAAATATCGCTGTCCGTAACTGCAGATGTGAGCGGACGGTGCGATGAAGAAGAAGACGAAAAGATAAGTTTTTGTTTACAAGGAAAATAAAAACATATATTTTTTTACAATTTGAAAATGACCATCTCGTTTACGCCGACGTTTTCATATTTGAATTCTTAATATCGCTGCGTGGATGCGCAAAATACAAGACAGGGCTTCTTATAGATATTGACAATGTCATAAAATTCGTTTATTAATGTCAAAACAATTACCTTTTCGTCTTATTAATGCCTCGTTCCCGCTAGTTTTCGCCACACATCGCGCGTTCATATTACCCTGTTTTTATCTTATACCACTTGAAACATACAGTTTCAACTTTGTACGCGTGTTTTTTGTTACATTCGTGAGGTCTGAAAATGTAATTTCCACCCTTAAACTAGATAGCAGCACCATCTCAGACGGCGTCCATCGCCGACAGATCACGGATTTATTGTGAAACAGCAAGTATAGCTCGTCGCAACACAGCGCATCGTAACGCAAATAATCGCACTATTGTGGAACCAGCTATAGGCCTTTACGCAATTGTGTGAATGGTCGAATTTTCTCAAAACTTGCATCGAGTTATAAGTATTACAGCGGAAGCGAACTCTAAAGATGTTTAACAATTTAGCTAAGCCCTTGAATTTCATGACATTTAATTTCATAACTCATAATAGTAACGCTCTTCATATGTTTATGCGTAGTTTCGTATTATAATAGTTAATTGTGTTATATTTGTGCAGTAAATCGAAAGATATTTCGGTAGGAATTTCGGTATCTCAGTAGAGAGAGCATGGAGCTCCGAACTCACTATGCGAGGGACAATTTCCGGGACAATCTTGCAACGACACCCATAATCATTCCGATCACTAAGCGAGGCAACAGGACTTCTAAAACTACATAGGGGCGGGTGCAGTCGTGTGTAGCGTGCCAGAGTGTACGTGAGGCGAGGCGGCAAACTCTCTCTTCCTCAGGCTATTTACTCGGGGTGCCTAACTCATCACCACACACCCCCTCCATTACACAGTAGTAAGAGCGGATAGGTTTTCGATTAAATGTGCAGGGGTGGCCTAGGTGCCATTTTATAAAAGTTAGTTTAGGTTCGGTGGGACCCATCCCCCTCCCTACACCCCATCAATTCCATCCCCCCCCCCTATCAGAGGTGTGTTGAGATTGGTTGTCCTCCTCCCCCTCCACTTCCAGAGTAGTACTGTGATTAGCTGTAACCCCTCCCTTGAGGTGTACTGTGATTTGCTAGTGTTACACCCCGAGGTGTTGGACCACTCGCGACTTTTTGGTGAGGGAAAAGTGATGTTAGGTTCTATCGTTTGTTAAAAGCGACATAGATCTTCATCCGTCGGAGTTCAGACCACGAGTAATCTCTGGAGGGGGCATAGGTGTCCACCCTTCTGAGTCCAGACAATGATTGAGGTGCTGGAATGCATGGATTGATGCAAAGTGGGCGAGGGAAAAGTGAGGTTAGGTGCGATTATTTTTGGGGTGCGACAAAGGTCTCCACTCATCGCTGTCCGACACGATATTGACCTCTGCATAATAAATGTGAAACAAACAAATATAGCATTCGAATTAAGAACAAACAATTGTCAAAAACACGCAACATTAAATATTAACTCTATTCCCGGTAGAATCATGTGATACTAAAATTTAAAAAATTAATGCAATCACTTACAAGCACAGCTCTCCGACTCAGGTCTTACCATCATGATGCCCCATGCTCGAATAACGTAATGCCGTCACTTGTGTATATACTTACAGCTCGAGAAAGGTGAGGGAAATATATGATGCTATCGGTTATTTACATACCCGACGAGTGTAAACATTTAATTGGTATACTATCGACTTCAATTCTCGTACAAGTTATTAATTTTTTTAACTTGGTTTCCTGGTAAGGGTAACTAAGGTAATGTCATTTTTGACATATGCATGTCTGATGTACAAGGTTGGGTTCCCAAATAGAGTATGCGTGAAATTATTGGTGAGGCAAGTAGGCAAGTGTGTCGTAAGCGACTGTAACACGTCCGTTCCGATCGACGGCTGGCACGCTACTCAACTGTGTCGGGGATAGATCAGGCATGACCTTGAGTTAATTCAATTCGGAAATGAAAAAATTCTTCATTTAAAAATGAACAGACCTAATTGCAGGAAAAACACTGATATTACTTCCTTACAAAGAATTACAAATGCAATGAATTGCCATATCACAACGAATTACTAATTAAACACAATTAATCCCAAATACCTTCCTCGTTATTAAAGGCTATTCACGGTAAAGTGAGCACTTTTGAGGTCCTAGTTACTTTTTTCCTTTCAGCCATTTTTTTAAATATTTTAACAGCCTTTTAAAACAATTATTGTCATGTAAGTAAGAAACACAGTGTGTATATCCCACCGCACTAGAAAATGAACATCTACAGCTAAAATAAAATGTATTTATTGACTATTGTTCGAAACGAGAGGACTTTCAAAAGTGCCTATAATAACGACGAAGGTGTAACATTCTAATTAAACACTGTTGAATGGTTGATGCCACTTATTGAAGTTAACACTCGAGAGAGTGTAAAGTTCTTAAATATATCGAAAAAGGTAAGAATCTAGACATTGCATTCAGATCATGGGCTTTGGAGACTTTTCCGACACTACCAGCATCACAAAAATTCGTGTGGAATGTGAAATCAAGTTTTTCATCTGAAAAAACCACGATATGTTGTCTTTAGTTTTCAAAAAAAAAACGATCAAAACAAATTTAAAAGCTTACAGATCACTAGTCGATCATTGTGATATGAAAAATATTAAACTATACTAAAACAGTCAATCATATCCCTATGCAGATTTCAATACAAACTTTGGAAATGGGGAATTCCTTATTTGTTACACTATGTACAGGATGTTCCAGGAAATATATTATAACAAAAGCAGTACACCGATCCTAGAACCTGAATCATTTAAGACCAGAGGAGCATTATTTGTATTTGATGTCAACAAACAAAATGACACCATTAACAATAATGTTATTGATTCACAAATTGAAAGAATTACAAATACTCCCATTCTGGTAAATACACAAGCTTGTGCAGTGATCATCCATGATAGATTGGCAAGCTATAATGTAAGAGATAATTTGGGGAAGATAATGACTTGAGTCAGTAAATTACGAAACATGTTATTCGGCTGAAAATATCTAAGTCCGAAGTAAAAGAAAACAAATGGATGGGTTATCAAAAATCACAACAGTCTAACATGGGAGAGTGGGTGTATGTACTATGAGAATATAGAAGATATATGCAAGAACTACTTAAATAACTGTGAGATAAATGTGTGTGGACTCAATCAAAAATTGAATTTTTCAAAGTGTATGGAGTGGAAAAATAACAGATATTCAGAAAGACTATAAACATCCTTCATTCAAAAAGCTACATAAAACATATGGATGTAAATCACCATTCGCCACAGTGGGCGAAAACTTGCAACTAATGTTGAAATGGTCATTGATGAATTACCGGGGTGAGGAGGAGGAGGAGGAGCCCCCAATCAACAATATGCAGTTATTACTAGAATAGTTGTCACTATTTTCAGTGAGGCAAGATTGTGGGGTAACGAGTATAATTTAGTATATAAAAGTATTTGATTTGTGCACACCAATACAGTTTAAAAATGAAACAAGAAGAGAACGAAGTCACATGCTCATGCATACAGAAATCAAAGTGTAAAGTGAATATTAGCAAGTTATTTGCATGCTGGAGTAAACCATTTAGAAGCTGTATGAGAAAGTAATAGTTTTAGTATCATTTTGACATTCCTACTGTAAACTTTCTTCCACCTAGCTGATATTTACATCTCTGTCATCACGAGAAACTCGAGTGTGGATTACTCTTATTGTTCTAGAAGAATATGACATCATTTTGGAGACACCTGTGATGGGTTGCTTCATTTCAAAAATATTCAATGTCCATTAGAAGGTGGGAAAAGTTTAGCATCTTGTTCAGATCTGAAAAAATTTCCTGTGTACCATATGTTTCCGGACACAAGTTTACCAGTGACCATCGAAGAAGTGTATTTGCACTTTTATGAAATCTTTCCTGAATTACCAGATTGTATAATACTACATGCACCTGAATACACAAAAAATGTTAACAATCAAACAAATTAAAATAAGTCTACCAAGGAGAGAATGAAGAAGAAATGATATAAAGTGTTTACACAAACACAGTGTGATAACAAAATGTAATGTAATCAAAAAATGTAATGAAATAAAGGATTTGAAACACTCTTTGTGCTTTACTGACTTTCTGAATGCATAAATTGTACTTAAAATGTGAATTGTAGAATACGTTTTCACATATACATTATTCTGACAATGAAATTTTATGTAAAACTTTGGTTATGTGTATTTAAAATCAAATCTATATATGTCACATAAATGTTAAAGGTTTGTGTGCAGGATATTGGTTAAATAAAATATTAGTAATTTGAAAGTGATGTTATACATAAAACTCTTTAAATGTACATTGTAGGATTCAGACATAATGTGTTTTAAAAATGTACATTTATCACATTCTGGGATTCAGACAAATTGTATTTAAAAACTAATAATAATGTAATCGAATATACAATTCCTAGAATTTACCTATTGCTTACATTTACAATTCCTAGAAATACCTAATGCTGACCACACAAGGTGCATAACTTCTGGTTCTTTTGTCAGTTGTCAGTTGTCTTCCTACCTGTTCAGATGTCTCTGTTTATTGTTTGATCAGAAATTCGCACTAAACTTCTTTGTATAATTTTTTTTTGTTCGATATAATTCTAGACTTTGAACACTACTGAAGCAATGATGCATTTGATGTGTCGCTTCTGCGGTAAAGCATTTACAGATTTGTGAAATTTCCGACGACACAAAATAACTACCTGCACGATGAAAACTTAGACTGTGACTTTTGAATGCAAATTCTGTCAGATGCAGTTTTCTTTGAGTGATGCTTTAAATATACTTTGAAAAACTTGCAGCACTGATTCTCTACCTCCACATTCACATCCACAATCAGATATTCCTGCTATACTTACTCCACCTGCTCCACTGGTTTTACCTTCTCCACTTGGTCCACCTACTCCAGAACATTGATGCATTTATTCACAGTTGCAAAGTAATTTGTTTTCCAGCTCATCCTCGACCAACGAAGCGTTGTTGTCTGAACTGTGATGCATCCTTTTGGACAGTGTGTTCGGTGGTAGGCTGAGTGATGTGCGGATCCATAATGATATACCACACACTGACATGGATTTTCAAAGATGTTTTACGAGGTATAGGGAACCCCTTCTGACCTTAACATTGGCAACACCCTGGCCATTCAAAATTCAAGTTTCTGTAATGGGTAAATTTTTAAGGAATTGTGAGGAAAGTGCTACAGAGACTTTCCATTTTGGTTCTAAAGCTGTTCATGTTCTCCACACATCCGATGTTCGTGAAAATTATGATTATAGCATAGTGTCTTACCTCACGACAAGACTTAGTGAGTTCAGTGCTAGGGGCAGTGGTTGGACAATGCAGTTTATATCAAGTATGGACACCAAATTCTTGTAATATAGGGCATTTATCATTGGTGCTGTGTATACTGAACTACTCAAGTTCATTGCTAATCGGCAGGCATGCATAATATGTGCAGTGCCCAGAAGACATGTGCTCCCATTACACGATTGTAGCTGCTTTATTTCCTGCTGTAAAGAATGTTGATATATTAACTTCATACCCAAATACTTACAAGGTTTTGAATATGGAAGGTCTGTCGGATCCAGTAGTACTTATTTACATTAGGAGTTTCGAGGAAAACAAGTCGATTTCTGTCAATGTCTACTGTGCTGTGGACAAAGACAGGAATATAAATGATGAAACTTTTAATAATGTCCAGGAAGGATTAGTCACACCCATGCATATTGCTCCTGTACAACATGCTCGCCATGTAAATGTGTAGGCCATTCCTGATAGTGACAATACTGCTTATTTATACTTTGTTGCGATCAAAGATTTGTCATGACTGCTTAATAGTCAGTTGACTAAATATAGTAGGAGAAAACATATTTGTGATTGTTGTCTCCAATATTTTAGAATTTAGGGGAAGCCCGCAAACCACAAGGTTCTCTGTCAGTAATGCAAGGCTGTTCGCAGTACTTTCCCTGCTGGGGATGACAATTATTTGAAATTTAAAGACTGTAGCAAACAGAAATTATTGGGTTTTATCGCCTATTGCGAAACAAAATGTTATTTGAAACCCTTGTACACTTGCCTGCCTAATAATGATACGAGTAATACAACCACCATGACCAACATATTCCATATTCTTGTAGCATTTTATTGGTCTGTGTGTACAATCTGGCTTTATCTAACTATTTTTAGTTCGTGGGTGAGGACTGTATGTACCAATTGGTGGATAAATTGGTTAAATTGACCAAGTGGATTGCAGGAATATACAGCATGACTGTTCTGATGAAGCCAAAAACCCCAGCTGATGAAGCTAGGTTGGCGGCTCAAAAAGGTTGTCATATATGTAATAATGAGCTCGATGCAGATACTGTGGTCGGCCATGACCATCTAACGGGTGAAATCAGAGGTCTCGCACACAGTAAATGAAATTAGAAACTCAGCCTACCTAAGAAAGAACTTGTGGCTGTTTTTCATAAACTGCAGAATTACGATGTCCACTTCCTTATTAAGTTTTGACTCCACAGTGCATTACACAACCCGACAGAACCATGGAAATCGAAAACCCGGGTCATCTTTCACTCCTTGGAATGACCTTGGAAAAGTACAAATCAATAACCAAACACATTCTCAATGGAACTGACTTGAAAAGAAAAGGTCAATACTTGCAATTTCATTTCATTGACTCATTCCAGTTCATGAGCACATCTCTGGATACATTGGCAGGTAACTTGTCATCTGCACAATTAGGTATCACCTGCTCATTGTTTCCAGATAATACCCAGTTTGATTTGGTGTAAAGGAAGGGAGTATTTCCTTATGACTTTGTAAGTCTCTAGATAGTCTGATGGGTACGTCACTCCCACCAAAGGATGCATTTCATAATGTTATGAAAGGCAAAGGCATTAGCGATGAAGATTATGCTCATGCCCAAGCCGCATGGAATGTGTTCAACTGTATTAAATTGCTGCAGTACGCTATTCACTATTTATGTGTGGACATGTGTATGCTGGTAGACATTTTCCAGAATTTCAGGAGAGTATGTTTGACATATTATGGTCTCGACACTTCGATGCATGTCACTACTCCATCCCTTTCATGTGACGCTTTGTTTGCAAAGACAGGTGCGACACTAGAGCTGTTGACGATCCCGATATGTATCTTTTTTTGGAATGTGGGGTCAGGGGTGGTATAACCTAGGTTTCCAAAAGGCATGCGGAAGTCAATATTTACATGTGCGGAGAGTACGATCCTAGTGTGACTGAGAAATATATTTGGTATTTCGATGTAAATGGCCCGTACAGTCACACAATGAAATGCAAGCTTCCCATTGGCAACTTTGAGTGGGTTGGGCCATATGTGTTTTCGTCGTGGAATTTCGGGAACACGGTCAATGATGGAGACATTTGCTTTTTTGCGGAAGTCGATTTGTCATTCCCAGACGAATCCCACTATGTGCTAGCAGATCTGTCTCTTGTCCCAGTGTCTGGCATACTTCCGAATGGCTCGCATGAAAAATTTCTTTTGGCACTCGCGCCACGGAAAAATGATGTTATTTATGGGAAAACACTGAAACATTATTTGAAGTATGGTGCCACACTCGATGCTGTTCATCGTGTTCTGTGTTTTGAACAAGCTGCTTGGATGGCTCCATACATCGAATTTAACGTGGAGAAACGTGCTCAGACTGCGAACAACTTTGAAAAATTGTTTTAAAAATTAATGAATACTCGCATATATGGAATAACCTTGCCGAATGTCCGCTGGGAACTGGACATTAGAGTCGTATCGTGGTATGACACGATTTATTGAGAATTAACTATGTGTATGCAAGGCGCAGAGCGTAAAGCATAAAATGTTGCAGTCACTCCATTATGAGAATTATTGGGAATGTCTCGTGTGTAATTCAAGGATGCTGGCAACCCAATTTCACTTCCTTTCGCATAGTCACGATGTGTACACAGAACGCATGACAAGGGTGGCAATATCGAGTACAGACAATAAACGCTTCCTTGAGGTGGACGGCATATTTACGTTACCTTGGGGCCACTACCGCATTGAAAACTAGATACTCCCTAGCCCTTACTCACTGCAACAAAAACAGTAACACCAACAACATCTGGTCTTCAACATAACTGCTAGAACATCGCCTTCATAAACTGTTCCAAGAGTGGAGCATTTTACTGCAATTGGTGCTGCGACAGCGTATCGTCAGTCTACAACATGGTAGTGAAATCGAATCGAGGACCTGCTTTGCTGCGAAGCCATTTCTCTACCTGCGAGAGTGCCTGCCTGCCTGCCCGGTCCGCCAGTCTACCTGTTTGGACTGTTATCAGCTAACACTGTAATTCCTGTTTACGTGAGTAATGTTATCAAGATCATCGTTGAAGACGGTTTTCAAGTTTAACAAAGAAATGGAGAGTGAGAGCTTTGATGAAAAAGAAGTTCTAAATAACAGTGTACATATTGTAAGTAAAATGGGTAGTGACAAGATTAACTTCAATGACGATGAAATAAGTTGATTGCAACAGTGTACATAATATGGTTGATGGGTAATAAATCGTGTTTGAAACTGATTCTATGTTTTTCATTTCTTCCCCCCCCCCCCCCCTTAGTCAAAACAGGGTGGGTTACACTTTGTAATGGCTCATTCACAAGAATTGGTTTCTCGTAGACACTGAGTGTTAAATATGTATTAAATAATAACAATAATAATAATAACGCTAAACATATATTTTGTCATGTGTCTATTGTGTTTGAGGTTATGTCATTTGGTAAGTGAAAGTGTTGTTTACTGAAATAATAATTAAAATATTCTATTTGTTAGAGCTTAGATGACGATTGGTAGTTACGCTTTACGTTTATGCTTATTTTTATGTTTATGCTTTTGCCTGCATTATGATGTACACGCATTAGCGTACAGACGTACAGACGTACCGATATATAGATGTAGTGACATAGCAGTAACACATCATTTGAGTGAGAGACGTTAACGAACTCTTATCTGTAAGTAGTCTGTTTCCAAAATAATCCAGCCAGGACTCGAAGCCGAGTCCGACATTATCTCCAGCAGCTATCCAAGTCACAAATAATTTTTACAAATTCGGAAATAAAATAATATTACATAACCTGACCGAGCCTCGAACCTTTTTGGTGTATATGTCAAAACTAAATAATTGTTTTTGTTAAATAACTTATTACACTCATTGGTTGTTTAAGCCAGAGCATTCATTACACTTACGCTTACTTTTATGCTTACGCCTGATTTTACGCATTAGCATACCGACGTACACACTTTAGCGTACCGATGTATAGACTATAGTCGTACCTATGTACATACTTACATTATGACGTACAGATGCATCGGCGCACTTACACATCATCAATCGAGTTGTATCACGTTAGTTGAGCCCTGGCTGTTGGTAAGGTCACATCGACTGAGCAGCTCTCATAAGTGATTACATAATTTCCTGTAATTTCCAAAAATCCTTTTAAAATAGTTAAGTATCCCGCCTGGTAATCGAACACGAAATTTCCAAAAAATCCTTTCAGAATAATGAAGTACCCCGCCTGGGAATCGAAGTCGGTATTTTCAAAAAACCAATTTCCAAAATCAACATTAATGCATTGTCCTGGAATCAAAGGCGGTATTTCCAAACACATAAATACTAGGAATCAAACACGGTATTCCAAACTATCATTAGCTCCAGCAAGTATGCGAGAATAGTATTACATGATATATACAGGAGTCAGAGTTAACTAACGTATTTGTTTTCGAAATAAAAATGTATTACCCCGCCCAGGAAACAAGGTCGGTATTAATATTTTTGCAAATATTTATATAGGTATATAATATAACCCTTTTTTCTTCCGAAAACGAGCAAACCAATTGATTAAGTTTAGTGAATTCGCTTGTGTCTTTATTTTATATATAATAATTTAGAAGTCAGGTTGGTTCAAGTGAACGTGTGCGTGCGGCATCGGGGAAAAGTGATAAGAGAGTAAAAGTTGTTTGGCGTTTCAATAGACGACAAACTGCGGACACATGAGAGGATCGCACTGCAGAGTGCCTGGTAGACAAACCTTCCGCGATTGAGTGCTATGGAATTTACGAACCATAATTACTGTTTATGACAGTGATTTTAAAATACGCAAGGCGTGTTGTGATGGAACGAGTGTTTGAGAGCTGATGTCGCGCGACGCACGAAAGTCAGACGCAATGCGAGAGTCCTACAGTCACGCGCTCTAGGCTGGTAGTATGCATACGCGAGTTCTTGTTTTGAATTGCGTTGATAGTAACATATTAGTTTTATTCAAAATTGTTTTTTTTTAATGCATTCTACGAGACTTTTATAATAACTTATACTAAACGTTCAATTAAGTGTTTTCATTCACACAGTCTGCAGACGGGAGTGCTATATTGTACTTTAAAAAATAAGCTTTTGTAATTAGTCACGATAGTTGTTGATTTGAGTTGCTTTTATAGTAACATATTCGTATGCACATAATTTTTAACGGGTTTCATTCAAACTTGCGTTTTGGAAATATTTTGAACGTATCATACAGATCGGAACATATTAACTTATATTAAACTTTCAAATACGTGTTTGGCTACACGCACTCTCTAGTTGGAGGTGCTATGCTGTAATTGGTTGCGATAGTTGTAACTAGTCGTGTTATCTCGTGGTTAATATTTATTTCGTTATATTTAATGTTTAATTGGGAAATAATTGCGATGTGGTAATTCGTTTCTTGTGGTTAATGTTTCTTTTGTTTTGTGATTCCATTTGAAAAATCGTTAAGATATGGTAAATTCGTTTCTCATGTGTAATGTTGCATTTTTTATTCGTGATTTCATTTGAGTAATCGCTACGATATGGTAATTTCGTTTCTCGTGTTTAACGTTGCATTTTTGGTTCGTGATTTGTCATTTAATTTGAGAAATATTTGCGATATGGTAAATTCGTTTCTTGTTTTTAACGTTGCATTTTTGTTTCATGATCTCATTTTAGAATTTATTGGGTTTGATTAGTAAATGTGCCGTAATTTGTGTTTAGGTGTTAATTCGATATGTGGGTTTTTTAATTCATAATTGATTTGTTTAATTATTACGTATTTCGCATTTAGGTGGTAATTCGTTACATTTGGTTAGTAAATGTCTCTTAATTCGTGTTTAGGAGCTAATTCGTTACATTTGCTTTGTAATTGTGTCGTAATTTGTGTTTAGGAGCTAAATCGTTGCGCATAATTACTAACAGTGTCGTATTTGTAATTAATTCGATATTTGTGAGCCATTGTGTTGAATTGGCAATTCGTTGCGATATGTAGTTGTTATGTAAGTAAGTAATATCGGTGTTTTTCATGCAATTAGGTCTGCTAATTTTTAAACGATGGATTTTTACATTTCCGAATTAAGTTAATTCAAGGTCACGCATGATCTCTCCCCGACACAGGTCAGTAGCGCGCCAGCCATCGATTGGAGCGGACGTGGTATGGTCGCTCCCGACACACTCCCCTCACCAATAATTTCACTCATACTCTGTTTGGGAACTGAACCCTAGTACATCACACAAGCATATGCCAAACATTACATTATCTTAATTACCCTTACCAGGAAACCAAGTAAAAAAAATAATAACTTGTATGAGAATCAAAGTCGGAAGTCTACATATTAAATGTTTACACTCCTCGGTTATGTAAATAACCATTTACATCATACATTTCCCCCAACTCTCTCGAGCTGTAAGTGTTTGCACCAGTGACGGCATTATGTTAGCCGAGCGTGGGACGTCCTGATGGTAATACCTCAGTCGGAGAGCTGCTCTTGTAAGTGATTGCATAATTTTTTTTTATATGAAATATTACGTGAGTCGACCGGGAATCGAGATAACATTCAATGTTGTTTTTTTTTTACAATTGTTTGGTTGTAATTCGAATTATATATTTGTTTATTTCTGTTTATCACGCAATTCCGACCTCAATAATTAGTCCCAGAGGACAGTATCGTGTCGGACAGCGACGGGTGAAGACCTATGTCGCTCCCCACATGTTATAGAACCTAACCTCATTTTTCCCTCACCAAACAGTCGAGAGTGGGCCAACACCTCGGGGTGTAATACCAGCCAATCACAGCACACCTCAAGGGAGGGGGTACAGCAAATCACAACACTTCTCTGATAGGGGAGGGGGACAACCAATCACAACACACCTCTGATAGGGGCAGGGTGTGGAGGGGGGGTGAATGGTAGGGGTGGGGAGAAGGGTTCCACCGAACCTAACCTCACTTTTGTAATATGGCGCATAGGCCACTCTTGCACGTTTAATTCAAAACCTGTCCACTCCTACTACTGTGTGGAGGTGGGAGTGGGTGGTGATGGGTCAGGCATCCAGAATAAATAGTCTGAGGAAGAGAGAGAGAGTTTGCCGCCTCGCCTCGCGTACACGCTCGGCCGCTACACACTACTGCGCCCCTCCCTATGTCGTTTTAGATGTCCTGTAGCCTCGCTTGGTGATCGAATTGTTGTAGTTATCGTTGCAAGATTGTCCAGGAAATCGTCCCTCACTTAGTGAGTTCGGAGCTCCATTCTCGCTCTACTTACGTCTGAAAGAAATGTTTATAATCTCACTGGAGTGAACATAAGATTTCGAAACATTATACTAAAAAGAAAAAAAAAACGAATGCACTTCACTTCGAAGCATTTAAATTGCCAAAGCATTTTACTTAATTCTACTCGCAAATGATAAACGTAATTTTTAGGTGATTCAATGCTGGCTTAGACACGTCTTGTGTATGAAGGAATGAATATTCCATATTCTGTATAGAGTGCCATTCTTACTCATGACGGGAGAAATAATCATGTCCAGCATTTATACTTGTTTATTGCCAACTTAAACCAAACCACATTTCCTAATCACTTCGGAAGGTTTGACCACAGTTAAGACTGAAGTAAAGCAACTGCCTATGGAGCACTGCACCCGACTATACAAGGGGAAGAACTCATAAAAAGAGTAGCACAGACACCATGAAAATTGTCAGGAAAGTTCGATTTATGCTGTATATGAAAGATGAATGTGTATATTTTGCAACATTATAAAATGTTTTACTACAGTATACTTTTTAAATGTAAAAAATTAATTTATTCAAAGAGTCTGTATTTTTAACTAATATTAAGCATATTTCCATTCTGGATGCCTCAAAAAGAAGAATTTGCAAGAAAATCTTCATCATGTAATACAGTCATAATGTCTACTATGATTGTATGTATGAAAATTGTAATATTAATGCAGGAAATCATTTTTATAATTGATTTTATTTGCGTCCATTTGTCACAAACATTTATGGCTGAAACAGGTGTAAATAAAGTTAATTATAAACTTGATATGTTACATTGTTACTTTTTTTACATATGATCACAGTAAATATTATGATGATTGATCTTTGAAGAAGATTTTCTTGTAAGTTCTGCTTACCGAGGCATTCAAAACGGAAATGAGCTTACATTTTTTTAAACATGCGGACTCTATCGATTTAAAAAGTATATTTTAGTAAAATAGTTTATATAATCTTGCAAGTTATATACGTTCTTCTTTCATATACAGCATAAATCGCACTTTTCTGACAATTTGTTTGTGTCTGTGCTACTTTTTTATGAGTTCTTCACATTGTACAGTCAGGAGCAGTGCTCCATAGGCAGCTGATTTACTTCAACCTTAAGGGCATTATTTATAGCCAAGCAGAAAAATAATCGTGAACTTGATCAATATTTACAAGCCAACATTATTTAATTAAACGTGTGCCTGGTTATAGTGTTGATTACAGAATGTATTACTATTTGTTATTTATTTAATGAGAATGCATTGGAAATATATGAGTAGCTGGCGTAAACATCAGCTGAAAGTCACATGGCAGAGTTTGCCTTGATACGCGGAAAGATGCATAATCATCGGGTTGAAAGTAGAAACTTGGCAAGGCTTTCAAAAGTGCTGACTTAACCGTGAAAAGCTTATAGGAAATATGTATATGGAGCCGGCTAGGACGGCTCAGTCATCAATGGGTCCTCATCATTTGGGACAGTTTATCTGACAAACAGTAGCATTGAACGTTTATATCGCTACGTGCCAGGCTATAAGCTTGTGTATAGCCATGCCATGGTGGTAAAGTAGTGAATTAAAGCTGATTTTTAACTCTGCCGTTTCGGCCGAATAAACATACCAATTATCTTCATAATGTGATTAGTCATTTGTGTCATCGTTCTGATCACCTGAACCAAGTTTCAAACCGTTCCGACATCTCCTTCTAGATGTGAAAATTTGCAATGATTATATTTAATTTTGTCAACACGTGACTTCTAACTTCAATTTATTAAACAGAATTCAAATTATGTGTACTTTGGGTTACCCGAAATTCGTCTTATCTGAAAGACCTTGTGTCGCATAATCTACTGCATTTATTATTATTCCATAAAGTAATTGGGCAGAATTTATAGTTTCGTGGTTGAGGTTGCATAATTTGCAGAACAGTGAAATTCCTTGTCTGCAGAGATAAAGTTGCAAGATCTTCTACAGCACTGCACCATAACTTTATTTTTGTAAACATGAAGTACTCTCGGTATGTTAAGAGCTTCGTAAGTTAACATATAATCACTCAAGGCAGCAGCGAAAACATCTTAAATTAAGGGTTATCGACAGCTGCAATCACAATTCGTTATAAGTTAAAGTGAAAACTAAGTCGTCTGTTCATGTTTCTTGCTAGCCTACATCAACGGCTACTAAAGTCTGTTCACGGTAAAGTGAGCACTTTTGAAGCCCTAGTTCCTTTTTCCCGCTCAGCCATTCTTTATCCGTTAATCACCTTTTTAAAAAACAAATATTGCCATGTAAGTACTAACATGCACGGTGTGTGTATGCCCCCGCACTCAGAAGTTAACGTGTAAGGCTACAATAAAATATACTTATTGACAATTATTCCAAATGAGAGAGCTTTCAAAAGGGCTCACTTTATCGTGAATAGCCTACGTGAATGGTTCCCGGATTTAAAAAACAATAGGTTTCAGAACAAATCTCATAGCCATGGCAACTTACGACAAAACGAGTGGCTTGTTCAAACGCACAGTGCTCTCGCGATGATAAAACCGTATAGGTATTTGACTGCCATGAAATAATATTTTTAGTGCATTTCGGGACAGATTTTTGAAGGGAAAAAACACCTCTTTTTTTAACAGTTTACTCACTTTTATACCTAGTCTCATTTTAATACACGTATGCACTATGTATAAGTTAATAAGCATACTCGCATCAGGCGCAAAAATATTTATCTACTCGATCCTGAGGAGTCCAGATTACGCATATATTCAGTGGCATCAAAAATGTGTATTTACTCATGTCGTAAAAACTTTCTCATATTTTTTTGAGGAGTCGTAGTGTGATGTACTAAAAGGCTGCGCCTAAATGTGTTTTACTCAGATTGTGCAGCTCAATTCTAATAGTTTAACAAATAAATCTTCCTCCACCCGGTAACACTACTTTTGCATGTGTATCGTGTCTTCTCTGTTTTGTATTTTTAAAAACCAGGATAATTACAATTTTCATAAAATGAATACATTTGTGTAAAGCCGTCCGATATATATATATATATATATATATATATATATATATATATATATATATATATATATATAGTGTTTATAACCTACGCGAAGTTGAGTTAGGTTGAGAGATTCAAATGGCTCTTGACAACGAGATTTTGAGTGCCGATTTGAATGGAAAGATGTGAGAATGGAACAGCGCCGGAATGCAGGGGCGGGGGAAACGGGAGATCCTCGAGAAAACCCACCGACCAGCGACATCATTTTGCACGATTCCATCTACGCAAAGAATAAATGTTCGCACTGGAATGGAAATTTAATTAAGTATGTTGATATGCGGTTTAATATTATATCGTAATAGTAGATTCAGCAGAATTTTCGATTACACAGTCACTTTAGTTAAATGTGACGACAGGTTCAGAAAATATCTTTTGACCAGATATATTTCATTTCGTCATTAAATTCAATTTTTTTTCTACCAAAATATGCGTTTTAACGAATAGACCAGCTATTTTAGCATACAAATGGCTTAACATGAAACAAATTGTGATAGAAATAATGTAAGGTTTTTTTTAGATTTAGAAAAGTATACTCTACAACATATCAAAGTTCTCTGTTGACATCTGTAAGTTACATAAATTGATGGTATATGACTCCGGTATCTTGAACCAATGCATCAAATAAAGTATATTTTTACCAGGAATGTTAATAGCGTGTATTATATGGCGTTCAAACAAGATTTATTCAGTAAGAAAATTGAGGAACGTATTTTATAATTTTGTTACGATCGTTTCCTGAATTATGAATATATTTTGTTTTTGTTTCCGTATTTATTTATTTTTCAGGTATTGATAATTGTGAACTGATTTAATTATTTTGAATGATGATTCTCTTGAAAAAATTGTGACCTGTGTGGCGATCATTTACCTAATGAAGAGTGATATTACGAAGCAAACGAAGTGAAGGAATAAATATTGCAAGAGAATATAGATACAGTGATATACGAATTCAGGTTAGCCTATAGTACGAGTATTCGGCGTATTCTTTTATCACAAGATGATGAATTTAAGCAGCATGTGCATTGCCTGTTTTGTGGTAAACAAGCCTAATTCTATGGTAGAAAGAGAGGAAGTGATATTTTCCCTATTATAACTCATGCGTCCCGTCAAACCAAAATTAATATATGTACTTGTAGGAACGACGTTTGGAGTCAACAATTATTGGGAAGACTCTTACTTTCTGATAACCTTCCAGCCATGAATGCAGTTTATCACAGTCAATGTAGCAAATCTGCAATGCATTGGGTCTGTAGCAGGAAGAAAGCAGAAAACATTTTCTTATCATCGTGCAATAATTTGAAAATAAATAAATAAAATAAGATCACATTTGACCTAGTGAATAAAAGAATAAAATGGAAGTATATCAGGTGGCTGTTTGTTCTGGATACCATGCATAGTTTGAGCACCATATGCAACAAAATTACAGAGAGCTATTTGGTGATAAAGTGATATTTTAATATGTGAGGGACCAATTGAATGTAGCTACATGTAGAGAAAGTAGCCCTTCAATTCTTCAGCAATACTACAGTACTCTTAAGTATAGACACCCATTTATCCTTGAAGAATATTTGTGTAGTTTGACAACAGTGGAGGTTGCTTATGATAATGTGAACACTGACAGCAGAAGATATTGGCGGACTAATTATCAAATCCATGCGTGGTAAAAACATTCAAGCGACTTTCACAGGTTGTTGCAATGGGAACGAAGAACGCTGTAAACCAAGAGGTCATATACACTGGTCCACAATATTCCAAAGACTGGCCATCGTTTCTGAAAATGGAGTATTGATCACAAGAATATTTTGAAATATGAACTTTGTTGCAACCCAGCATCTTTGTTTGATGACTCACTCCTTCCACGAAAAGCAAATAAACCACTATGTTTAATGCCATGTGGGCAAAGGCGCAGCAAAGATAGGAAGTAATAGCAGAAATGACCGTTTCCGATCCACTGTATGTACTATATGGAGGTTTATAGCATCGATTATCATGGGATTTTGATACGACATTCTCAGAAATATGTCATGCATAAACCCAGTACTATTTTACGAAGTATGGTAAATCGTTTGCTATTATGTTTGATGGGTACTTGGATAGTCGTTGCCTTAAGGATTTCACTCACATGAGAATAAATGAAGGCAAAAGCATCCCCACTGTTTTGTTATTTATGGAAATGAAACTCACAATGAAAAAGGATGAATTTTCTGCAAACAAAATGAACATGCAACTTTTTTGCATATGATAAGTGAATGTTTTTAATATGCTGGATGACAGACAATTCATACAAATGGAGACGCAGACCTTCTGGTCACCCAGACACACGAGTTCATTCTGCTAAAAAAAATATATATGCTGCGGTCGTAGCAGGAGATGCTGAGGTTCTTATTATACACCTTTGTTCCAATGTCAAACTGGAGAATAGACAAGTGGTACTCCAACAAAGCCAAAGTGTGGTTCGAGCCAGATCAGAAAATGGAACGTACGAGTTACTGGAAAAAAGTTATTTTGGATAGTGATACTACATCAAAGTTGTTTGGGATTGACAAAGGCAAAATCCTGGCCGAGATCGTGAAAAATACTTCACTTATGCAGTTTGTTCAAATGTTGAACAAACCAACAAATCTCTAAGAATACATACTTACTGTAGGGGAAAATCTCTTGTTTCCTTTTATGGCAGAGAGTTATCTGACACTTTAGATGATACTGATGTTTCAGTGCAGAGGTGGCTAACAATAAAACTACACAAGAATTTCAAGCACAGTCACTGCCACCGATGTCAGCTGCTGCTAAATTCCTATGGATCAAGTTCAGGCTTGGCATGGTAATACAACTCTTATATTTCAGGAATGAGGTTGGAAACTGCAGGGAGGTCACCCCCTACCAGTTCTTACTGACCTACGACCAGCAATATTAGCTCTGCTAGATATCATACAATATTAATGCAAGAGAGATTGCAGTACTTCAAGGTGCTCATGCAGAAGACATGGTTAGATGTGTTTATATACTTGCAAGTAATACCACAATCTCCAGTGCAGGAACTCCAGCGCAGATGTACACGATGATGGTGTTGATGGAAGAAGACTGACTGTGTTAGAATTTACTACGGACAAACAATATAAACTGGCTGGGATTTTTTTAAATTATTGTGGTATTTTAAAGTGTATATAATAATTTAAACACTGAATATTTACGCAAATTTCATAAACTAATATAAAACACCTATGTTAAATAACATCAATGCTTGTAACAAAACTAGTGCCATTTTAATAGTAAAAATTTTTGATATAATTGAAACTAAGTAGAAAAAAAAACTGTATATTAGTTACGAAGATATCTCAGAGATGTATTCATTTCTCTGCCTTCTGACTGGAAAAAAATTGTTTTAACAACTTATATAACGAGTTATTGCATTTATATGTAAAAATTTCTTCCTACAAACATACACAATCACACACACACATATGTATGTGTGTGTGGAGAAGAGCATGTGTGTGTATTTTTATTGATTTGTATTTGTATGTGAGTGTATGTGTGGTTGTGTGAAATAAATCGGAACCATATAATATTATCTATGTACAACTTACCTCTATTTATTTTGTAAATCTGACATCGCAGCCAACATGGCGGGATTTCCAAAACTTAGAATTTTCTTGTATTTTGATATATTGTTAGGAATATTTTTCTGAGTCTAAAAAACTTAACTTTGCTCTACGTTTTCGCCTAAGATGACTGGCCTTCAAAGGACGTGCAAAATAGTTCCAAAATAAGGTTGTAACTTTAGATAAAGAAAATCATGTATCACCATTGGTACCAAACACAAACTTTTATTCTCAAATCAACAGCATTTCTCAGTTTCCCGCCAGCTTAGGCTTCGGAACTCCGTCGGACTTTGCGGCCGAAAATTTCCCTATTGCGAATTCTCCTACAAGTAATTAATTTTTGATTACGACCTTTAGCTAATTCAAAAATATACTAAACAAAAATTTTAGTATGTACATTTTTGCAACGAAATTTTAATCCTGGGGTGTGTGAAATTAGTCACATGTAATGTGTTTGTATGTCCTACGATAAGAAAATACTACATGCAATAAATTTTAATTACAAAATTTTAGGATAGTTGATAACAGTGGCTTCCGAAACAAAGACAGCTAATTGTATGAATTGTGTACTGGAAAGAGATAATGAATGTCTAGTGAGCAGTGTTTCCATTGCCTCGTGTTTGTCGAGCACGAAGTCATACGTGATGTTACAGTTGCGGTGTCTGCCAAACGGTGAGCTTTGGAAAACCCTTGTTTGGTGTCTGTCACTCATTTCTGGGGCGATCCGATCCGTTTTGAAGCGATTCTCCTCGCCCGTGTGCGGGGAGATCAAAGAGGCTGAACCAACTACCGGTGCTTGGCGTGGGATGAGATGGACAGTGGGAACATCTGTCTGTGCAGGGGGAAGGGGTTATTTCTAAGTAAGACTCAGCAGTTCCGTGATGGTATTACGGACGATGGTTTGCGACAAAGATGCTCCTCCACCATGAGTTCCCCGGGTAAATGGAGCGGGCACATTTTGACGTGTTGTGGGAAATTCCGCATCGTGGGAACATGGACATCGTCGCATCCATTAACACACAAGACGTCACCGTGTGCGCATAGTCAAGCAATAGAGTATTTCGTCCTGCCCGTTGTTCGGCGCGCGTTACGTCATTCCGGAAGTTATAGTGGATGCGGACGCCAGACAATACGTCTGTGTCCCGACGTGTCCGGGGCGATCGGTCGAGGCAATCACTTGGGCACGCTCCTTGCATATCGAAGAGAAATTACTCTGCTTGCTGCTTTGTGCGGGAAGAGACGCGCATTGAAAGAACTGCCCGCACGGGGTGGTTGGACAAGCAAGACACATGTCGTTCATTTTCAGAAATATGATTGGTATAGGCTGTTCACGGTAAAATGACCAATTTTGAAAGCCCTGCTTAACATCTACTTGTATGAACGTTGTGTATTCCTCTGGAAAATTAACATTGCTATGGGTCTCATCACTTTATTCATGCGTCGGTCAAATGAAACTGTGAAATTATTAAGGAAGTAAATACTTCCCAAACCTGCTCATGTTTACACTTCGATGCATTAAAAAAATATAAAGTGAAAGAAGTAATTTTAAGTTATCAAAATTGGTTACCTAACACTTTTTATTCTACGTTGAAATATGGAACTACTTGCCATCCATCGTTACCAACTTTACTGGGTGAATGTCACTCAGTGCGCCCATTAAAATATATGCAGGTAGGGATAGTGACTTATTTTTTACGTTCATTTCTAAAGTTCTCACTTTATCGTGAACAGCCTTTAATAGGTTTTTTTCGATAAGTAATTGCCTTTCGATTTCAGAAGTTATACTATTGATCTGGCTACTGCTACTTCAGATTAATACTAGATTAAATTTTAAAGTGGGCCGATTTCTGAGCCTTGCAATTAAAACACGTGTGAAATTTTATATTTGAATGGACACAATAATTTTTTCTGTTACTTTTCACGTAGACTATGGCGTTATTTTGCTATGGTTAATCGGGTTATAATCCGCCAAATCATACACAAGTAATGCATGTTCACTATTTAATGTACGAAGGCTGTTTCGAAAGGTCGTGTAGTGGTTACACTGCACCGATTCTATGGAAGCAATTCTGTTATGCCGGAATCACATAGCCCCGTCCAACACAGCACGACACGACCAAAAACGCAACCACGACACATTTCAATGTGACTACTTGAATTTACAGCACGACCGACACTACGCTTTCGGCATTTAACCTAACTATTTAGAAGGCGGTGATAGGCTACGTTAGTTTCAAAGGCGGTGAACAAGAAGGAAATTTGTAATACATTATGGTACCCATTGGTATCACTAATACATAAAAAAGTAAAATTATTATTTTTAGAGTTAGAGACAATAATTTTCAATTTATTTTTCTTTTAAGCTGCGTACTTACCGTTGTAGGGAAATCTTGTAATACAATTTCATTTTGCAAGGTTGTGCATTCTGTGCGTCGTGTCGCACGACACGACGAAGAATAGAAATAATATCTAATCCGAAATTACTGCTCGGACGACAAAATCGGCCGGACTTACGACGATCTATTGTATTTCATTAACTGTTGGCCGTCGTGTCGTGCACATTGGGGCTATGTGATTCCGGTATTATTGTCACACATAAAGTCAGCCTGTGGCGTGCTTCGTTTACTTGAGTCAATCTAACGCATAGTAGTACTTTTTAGCTCGGTATATAAAATTTGAACTGCATTGCGTATTATAATGGTGGGTGATATATATGTACTGTTTATAACCAGACAAAGGATCGCTATTGAGTGTTAAGTTACGCAAAAGTGGCCAGGGAAAACAAGGGTGGTTGAGTGAGGATGAACTGGGGGGTGGGGGCGGTCCCAGGAGGCCTGATCATACCTCTTCTCCAACAAAGTAATAAAGCTGTCCTGTTGATGTTTTAAAACTTAAGATGAAATAGAATCTGAATTATTTAAAATTCGTATTTTAATTGATTAATTTAATGTTGTTTCATCGAATTTGATGAGTGAGTGCCTTCTCCCAAGCCACGAATCGAAAGTTTAGACCTTGCAACTGCACAATCGGAAGTCGATATCCCCTCTAAGGAAACGAACGTCAAACAAGCGTTTGGTGAAGTATCGATGACAGATCGGCCGTATTCAAGTGGTGTAAGCAGTGTGCAGGCAAAGCAATGAGAGTGGGGCGACAAGCAACATTGTGCACCACGACAACCTCACGAAAGCAGAAAGAAGATACAAGTTCATCGGATTGTGAGTTGTCAGCTTAACTGAAGTATGCATGCTGAAAGTCAAAGCGTGCCTTGTAAATATCTATAAAGTAAGATGTTATATGATAAGTATGGCAATCCTACAAACAAGTAAAGCTGTTAACTGATAAAGTTGCAGGAACGTTGAAAACATAGAGAGATTTTTCCCGGCCTTCTGCTATACAACGCTTTCCCCACCCACCTCGTGCCATTACTTGTTGAGCTCAACATGCTGTAACCTTCTGCCTTTATCTCTCGTTATCACGTGAATAACGCAGTGTCTGTACTAACGTCGTCAGATTGATGACTTCAGTTCTTATGTACACATACGCCATCTGCAATGCTGTCAGAGGAAACACAAATAAGATCATGCAATTAATAATGCAGTTCTCAAAAAATTAATCGTGTGTATTAATAAATACAGTTTTTGTTATCACTGGCTTCTGTAAGAGAGTGAATTCCTTATAGTCCATTCATGGTTACTTCACACTATTCTGAAGCCCTGCTAAAGTTCTACTTCCAGCATATTCCTCCGCCTCGTGCAAACTAAGCTTAACTTAGTCTAGAAAGTTACGTCAAATGATAACGCACCGAATTCGTGCGCACTCATTTATGATAATATTTGTAAGAGAACTATTTCTTACTAAGTGCTAACAACACACATGTTTTCTCATTATTTTTATTCATATTAACTATAAATGTCGTATTGTAATTTATAAATTAAATGCAGGTAAAACTTCAATTTAACAAATAAATAAGATACTTTCATGTCAACATAGGTACGCAACGCTTGTAATACATGGCATATGTAGAAAATAACTAAACACGTCATACATGGGGAGAATTTCAAAGGTTTCGTTCAAAAAATGTGAAGAAACCGCGAATAGACCATAGCCGTCCATACCACCATGCTTCGTGACAAAAAAAAAGTCTCGGAAGAAGCTGGTTTACAATTTGAAACTTCTAGGTTTCGGAGGCCAAGTGAAAAATGAACGTAACGTTTGACCGCAGTTGTAATAAATAGCTCACTCTATATTTAAAGCCTATGCTGTACGTAGTAGGGTATGGTATGTTCGGGGACAAACGGCTTCCGGCAGAGGATCAAGAATTTGACCTTGACCTAAAATTTCCTTCCCCCCCCCCCCTTCCCAACAAAATCGTACGTTTTAGCCCAAAAATGCTTTAAAATTTCCTTATCCCTAAAAAATTTCCTGTTTTTCCACTAAAAGTTACCCGATTTTCCCTGATAAATGCTTTCTCCTCATTTTGGGTAACTGAAAGCTGCAGAAAGGCAAAAACGAGCTGATTTTAAGATTTTGAATGACTTCCTTAATGCTTTTAGCCTACATATTGAGGAGTCGATGAAAATAAAATAGTTTCAAAAACTATTTTTTTTATTTAAGATTTCAAAATATATTTATAATTAAAAATTTTTAAGGCGTAAGTATTAAGAGTTATATACACCGGACTCACCGGACTCAAGGCACATATGTTAGTAATATCATAATACAATTATTTTAATAAATTATTTCTTGTATTTTAAATATACTTTTATAATTGAAAAATGCAAAGGCATAAGTATTAAGTGTTATATATCACCAGACTCGTATTTTCAAGACGCATACGATGGTGATGTCATACCACCATTCTGTCTCGTTTTTCATGTTCTATCATTCCGTGCTCTCTCCCTCTCTCTTTCTCTCTTGTCTCTCTCTCTCTCTCATTCCATCTCTTTCTCTCTTTCGTTTCTCTTTCTCTCATTCCGTCTCTTTTGTTTCCCTCTTTCCCTCTTTCCTTTCTCTTTTGTCTCTTAGTCATCCGGCCAATTACTCACACTTGTTCGATTATCACATTTGCTCTACTCCACTGTCTATATAGTTCCTTCATCGCCTGCTAGAGTGCGAGGATCGTCAGTGTGTATATTTATTAACGAATTTAAATATCTAATTTTCCATACACAAGAAAGTATATAAAAAATTATTGTAAAGTACATTCAAGGCAGGACTTTGTAAAACATATTCGAATTCGAATACTTTAAATATCAATTCAATCGATTAAAAAAAAAAAACGATATTTTTTTTCTAATATTTTACCTTATTCAATTCGTTTTGACTTTTGTACGAAAATTAAATCGCCTAGTCTTGTAACCATGCATGCATGACCACACACACGTGTCAACAGTCCGCGAGCCAGCCGCGACAGGCCAAGAGGAGTGTAGTGACGTCATCAGCAGGAGTCGCAAGGGGGAAGGGGCCAAGTGTAAATGACCGCGAGGCACTCGGCTGGCCGGCCCTGCCAATCAGTCATATATGAAGCGATAGGCCTACACTTAAAAATAAAAATAGGCTTACTTAAAATTATATATATATAATTTTTAAATAATTACATAGAAAATAGGGCTGCAAGCAAGCGAATGTTTTCAGAAATTTTTGTAGGCAAATATATTTGCGAACTCTTAGGAGGCAGACAGTCACGAAATTCAGTTTACAAGTAACATTTCTAGCTCCAGGAATGTATGTTTAAGCCCGTTATGACCATAGTAATTAGCTTAAAATAATATTTTGCTATTGTAAGCAAAATCTAACAGACTTGTTATGGCAAAGGTTTAAAATAAGAGAGTAAAGAATCCGTATTTATTATTCGATTTTAATATTTATTTTATTTTCATTCTTCTAAGTTATATTTAAATTGTATGTAATGTATTGCTGAACTATGCAAAAAGTTCTCTCGACTTCATTTTCGGTCTCCTATCTTCAAGACTAAATATTATAGTATGTTAATTATTCACTGCCTCGACTATTTATGTAGGTATAAGTTTCCTACTCAGATTTTATTCGGTGTTTTTACATATGAATAAACCAATCACCATTGTATTCTCTCTATATATATATATATATATATATATATATATATATATATATATATATATATATGGCAGGGTACAATGCTAGCAAGATATTTAAAACATTTTTATTTGCATATTTACATATTTCAGACTACAAATATAAAAAAACAGAAACCTTAAATTTTCCACACCCTTAACCTAGTATCTTTACAGCAGCACAGAATTTATATAATATAATCTGCTTATATGCTGCTCAAGGCAGTCTACGCTAGCAAGCGTCCAACCAGAACCGTTGCCTATATAATCTTCTTCTTCGCTGCAAAGTTTTTTTTTTCAAGGTCTCTACAGCCCCTGGGATACTATCAACATTGTACAGTGCTTCATTCGCAGTCTTGAATGCTCGGTGACTGGTAGTTTCATCCAAACGCTGAGGCTTTTTGTTGATACACTCCAGCCAAAAATTGTATTTTATGGGACCTTCTTCAACTTCTTCTGTTAATTGATTGATTATCCTTTGTTTAATATGGTCCAGGTACGTACACATGTCTGTCGTACCTACAAAGTTATTTCCAATTACATAATCCTTTAAAGTGCCTTTGAATGCCGATTGTTTCAGGTAGAATCCGTTTGATGTGGTTTCACCAACAGCTAGTACATGTCGTTTCTTAGCTGCTGAAACTCAGCCTTTGCAGTTCCTGCTATGTTTTATTCAGATATATCGCACATTTGAACAGATACTTACACTTGATTCATTGCTGCATAGCACAGGAAGGTCCCTTCACGGAAGTAGTTCTTTCATACTTCCTAGCACCGTGACTGTAGGCAAATATCTTGTTACAGAAAAAAGCAACGAAGCCTTGACGAAGTCGCCGATGGCAACACTGCTGTAGGTGATACATCCGAAGAAGTCTATGATGCTGTTGGTGTCATACCTGATGAAACCGATGATGATGCTGCTACTGCCGCAGGTGTTCCTTCCGAGTACGCCAAAAGCACTGTGCTAACCTCAGGCATTGAACGACCAGCAACCTTTGGCTCCATAATATATTCCAGTTGCTTACACGAGCTGATACGAGGTATCTTACACGACTGCCACCGTCAAATTAAGCTTTCTACTTGAAACCTGGCTACTTATACACTCGCGAACAGCCTTCATACCGCCCACCATAACTCAAGTTTACACAAAATATAGAGTTCAGACCAGCCAAAACACAAACATCCCTGCCATCTGTTCTACCAACCAACACCTCTTATATCTACCTACCAACTATACCAACCACTGTAACTCTAGTATACCTCGATCATTCGTCCACACAGGCCATTCAAAGCAAGCGTATAGCCCATACCAATAATACAATCAACTTCCTCTCATACCATCCACCATGCCAACTGATATCAGTCAAAATATAATAACCACCCATAGCAAACACTCTTAACTAAAGAATGCCTTAGCAATTACACACAAACATACCTTCCACGCCATTCAACATACTCCAGCAATCGCAAGACAGATATTCTGGAAAACATATCACCCAACATACAATCCATGATAATGCAAGCGTACCAAGCATATTTTATAGTCCAGACCGAGCCTTGAGACTAAGCATGGTGCCTTCGGTGCTAAGTGTGGTGCGTCCAGAGCTTAGTATGGTGCTGACCCCTAAATGACCACAAAATTACCCCAACTTTACACCTAAATAATCCTAATGACAACAAAATGTCCCTTCACCCTTGACTCTTGACCCTTGGCTTTTGGCGCATTGGCCAGGTCCTGACCCCTAAAACCTCAGCCATTCTGCCAACAAAAGCCTTACCAAAAGAATGTTCCTACCACCAAGACCATCTGTTCTACTAACCATTATCAGACTAAATATACTAATAAGGTCCACTAGAATTCAAGCAGAGCTTAGCCCACACGGACCTTACCAAAATAATCACATGTCCAGTATTATTGACATGCCATCAAACACCAGCAAATATCATACCAGGCATTAATATAAATCACTCGATCAACCATCCATGCCAATAAAATTTCTGACCACTACACCTCAGACATACAAAAACAAAATATGAGTAATGCTGCAGACAAGGAGTACTGGGTACTATACCAACCATTACCCCAACATACTTCTGTCATGCCACACAGATCACATTGTATATGCAACATAACAACTACTCATTCCATACCACCTCTATGCCATCCATTAACCCCACCAACCAAAACACAATTGGTGACTTCCCTCCAGCATACCGGACATTAATATAAATCACTCTATCAACCAACACACTAGTTAATTATGACAACTATCCATACTATTAGCTTCTCTTACAATACCTACTGGTATCAAATCTCCAGCACACTTAAAGACCATATCGAATGGTACTGACTACTATAACCTGGTATTATAACTTTCACAATGACATTAGCTTGCCTTATCCATGCAATAGCGAAAGCCCTACAACCCAGAATACCAACATACTATATCATCTGAATATATCAACATACCACCACAACAAATAGCCATACCAACCAAAGCATACACCCCAAACCATATAATTCGCTCTAACCAAGCATACCTCAGACATGCTATTAACAATACAGATCACATCAATCACCATACCTCACCCCTACTTATCAATCATAACAGTCAACTATATTGACTACCATTTTACCCCATCTAACTTCACCATTTACACATATAAACAAGCCATACCAGCAGACAAGATAATCAAATATTCTGATCATAAGCTCCAACCATGCTATCATAAGATCAATACTAATAATTTAACCAACTATGACACCCATACAGTCTTAATTTCCCAGATACCATATCATACCATCTGATCAAAGTAACCAACCATATTAGCTAAGCATTCTGCCCCTCTCATACTAACTAAACATTCCATCAAAACATTCTGCTCTTACAAACTAATTACACTATTAAACCATTATCCCCAAACCATCGAAGCTATACATTTATCATACTGCCAAAACAAGCAAACATGGATCAGGTCATACCAATCAACATAATGACTATACCTACCATACAAGTAACTAATTGTACAACCAAGTCATACCGATAGGTTATACCATCAATATGTATAATTTATAAAAAAAACCAAATCATACAGGTAACCCACACTGGCATCATGTTACTCCATTAATTTCAGCTATTCCAAGAGACCATGCTCACCAAAAACATACTAGTCAGACATACTAACAAAACATATTACCAAAAACAAGCTACCTATAACAACCATGCAGAGAGGTCATACAGTACAAATATTCTAAAAGCACATTTGCCAATGATGAGCCTACATACAATTCATATTATGTTCAGACTGACCAACGTAATATTCAATCCATATATTTCGACCTTCTATACTAAACATCACACCGGTCATCATACCCCCGCCCTCGTGTTTAACAGCCATACAGGCAAGTCACACTCAGAGACAAAGCTATTCCATTAAAATAAACTCCCTCCTACCACCAACCCAAACTACTAAAATGTCCCAATCACACATTTTAGACATCACTACTGCCATACTGATAGGCCATACAAGCAAGACACACCACCAAACCAGTCAACCAATGAAAATACCCAGGTCATCATGTAGAACAATTTTAAAAACAAGAGAGACAACACTCACATCTCTAGCAAATCTCTCGAGAGGTTATATCTCTCGGACAGTTGACACGAATATGGCCGACCAACTTACAAAGGAGATGAAAGCGAAAGGTAGGGGAGGGAAAGTATATTCTAAGATTGCTGCTAGGGGAGGTGCATGTCGACGACAAGACATTTGTTCCCCACCACCTGACCAGAACACATTCACCTAATATGAAGGCCTGTGAGGGTATCCATACAACACTTGCGAATAGCATCTTTATCGTTCGCTACAGAACACATCTACTAGGCTATCGCATTACATAAAACATACATAGATCTGGTTCATCACACACAACCCTAAGCAAACATCTCAGTAGATGAGTGACTTTCATTGATCGTTTTGTCAACATCTCATGCGAACCAACATTTCTTGGGTAGAAAGCAAATATCCATTCTTACTTTAATTTCCACACACACACACACACACACAAACCAGCAATTCAAATGTTCCAGCAGAAAAAAAAACATTCTAACCATCAATACTCGCAGACCATATCATGCCACAACGCCCATATCTTACTGTCAGAACATGCCAATTACCGAACCAAATATTCCAAATTCTAACGATCCATACTATCACACCATGCCTTCAATTTGCAAAGACATGTTACCAGCAAAACTGACATATCACTCAGACAAGATATATTAAATCTCGATCCATTCATTACGACTTCCACCCATCGAAAAAAAAAAGTATAACTCATAATATTTGAGTTCATATCATACTCACTTCTTAAAAAAAAAAAAAAATAAATAAATAAATCAAATATCAATTTCTACATATTCTGCCAGACAAACATTCTAATACATTAAATACATGAACAGAACATAACAACACTCAGTATCTAGAATCCATTACATTAGACCACATCGGTTATACCAAGCACTTTCCTTCATACCATTCATGGCAACAACACAACCATATAAGCATTCCAATGGCATATTCCAGCGAATTACTCAGATAAACCATATCATCATCATCATCATCGTGCAGACTTATACTTCATCTTCAGTCAGATACGATCTCAAACAGCCAATATAGTGTCAAAGCAATTGCTACTGAATGTGAATAACATATCCCATCTCTCATTTATTAATCGAGGTTTCCCTTCCTTTATTCACTGGTGACTCTTTACTGGAAAAATAATTTGATCAAAAAGTATCGTTTGTCTCTTCTAATTAGCATTTAAATTGCCAGAAAAGTCCATCTCAATAGCTACATCAAACACATGTATGCATATAGTTAATGTAGATGGTATCAGATAGTCAAAGTTGGAACATAGCATTTCTGCTCCTGCACAGTGTCAGTTGATGATAAATTAATAAAAACAATACTCTTCCATACACTTTATCTTATTCCTCACACTTATCAAAAATACATAGTATTACTTACATATACTCAAACATATTCTCCATTCATCAAAAGTATTTATGATTCACACTAATTTTATAGCACAAATATTATTGTGAGCAGCCAAGGTACGCTTATTCGCAAATACAGCGCTGCAGTTAACACATATGTAGGTTTTGTAGCTGATGACAAATGGACAGCTACTATCTTCATGTGGTGTGGCGCTAAACCTAGTCACGAATATCTTGCTGCGATACTTCTACTCGCTTCCCGATGATCGACAAACAGTACCTTTACACTTTTTCTTATATCTATATAGGGTATCACTACGATTAAACACAGCATTGCACGTATCACAGTGGAATGACTTGAATGCTGGACTGAACAAGCAATGACTACTTTCATGTTGGCGCGCATAACTACTTTCGCTAAAAGTATTTCCAGAGTAACAACATTGATGCCATAATGCTTGTAACGATTCTTCAGAAACCCTTGCTGTCGTCGATACTGTTGGTATTACAGATGGTAAGTCTTCATCCATTGATGTCATCTTTAGCAGAGCACACGGTCATAGTAGATGGTTTCACTCGAGGCGATCCCTTCCGCCTCGGTCGTTGGCGAAATTACATCTGTTCTTACATCATGCAATCTTATATACTGCTTTCACAACAGAAAAATTAGTGTATGTTATCCATCTCACTGTAGGTATGCTGAGCATAAATATTTAAAAAGCAATATGCTTGATGCAGTATTATGCCAAGGATAATCAACCTCTTTATTATCTAACCTGCGAATTCATCCATCAAACAACCATTCGTCTTTACACTTATACATCTTTCAATGTTGGATACACCTTTTCTTTTTCTCTTGTAAACCCTTTTTTATGTCGTGCCTGCATCAAAAGTAATTATTTAGGTAGGTATTATTTAGGTATGCGAGTTCAGTAACTGTGTCGACTCTTGGAAGTGATTTAAGCTTTCCATATGTCACATTAGCTGAAAAAAAATTATCTGACTGTTGGAACAACAAACCATCATTTTCACTAAACCTCCTCGATGAGAGAAAGGCGTTTTAGACTATTTGTAGCGAAGACACACGCGCTGCTTTTATATGTCTAAAAATGATGTAGCTAAGTCTCAAGTCGCTCGAAATCAGTTAGAGAAAGAGACCTCTTTCTCGAACGACAGACGAACTGCGTATGAGACCATATGTGTCTCAACATATGTCTGAAAATTAATTGCATTGCCCAGGATTCGAAACCACGCTACCCTTACAAGATACTAGTACTTAAGTCCAATGTCATAGACTGTTCGGCAACCTAACAATTTCAGAAAACGTTTGTATAATGAAAACTCTTAACCTTATTCTTAGATGATGACATAAAATCTTAGCCTTACTTACCATCTGTTCAAAATATAGTGTTCAAAACAAAAAGAGACATTTTTGTTTACCAAAATTTCAAGTATGCCGAAAAAATCATAACACATTCGAGATTGGGAGCACTTTGAGAAAACCCATAGCCACGTTCACCCAGAAGAAAACACACTATATGTATAGTCCTGTCATATATATTCATGTCTATTCCTATATTATAGATAATTATATATATATATCTCATAGATTAATATATATTCCTATGTTATATATTACTACCTTTTATATATATAACTATCCCATATATATTAACATATTCCTATTCCATCATCTCTGCTAGCTTCTGCAGCTTCGCATCTAAGTCTTATTTCGCATCTACGATGTCTTCGGGTACTCCAGAGCTAATGGTATATACGTCAGTGTCATCGACTTCTTCGGGAGTGTACCTAGAACACCATTGTCTGGTGTTACTTGATGTTTTAGCTCCAGTCCATACTTCTCCAACAAGCCTGCCCGAGTCTTAGCCTTAACCATTATATCCCTGTGTCACTTTTGTATAATGCATTTACTTTCGACCATAATGTACGACGACATTAGTGCTTTCATTGTGCCACGAGTCCCTGTGGTATGTCAAATTTGTGTCACGGGTGTGGTGCACAGTTCAGCCATAGACATGCGAAGACCTGTAAAGGTGAAGTGTATTTCTCGTTCAGTACCTTGTTACCAGGTTTACTGACATCGGGCCTCTTGTGAAATTTTCGAGTTTTAGTTTTCAAGGTCATTGAAGCTCAGGGGGTCACAGTTAAGATCATCTGCATTCAATGTGTTGGTAGTAGTTTGTTACTTAGTATACTTGTTGACTTCTATGAATTTTTTGTTTTTTTTTGTTTTTCGTTTTCGAGGTAATTCAATGTCATGTATTCAAGGTTGATGCTGTCTGCATCTACTGTGGCGGTAATAGTCTTTAATGAATTATGCTTGCTGACTTGTATGAATTTTTATCGAGATTTTGTTTCCAGGGTCAATCAAGGTCATGGGGACAAGGCCAAGGTAATCTGTATCCAATATGGTGGTGGTAGTTAGTAATGTAATATACTTGTTGATTTTTATGTATTTTTTCGAGTTTTGGTTTTCAATGTCATTCAAGGTCATGGGGTCAAGGTCGAGTCAGTATGCATCTAATATGGCGGTGGTAGTCTATAATGTAGTATGCTTCCTGACATTTATGCATTTTTTTCTCGAGTTTTTTGTTTTCAAGATCGTTCAAGGTTATGGAGTCCAGGTTGAGGTAGTCTGCGTCTGATATGGTGGTAATAGTTTTTAATGTATTGTGATTGCAGACTTTTAGGTATTTTTTCTCGAGTTTTGGTTTTCAAGGTCATTCAAGGTCATGGGCTCAGGGTCGAGGTAGTCTGCATCTAATGTGTCGTATGGGTGATGTCTATTAAGATGATGGTTGCCTACCGAGTCGGTGGCCTCCCTTAACGTATTTATGTTTTTTTAATAAAAAAATTAATGATGTTTTAATAAATTTGTAATTTTATTTTTTTTTTATTTTTAAGAAAGTGAGAGCATGCCAATATGATGCCGAACGCTACTACTTAGTTGTGTTGCTTACCAAGATGGCGGATAACTTAATACACTAGTGCTACCTAGGTGATGTAAGCATATGATGCTTACCAATATGGTGGTGGAACATACACAACTAATTGGGCGAATATAAGTGTAAGACAATCTCTGAAACAAATGACGAGCAAAAAACCAATATGGCTGCCTCCAGTAACATATAAAGAAAAATGATGGCCTCCAGTAATATATAAACAAATATGGCGGCCTCCAGTAACATATAACCGAATATGGCGGCCTCCGGTAACATATAAACACATATGGTGACCTCCAGTAACATTTAAACAAAGGACGAACGAATAAAAACAATATGGAGGCCTCCAATAACATATAAACAAATACAGTGGCTTCCAGTAACATATAAACAAAGATGGTAGTCGAACGGAGCTGAGAGACAACCTCCGGTAGCATGTAAGAAACGACGAAGGAAAAATTTAAGATGGCTGAATGAGTATAGGTGAGGGGAGTGGAAGCGAAGGAGTCAGCAGTTTGCTGATGTCGAACAGAGGTTAGTAATTATTGTAGGTGCGGGGAGGGGAAAGCCTGTAGAATTGTAAGTTTTTAAATAAATTTTTTCATGATTTTTTTTTTTTTTTTTTTATAAATTTTGATTATATTTTTTAAGTGAATTTTAAGGGGAAAAGAGAAATTGTTAGGCAAAATGGCTGCCAGGGGAAACAAATTATTAGTAAAAAATATTAATAATTCTTCAAAATAATTTTAGTAATAATTTTTTTTGTATATATTTTTATGATTTTTTAAATATAATTTTTTTAATTCTAAATTTTTATAAGGTTTTTAACTATTTTTTAAATAAAATTTTGTAATAGTATTTTTTAAGCGATTTTTAATCAAGAAATTCGTAACAATTTTTTTTATTTTTTTTTAGAATTGTTTCGCAATTTTTTGAGTTTTTGGGGTCAGAGGTCACCGGGGTCAAGGTCACGGGTCAAAGGTCACAGTCGACGTCAATAACATCCAATATGGCGGACGGTGACGTAACAATATGGTGGCGGCCTAATACAACCCCTTTTCCCTACTACTCACGCGAAACTACATTCTCTCCGTCGTTGCCAACTTTACTAGGTGCGTGACAGTTCAAAATATACGCAATGTAGGGACAGTGGCATTTTTCAAAGTTTGATCTCAAAAGTGCTCACTTTGCCGTGCACAGATATTAAGATAGGAAAAGCTAAATTTAATGACCATAAATTTTAATATTACATTCGCAGCACAACGTCAAGTCATCGAACTATGTTTATTAATTTGTAGCCAACCTAACTGGAAGCAGGCATATGGGTGTGTACTGATAGATGTATTTACGGGCAGTGATATTTTTCAAAGTTTCTCTGAACAATCTTTACCGATCTAATAACTCTGCTGTTCGCTATAGATTCAGCTCTAGAAACAAATAATCCCACTAGACGACTGTCTGATATATATTTGAGCTGCAACGAGGCGTGTGTGACACGGTCCATTATCGGTTACTTGCAAATGCGGTATTCTGAAGCCCTGATAGAGTTCTATTTTTCAGGATATTCCTCTGCCTCATGCCAGCAAAACTTAACAACGCACTGCATTTGTGCGGAGTTTGACAACTATTTCTAACTAGGGCTGAACCAACATAAATATATTCTCTCGTTTTTCATTCATTATTACAAACGATAAGTAAAATATAAGAAAAATTAAGTTCGATTTAACGAAAAATAATTTAATTTTATGTAAACCGAAGTATAGAACGCTTGTCATACACGACGTACAGTATTTAGGAAACAACTAAATATGTCATACATGGGGCGATTCTTCAAAGGTTTGTTAAAAAAAAAGTGAGGATACGCTGTGAATAGACTATACCAGGGGGTCTCTTGCCACCCATTGACCTCTCGAAGGATCAGGGAAGCTGTGGCTCCAGATAGGCGCTCGTGCCAGCAGTGCGCAGCAGCTAAGTAATTGGGTGAATGAGAGTTCTGGCCGAGGGTGGTGGTGGTGAAAGGGGGGTTATGGGGCTGGCGCCCGTGTTCAGCTAATTATCCTGGGGCGCCCTCTTGTTGGCGCGGTTAATTAACAAACAGCGTGGCTCTTCATAATCTCCGGCCCGGTCGATATTCCCCATCTACCTATGCCAACTGCCGTAATTCGTGGGCCGCGTACTCTGGAGCGTGTACGCCAGGGACGGATCCCGAGAAAAAAAAAAGGGGGAGGTCACAGAAGACATGGTCCTCCCACCCCCATATAAATTCATATTTTAATTGATTAATTTAAAACCATGATTTAACAGAACCCTCCACCCATGTCACGAATCGAAAGTTAAGCGTAGGCGTGCACAAGGTGGGCCAGGTGGATCGATAACCCCCCCCCCCCCTTTTTTTTCCCAACGGTTCTAATATGGCAATTCTGTGGAATTATATGCCTTTCTTATACCAAACGTTCTCTACTAAATGGAATACATTGTGTGTGTGTAGGCGTGGAATGGTAGAATGTTCGAACCTACAGCCTTCCGAATATGGTTGTTTGCCTTCGCATGGTATCCGACTAGATTATAAACATTGATCATTCTTGTATGTATGATATATATGGCGAAACTTTTTATAGAATTTTGCATCAATATTTTTAAGCTTGCATTATAACCCTTGTGGCTTGTTTAATGATGCAGGGATGGTTTTCAAATACATTTTCTTCCCTCGTATGTTACTATGTTTACGAAAAGTGTAAATTTATGGTATATTTAGGTAACCCAGAGTGGTATCAAGCGATGAATGTTTAGGTATTTACTTACGTCTGTTTATGTGTATGTGGAAATTATAGTAAGATCAGTTATTTACTTTTTACCCCTGAAAAACGATCGGTGACAGTCATTCGACTGTTGAGACGTTTGCATAGGGTTGTGTGCGTGTTGGACGAGTTTTAAGTATGTTTTGTTTCATTACGATTGCTTGTTAGATATGTTCTGTATCGCTAACGGTAAAGTTGGTATTTGCCTGGGTTTTATGCTCACCCTCGTGGACTTTTGTATTAGGTGTTTGTTTTTTGTTCGGGCGGTGGGGACCAAATGTCTTGTCGTCGACACGCATCCTTAGCGACAGTGTAAGAAGTAGTGTCGCCTTCGTCTTCATCTCTTTTGCAAGTTGGTTGGCTGTACTCGCGTCTACCGTTCGAGAGATCTAGTCTCTCGGGATATTTGTAGAGAGACGTGTGCATGATCTCTCTCTCTCTCTCTCTCTCTCTCTCTCTCTCTCTCTCTCTCTCTCTCTCTCTCTCTTCTTTATAACTAATCTTTATGATGACTTAAGTGTTATTTACACAATATTAAAATAATATTAACATACATTTAGTTAAATGGCATGTGCATAATAACCTTCATCGGGATTTGAAGTATAGAATATAATACCTAAAATCTAATTACCAAAGTTAGGTTTCATGTAGACATATATTTATTTATTTATTTATATGTATAATAAGTTAACTATGACACGTTTCGAAGCAATACAAAACCTTGCTTTCGATGGGAGTTGAAGCAAGGCTTTATATTCTCAGTTAGGTTCAATGGGAAATTTCTGAACTATCTTGCGTGAGAGGAAAATGTATGGGAAATTAGGTTAACAATAAAAATTATTTACTGTTTAGCATAAATCAATATTGACAAATATTTCTAAGTATAAGACATGTTTTTATAGCTATAAGGTATGATTTTTGACGTATAAAGTATTTTTTTTGGTATATGGTATGTTTTAGGTATAAGAGATTTTTTGAGGCATAAGGCAATTTTGAGGTGTAAGGTATGTTTTTGAGGTATAAGGTATGTTTTTTGAGGTTATGTTTTTAGAGATATAAGAGATGGTTCTTGAGTTATAAGTTATGATTCTTGAGTTATAACATATGATTTTTGAAGTATGAAGTATGTTTTCTTGAGGTATAAGGTATGTTTTATGAGGTATAAGGTATGTTTTTGAGGTATAAGGTATGTTTTGTAGTATATGGTACGATTTTTTAGGTATGGGGTATGATTTTTGAGGTATAAGGTATGTTTTTTTAGGTATATGGTATGTTTTTTATGCATAAGTTATGTTTTTGAGGTAAAATGTATGTTTTTGAGGTATAAGGATTGTTTTAGAGTGTTAGTCATGTCATACAGGTTTGTGCTGAATTTGTCATTACTAAAGTGTAAGAATTTTTTTAAAAAGATTTTTTTATCGGTATGCTATAGTTACATATATCTGTAATGCATTTTGTGAATGTGTAGCCTTTTTAGTTAAAACAATCGCCAGCATCTTTTACGCGAGTCCGTTGTTCTCCCTTCCATAGGTGTTAGGTAGTTCTTTGATGTTCGACGACCTATGATAGCTTGGTAGAGAAACGATGTAGACAGAGTGAGATAGGTATTGGAATGGTATATTGTTTACATGTTTGTTGTTTAGTGTGTTACAAGATGATATACATATAAGATATGCATTATATCAAACATATGTTAGTCGGAAGTTTGTGTTGGTTATGGTAAGATGTGTACATAGATTGAAATTAATCATGTTTTTAATAATATGCAAATGCTATTTATAAGTGAGCTTGGCAGTATATGAAGCAAGAAGTACGTTCTCAAACCTATAGTTTTATTCCATTCTCGTTCGTTGCGTTTCATCGATCGGTGGGTAGATGGTTTCAGCTTATTACATTATACTTGTGTGTAAATAGTCTCGCTAAATATTCATTATTTGATACACATATTTTATTCGTGGTGAAGCAAGTACTCAATTCTCCCGATCTAAGTCTATAGGGCAACCCCTAGTCTAACATCATAGATTATGACCTCAATAACAAATTTGTTTTTTAATATTTTTTTTCGTATTCCTTAAGTTTACATAACAGAGTCTCTTAATTTGTTGAAGGGAAGAGCATCATCGTCTGTGTAGATAAACATGGCGGTCCCATAAGGTGGAATTGTTGGTGTTAGAGTACATGTGTTGTAATTCTTAGATAATGAACAATCATATGTACATTATTTATGTAGCCTAGTTTGGATTTATATGAATATTTTTGGAGAAAATTTAGCCTCTCAAAGCAGTTTTTGCCTATATACGGAACATAATTTATGCACACATTGTATCCACTGTCGTTAAACAACCAAGTATGTCTTTCTTAAATTTTCCATGGTTATGAGTATAGAGCAAATGTTTGAAAGTAGTACTTAGTTCAGAACTTCTATGATGAGAAGGAGATGGAATTCATTTTACTAGAAGCATTAATATTTAAATGTGCAATAAAAGATATTTAAAGGTATTGTTATCTTGGCTGGATTGATTGGTTGGAATATTTTGGAAAGTAAGTCGAGTGGTATGATTTTAGTATTATAGGCTGAAACGGTCTCATAATATTATCGTGTCTGTTTTTGTATGATATGTTGGTATCTGTGTCAAGTATTTAGTTTTGCTTATAAAGTTTAATGCTATGGATTTTGCAAATGTCTTGTATGTGCAAATGAATTGTGTGAGTGTGTATGTATGTGTTATACTGTTTTGTGTGTGTGTAAGTGTGTTTTTGTGTTTTTGTGTGTGCATGTGTTTAGTTTATATCGGAATGATAAAACTATATATAGGAATGAAAAAACTTCCTATCGGAATGAAAAATATAAGTGTCGAAACAATATGGAAATACTACTTTTTGTGGTTATTCATCGCGTATTACACCAATCTATTTACCTTGATGGGTCTCGCTCATTGCTAACTGTTTAAATTTCAATGTGTCTTCTGGGAATCGAACTCAGTAGCATCCCAGTCACCGCCATCAGAGGTCGCGTTTGATGATTATAACTTCAACATATCAGAAATTATGACTAACTATGCTTATAAAAGGGCTTAAAGCCTAATTGACCCTAGCACTCTCTTTGACATTGGGGACGATGCATAGGATATTAATCTGATTACTATGGCTTCAACCGTATGGGAATTATGATTACCTAACGATAATAAAATGGGTGTGTTTAACTCTGTGGTCTTCTTTGTTGTCGGGGTTGATGTGCATGTAATGAATTTGATGACTATAGTTTCAACACATCATAAATTATGAGTACTCATGCTTATAAAATGGCTTAAGGTATAATCGACCCTACCACAATGATTTGCGTATGGAGCGATGTGTATATCTTACAAATTTGATCACTAAAACTTCAACAGATCGTAAATTATGACTAACTGTGCTTATAAAAGGACTTAAGGCATAATTGACCTTACCACCATGATTGGCATATAGGGCGGAGCGTATGTTATGAATTTTATGCGTATAGCTTCAACAGATCGGAAATTATTACTAAGTATGCTTATAAGTTCGTGAGGTTTGATACAGAGAAACTATGCTTAAAACATGAGCTGTGGTAAGGTAAGGGCTGTGTTGCATTTGATGCTTTGACTGGTTTGATAATTAATTTTTAATAAAAAGATTGCTTCTATGTCTACAAAATTCTATATGGCTTTGAACAAGTGTGAATAATCAACATTCATAATGTTAATTTAACATTCGATTTGAAAACATATATCTAAAAATATATAACACTTGGTATATTTGCTAATGCATTTACATGCTTATAAATCCAATATGGTGATTGTTATAGTCTCATAATCATATTTTCTAACGATATATTATCATGTGAATCATATGAATATGTAAACATATCACTCGATACAGTTGTTTGAAATAGTTAAATAAAAATATATTTAGTTAAAACACATAATTTTATTCATAAAATTATGATTATTCATAAACGATGTTAATGACATCATATTCGAATTCTCCTTGAAAATATGGTTTTGTGAACATACCGCTCGATATAATTATTTTAATAGTGAAATAAGTTATATTACATTAAGTACAATAAATACATAACTTTATTTATAAATGTATTAATAGTTATTTATAATTGAGGTTTGTAACATCTTAATAGAATTCTCCTTGAGAATATGGTTCCGTGGACATATCGCTTGATATACTTATTTAAAAAGTGAATTAAATGTTATTAAATTAAATGCATAACTTTATTTATAAATTATGATCGTTCATGATCAAGGTTTGTGTTATCAAATAGTACAAAACCATCTTGAATATTCAAATGCGCATATACAGTAGTTGGTTCATTTATATGCACATTATTTAGAGTACCATTGTTACTCATTTCTTGCTAGCTCAGTTGACTGAGGCGTTTGTCTACGGACTCAAAATTCAGCAGTTTGACCCCGTCCTACTCCATAGCTTTTTATACTGTATTAAACCATTACCTCCAGCCTACACCAACGCTCTTGCCAGAAGATAACGATATCAAGCAACCCTAGCGCTGCCTAGCAGACCACTCTGAAACTAAAATGGCAGCCGAACTATAGTGGCGCTCCTGTCAGAAAACTCTATAACTAATAACAGCATATCTCGTAGGGGAGGAGGGGGTGGGGTGGGAAATGTGAAAGCCATTAATCAAGAGCACACCTCAGGGTAGGGGTAGGAAAGGTGAAAGCATTGAGAGTAGATCTCCCTGGGGGTTGGTGGAGAATGCATAAAAGGAAACTATCTTAAAGGGTGGATGGAGGGTGAAAGCAATAATACAACTGCAATGGTCAAGTGGCAGAATGTCTCAAAGGAAACTAGCTCTCAAGGGTTGGTGGGCATAGGAGGTGGGGTGGAGTGATGATATGTAAAGCGGTTGCGCAACACCTCCCCCGGAAGGTCTAGGAACCCGTCATTAGAAAGGTGGGGAGGGTGAACCACTCACACAAGTCCCTGGGTACTGCAACGTTGGTAAGAGGAGCAGTGGGAAGCAGAAGTGCATCTCAGACCCTGCTGCTGCCCCTACCGCTATATGTTGTTCCATTAACAATTGGTCATTTATAAGTTCCAGCATTAGTAGACACTGGTGCATCTGCGTCTATTTTGAAACAGGACACGTGCAATAAGGTTATGTGTGACACGCCGATTGCCAAATTGCAAATTAAAAGAGGTGAGTCAAAGTCAAATGTGGATGCCATGATAAAAATTAAGATTGAACATTTATCTTGGAAAGTACAATTTAGAGTGTTTCAAAACGTATCGCATGACATAATAATGGGTCTATATTGTATCGATGTGGAGAATAAAGTGGTAAAATTTAGTTTTTCGCCTGAGACCGTAATTGCATTGCAAAATAAGCCGTCAACGTGTCGTAAAATTCAGCTGCCACAATACACGGATATGGTAACAATTCTTCTACTCCAGCTGTGATTAGGCCAACATTGCGGACATGGGACGATTGCTCTACAAATCATAAAATGTCAAAAATGTCTAAGTGCCAAAGTAATCGTGGTCCGTCTACTAGATGCAGAACAAACAGATTGGGATGAGTCATACATAGCCTCCGGTGACCTTTGAGTGTGTTGATTATTGGGATTTTTAGTAAAGAGTTTTAAAAGCACAGTTGGGCTTTGGTGTTGCGTAATTTGTGTGCCCAGGGTAATTTTGATCATTGTTAGCGTAATTTGCTTGGTTCGTTTACACTCAGTTTGTTCCCCCTTCGTTATACTACTCGGACAGATGGGGCCACAAGTCACAGCGGCTGGTGGTAGAGGCCTTCTATTTTAAAGTGTGTGCTTTTATTGAACCCAAGCTTTGATAGGGCTACTCGTCGCCTTGGAAATTCATAATGGTAATAATGTTAAATTTTAAATTGATAAATGTCTTTTTTATGAGATTCGGCTGTATTGGACACGCACAGCGTGTTGCCCGTTTTCTCGTAAATTTTTATGCTTGACAAAATAATCAGAGACATTCAATTTATAATTATTTTGTACCGCGTCGTTCATGTTATCAATGTTAAAAGGAATAGCATGTGTTAATTTTTCATGCTTGGTAAATTAATCACAGATTTTCAATTTATAATTATTCGTCTCGTGTGGTTTATGCAATCAATGTTAAAAGGAATTTGCGTGTGAAAGTGGAGAAAGGTTTTATATTTCCAATTTGAATTCTGGAAACTGTACGCCCTTTTAAAATGTCCCTATACTATACAGTGTTTTGGGAAATGAATGATGAACATAGACATTAATTGATGTTTGAGAAATGCGTAATTGATATGAAGGCAAGGATTGTTTCGCTTGTTGCGTATGTCTGTTGTTGTTACGACAGTTCTAGGCAATTGAAGTTCAAATCCAACCCCGAGATATTGAAATATTATGTGTCAATTATGGAGATATTGCGAGATTGAAGGTTTCACACAGAAGGCTTACTAAATGTGAAATTGTGTATTGGAGCTTTATATTTGAGGGTGAAAAAACCCTTTTACTATGGTGTAGTATTTATATTGGCGCTATACATTTGAGGGAAAAGAGCCCCCTTATTAATGGTGCAATACTCGGAATAATTAGTGATAATAATTGTTTTACACCGAATAGTAAAATGAGTGTAATTGGCTTATGTAATTGTGAAATACACATGTATTTTAAATATTTTATTTGCTTTAAAAATACGTAGCCTCATTGGGGTAAATCAATGTTTGTATTCTCTCAAATTGTCAATGGAAAGACTGAATGTTATGGAATGAATTAAAGTTTACTGCTGGAATTGTGTATTTGATATTTGTGACCCCATCACAAAACACCAGGTCAATATCGCTTGATATGCGATTATAGGAAGGTAAATCAGAAATAGTGCGTTGATTCATATCCTGCGCCTGTCATGTAAACAGTTATTCAGCATTTGTAGAAAGATAAATACTTTTCAATTTTGGTCCTGAATTCCGCTTTCTAACAGTGCGAAATATACCCTGAAAGTAGCTGTAGTGCCGTTAGCATTTTGTACATAATGGTGTTTGTACCAGTGGACGCATTTGCTCATGTGAATTAATTCTGGCCCACAAGCCATGTCAAGGGTGTTAAATTGTTATTAGGACGGTATCTTTTTGAGTTTATAGTTACGTATATTAGAATAACACCTCGAACACCTACGGATAGTGTTATACGCCTTAAGGGAGGCTGGCCTAACTGTAGATCCAGAGAAATCAGTTGGGCAGAACAGCACGTATGGTGTCTAGGTTTTATTAATTCAGAGGGAAATTTGCGCACTGACCCCGAAAAAATTAATGTGTCAATACTCTATAGCCTAAAAATCTACGACATGTAAACAGATGTAGAGAAATTGTTGCTTTTTATATTAAATCTATTCCAAATTTTTCAGAACTTTCAGAACCATTAAACTGGAAAAAAGTAGATTTTGTGTGGAAATTTGAGCAACAGAATGCTTTCGAAAACAAAGAAAGTTTAGCAAATCCTCATATTATAAATTTGCCCAATTTCAACGAAGAAAAGTTCTTTACATTGTGTTGCAAGTTCCATTGCCGTTGGAGCGTGTTTGAGTCAAAATAAATATGGCAACTTAGTTCCAATAGTTTACGCCATTAAATTTTTAACTCAGGTGGAACGGAAATTTAGTATTTTTTGAAAAATAGTGTTTAGGTTGTATATGGCTATGGAAAGATTTTGGATTATTTAGGTCATACTCGGTTTACTTTATTCACAGTGTTGAGGGCACAAGTGAGAGGAGAGCTGCCCACGAGGTTGATGCCTGCCCGTAGTCGAGGACGACGTCCCGCAGGAGAGAGAGAGAGAGAGACCAGGGGACAGCGGGGTAGGCGCTGACGATGAGTTGACCGGCAGGCCACGGACGTTAATACGGCCGACACTCCCCCCTCCCCCTTGAGAGATTCGTAAAATGGTGCGTGTCGGAGGTTGGTCGTCCAGCGAGGCTGGAGCGATCCCCGATCAGCGAGTCTGCCGATGCTGGAGCAGCGTCGGGCGGAACCAGTGCTGAGGTGTTCCAGGAGCTGGATCGAGACCACGCTTGGACAAGCCGTCCTTCTTCACCACATCTTCATTACACGAGCCAACGGAGGAGTTCCGACAATTCGAGGCTGTCAGTGGCAGGTTATCTTGAGTAGAGTGCAAGGGCGAGCAGGGTGCGATACGAGTCGGGAAGAGCGACTAATGCAAACTAAAGTAATTATTGAACCAGAGGGGAATTAATAATTACTGATTAAGAGATAGGGATTTAACGTAATATTTATTTTCATTATAAACTAAGATAGATGAGATCTGAATATAAACTAAAGGTAGAAGAAGTCGAGATGAGTAACGTTTAGTGCATCAGTGTAATTTGCAATTGTAGTTGAGAACAGATTTGATATTGTAATAAAAAGTGAATTTATAACGAAATTGGCGGTAGTGAATTAGAAGAGTTAATACAGTAATCCTGGTACTTAGTTGGGGGCCTTAAGCCAGTGTGTACACAGTGGTTGAGCTAGGATATAGATAGGATTTACACCTGGTTAGGGATCACAACAACAGACAACCAAGCAGTGAGTTAATACTTTGGGGTGGTTGTGAGATTAGTTAGGACGTGAGCGTCAACTTGTCCACTGCCGTTGGTATATATGTAAATTGTAATATCCCATTATGTTATATAATGTAAACATCAAAAATTCCCTAAGTTCGAATTTTCTTATCTGATGTGACGTCAGTTGCATCGGAATTTTCCATTGAAAGGTCAACTGATAACGTGTGTTCTTATTACGAAAGGTCAAGGCGTTAAATCGCGGCAGTGGACAAGTAAAACTAGTGAACGGATGTGCTGTCTATCATGTACTGTGAAGACGAGTTTGAGGAAATGTTTTCAATAGTATAAATGTTTTCGAAATAAACACATTGCAAAAGCTTCCCAGTGCTTTTATAAATATAAAAGAACGCCAAAATTATGATTCTGAATGTCAATAGATATTGTCTGAAATTAAAATTGGGAATTCTGACTGCAGGACATAAAGGGTTTCTGGGAGAATGGACGAAAAAGGGTAAATTTTTTATTTTTGTAACGGAAAACTTAAGAGCTATGATATTTAAGTATTAACATGAATCCTTTTGTAGTGGACATGTATGACGGGACAAAATTATTACCCGTGTGTAAGAACATTTCATGTGGCCCGGAGTGTGTAACGATCTTTAAAATGGGTTAAGTGTTGCAGTACGTGCCATTATTCGAAACCGAAAAACCATAAACCATAAGAAGAGCATAATTGCAAATCAAATTATATCCACTTCTGTAAAATATTGAGTTTCTCATGTCTATGTACAGTTTAAAACTGCTCACAACTTGTACATTTACGTTTGGTGTAAAATAAATTATATCCTTATGGTAACAAAACTAAACGTAAAGTTGTTTGGCGCAGATAGAGTTATATCCAAATACATGTTTGCTGCGAAAAAAGTTCTATCCAATATTGCTTTGTTTGTGTTACAGAGAGAGAGCGCTTTAGACGTTTGCGCATTATCTGACTACTACAATAACTATGTTTAATTTATAGGTTAATGTGAGCGACTGACTTGTTATGTATAGTCTGTGGTATTTCATTGTAAATATTATTAATTGAATGCTTTGGTGACTGGAGTGTGATGGAAGTTTGTACACTCTTATTTCATTGTGTGACATCTCCTTCCACCGCCACAACTTCCCTCCCAACCTCCGCCCACCTCACACTATACCGGATGAGGAATGAAAGGAAGTAATTCACAAAACCTTCGAAACCCCAAAACAATAATAAGCAGAGTAACAATTTTCTGTGTATAAACTAATAAGAATGGGTGGGTGTATGAGTACACTTAAAACACTGATTGTCTTTTTCTTAATTTAATGAATTCCTACTATTTTTCTTGTAACTACATTTTCACAAAAATTTCTTCTATAATTATTCCTAAAGCCATTTCCCCAATGGTACATGAAAACTTCAAAACTGGAAAAGTCCCGTGTCTCTTTAAGAACAAAATATTTTCAAAACCCGGTCTCTAGTTGAATACATCACACATTTAAAAAAAAAATTTGCCTCTAAAAATAGAATACAAATATCTTTGGACAATTTGACAAAATCCCTTATGGGTCTTTACATTCAGGCATGTGCATTTAAAGTTTACCAAAGAATTGTAAAACATTCCATATTTTCTTCATATATAAATATACTTATAAGAGAACAATCTTAAAATATATAACTGAAACCGATTGTTTCAGGACAACAGGATTTCAACCTTGCCCTTTTTTGTAACTGTTTCAATCCAACCCAAAATCATGAATACCCCAATTTTCTCACATACATGCTTTAGATTGAGGGCATTGTCCGCACTGGTACACCAGTGGTGTATGTATTGCTCTTGCATCACTACCACCACTTCAATCAGAATCAAACACTCACATATGGAAAGAGCCTGAGGGCATTGCCCCAACTAGTACACCAGAGGTGTGGGTATTGCTCTTGCATCACTACCACCACTTCAATCAGAATCAAACACTCACATATGGAAAGAGCCTGAGGGCATTGCCCCAACTAGTACACCAGAGGTATGGGTATATGCTCTTGCATCACTACCACCACTTCAATCAGAATCAAACACTCACATATGGAAAGAGCCTGAGGGCATTGCCCCAACTAGTACACCAGAGGTATGGGTATTGCTCTTGCATCACTACCACCACTTCAATCAGAATCAAACACTCACATATGGAAAGAGCCTGAGGGCATTGCCCCAACTAGTACACCAGAGGTATGGGTATTGCTCTTGAATATAATCAACACGCACGCACATTCATTAAATCATATATTTCATTTTTCACCCAGTCCAAAAGTCTTTTGTCCTTTTTCCATATTTTCTTCAAAACCCCGGCCCTCCCAGAGAATCACCAACTTCAATCACCATTACCACAACAAAATTACTCTTGCAGTTGAAATCTAAGTCTGCTCCCGCACTTAAGTAGAAATGGTCGACTCGTACTTCAAAACAAAGTCCTCTAGCAGTTATTTTATGCAACACGTATGTTCCGACTCTCAATAGCTCAGTACAAGTCCGTCATTCCACTTGCAGAAAGAAAATGCGAAGTCCCTGCACTTCTCTGCCCATGACTCTCCAATATCTCAACCTCACAGAAACTAAGTTCCTTTTCCACACATGCGGCAATGTTTCATAGTCCCGACGTATCTCTTTCGGCGATTAAGTCCCAACATCTATACCCCACAGAAACTAAGTTCCTTTCCCGCACAGGCGGCAATGTTGCAAAGTCCCGACGTACATCTTCTGGTGACTAAGTCCAACATCTTTACCACTTAGAAACTAAGTCCAAGAGCTGCCAAAATTCTATCAGTCCCAAACTAATACTTAGCTAATTTTGTCTTAGAGCGAAAATTTTGCAGTGTCCCCGTAGTTGGCAACAATTTCATCCTGCTGGTTCCTGGCTCCTAGTGCCACATCCCACCTCCTTCCGATCCACCCAGCTACACCTGTATATATACTCCGGAGCGACCCCCTCCACGCAAGCCCCCTCTCCAGAGACCACGTGACCCAGCATCAGCACTCTCTTTTCAAAAACATTTTTAATTTACATTTTTAATAAAGCCAATCTAAACATAGTCAGGTAACACAACCCCTTAACACTCTATGCCGCAACCTAAAAAAACAGGCATGTGCTGCTGTATATAGTCCATTCATGCTTTCTTCGGCCTTTTGGAATCGAACCTTTGAAAAATCACCCTAGGCGTATTATGTCAACCTGTTTTTTCCAATAGCTTGTATTCCACAAATATTTGACACTGTAATTAACTTTAGAGTACTGTATTATTGAATAAATGAAACTTTACCTTAGTATATTCTATAACTTGTAATATTTATTTCGCATTAAATACGAATTAACAACAGCGATAGCAGCGACGTATTGGCAATGGCCGGCAAGAAATAGTTCACAGTTACAATATTTTTAAACCTCGTTTTTATGTATACTATTTGTAAGTTAAACGTTGCCAATTGATATATTTATATTGTTAGGTAGCACTAATGGAAACACATTTAATTGCTGCAGTTAAAAATATCCGTGCAAATTCCCGTGTGTAGGCTGGTGTTTTTTTTCCGTCCGGAATAATGGTTCAATAAGCGAAGCAGAGCGTGTCGTTCTCTCTCTCTCTCTCTCTCTCTCTCTCTCTCTCTCCTCTCTCTCTCTCTCTCTCTCTCTCTCTCTCTCTCTCTCTCTCTCGGGAAGTTCGTACCACCTGTGTAGGAAAGGTATACATTTTGTTATTTCTAATTTAAGCACATTTCACACTAATTACAGCAACACTAATGATGTTTGAGATTGTAATTTACAACTGAAACGAGATTTATTGTTTAAATACCTATTATATGTTATTTAGATGCAACGACATATTTTAGATGCGATGGCGCGACACAGCTCGTTGCGCGACACTTACAAATCCAGCAGGTTGGCAGACGTGGAGAATGTATACTTGTTGTCATAGAGAGTTTTAGTCAGTTTCGTCTCTTTTATCCATTACATACCATAAAGGCAGGTGAAATACGTATGGTAGTTATGCAGAGATTATATAGTGTTTTGGGTTGCCCGTATTTGTAGTAACTGACAACGCCACGTATTTTCTTTCCAGAAATTCAGATATTTATATTTTATATGAGAAGGGGGAGGGTGGGTTATATGGTGCAGACTGCTCCTTACCACCCCCAGGAAAATTAGGTTACACGGGTGAACAGAAACATTAAAATTGTCCTACGCAGTTTTCAGTCCGATACGGAACGTCATTGGGATGACGTGTTATACGTACATATTTTTGTGCTTTTATAAAATTGTAGAAAGCGCACATAAATATGCTCCTTCCGTAAACTTTTCGGGAAGACGTTTGATGCACCCGCTTAAATATATGGTCATTCCATAGCATTTATTTGGATAATGTGGACAATAAAAAACTTGAAATAATATGGACGGACGTGGCCCGTAATTTTTTTACGCATAACCAAAAAATTGAGCAAAAGTAAATATTCATATAAAGACCTAACTTTCAGGCCAGGCAATTTGATTTTAGTTGAAGCGGATCACCTCAGTTCAAAGATTGATTATTTTTTTTAGCCGAAAGTTGGCAGTGAAATGGCTGGGCTCGTGTCAGATAGTCAGATTTCTTTCACCCGTGACATTTTAACTATCGAGTCAAATTCTCCAAATAAAATATTAGGAAAATTTCATGTAACTCATTGCAAAAATAATTATGTGCCCTCAAATGCAGTGTAAAGAGGCTACCCATACTCTAAAAATGCCTCACTCGGTCTGTTTTTTTTTTGGATGTAAATATTAATCTTCATGAAGCATATTTTGTATTTTAGAAAATGGGAATAAGCTGTATCCCTAGTATTTATCTCAAGATAACATTTACTCTATAATGCTCAGCTGAGAAATCTTAACTATTCCTACTCGGGGTTCACTCTCAACAAGGCGATCCCCCGGGTTCAATCCCCGGCCGGGTCACTCCGGATCGTGTTGGAATCGTGCCGGATGATGTCACTGGTCCGCGGGTTTTCTCGGGGATCTCCCGTTCCCCCCGCCCTTTCATTCCTGCGCTGCTCCATACTCACCTTAATCATCCTCATCAGATCTCAAGACTTTGATGTTAAGAGCCGTCCAAATCTGATCACTTCACTTCACCTGCTACACTGACGCCTACTTACAATACTTTCAATACACTCACCCCCTATGTAATGTTAAAAGCCACAGTCTGATTATTTAACAATACTGATATTGTTTACAGGCAATGTAAATATACATTGCGGGCAGTTAATGGAAGGCAGTTAATGGAAATACTGTTTCTTCCAAATAACGGGAGCAGTAAAGAAGAGTATATATTAGTATGGCAAATGTATCTTTTTCCACAGTTAAAAGGCGATAGAATATTTCTCTTTTGATCGTTAACAGTAGTAAATAAGATATGTTTTTATCTCTTTCCTACACGTATAACAAGGTTAGAAATAACCTTGTTATTATACATTGTAATAAGAAGTGGAATTAAATGTTCTCAGTGTTAACTATTTTGTACAAAAAAATGTGAGCCCATGTACAATTCAATTGATTATTGAGTGACATAACATATTTATGTACTAACACACTGTCATGAATTTTTCTGTGTGATCATTAGTGTTAGTTGGCTTATGTGAACCAAAGTGTCTACCCCATTTCGGTATCGTTGTCGAAGTAGTTGGGGACAGCTCAGCAGGAGACCAGCGTCGCGACGGCCAGTGGATGCCTCGCCACTCGGTCCACAGACAGGAACAAAATACACCGCTATTCCGTGATCGCCGCCTTAAATAATCTCGATGTTAGGCGTCTTTGGCACTAGGTAACGGGCGATGTGCTGATTCTCCAGTTGCCAAGTCGAGTCAACTGCCGGCCGCGACCTGAATATTGGTGTCATATTTTACTCCATATTGCTCCGAGGGCCCTCCTCGGCCCTTCGCTTTGCAACGCCCGTGGTTTGTGGATTGTGTTGTAACTTCAACAAATTATTATGTTTGAAAACCCCCGAAGAGCTTTCGTAACATCGTGCAAACGTTTGTAAATAAAATACGTTTAATGTAAAACATTAGCATCGTTGCTTTTATGCGTCAACCATATATTGTAAAAGAAAAACTATATATTACAACAGGAAAGTATATAGAATTATCAAATACGTATTTTATTATACTGGAAAACTTGCCAGGCAGTGTGCAGTGAACAAGTAGATTAGGTTTTCTTATTTGTATTTATTGTGTTCTGAAATCCTTAGATACATTTTTGGGTTGAAGATACTCCAGTTATTACGGTTAACCATCAAATAAATTATTTGAAAAAGTAAAATGCCTGCTGCATATGCAGTATAATTATGATTATAATGATAATCAGAACTATATTACAGCTATACGAATAGTGTTTTATTAATAAGTTTTGCGAGGAAACCAAGGAAAAGTGGAACTTGAATTTTCTCATATTACAGTTTAACGTGATTACCAAAGGAAGATAATGGCAATCAATTTATTATTTAATAAATATGGAGAATTATGATAACAACAATTATGTTAATAATAATCATGTGATTCTTCTAAGTCAGTTTATATATGATATAACTTTAACTCTGTAAACCAAATATGTTAAACTTCAAATGTTTGAGTCTTAAAACCATGAAATGAATTAGAGGAAAGCAAATGTTAAGATATTCATGTATTAATTAAAATCAAGTTTGGCAACAAAAATATTGAAACATGCATTGTGTTACGAAATGATGTCGTTTTTCGTAAGAAAATTCATTTGCGTTCATGCCTGCATTATAGAAGAGAAAAACAGAGCAATAGCCTAGAAGAGAACCAAGGTATTTGCTAGAAATCAATACCGATAAGTACTACTATTATCAAAGTGACGCGTACTATCTTTAGAAACTGAATGTAAAATCTTTTTTTCGCACCAGATAAGTAATTGTGAGCACAGATGATATGGATATCGTTTCGCGTGTTCGAACTGACGTCATTGTTAGTTTTCTCATTTTGTGGTATATAAGCGTATGAAATAGCTTTATGATAAGCTATGTTTTGTTTGTTGAAAATTATTTTTATTAATTTTTATATGATCTGGGTGTATTTTCTGTTGAATAACGTAAAAACACTACGTTAAATTTCTCATTTCAACGTTAGGAGGAAACGTCTTGAATATTAAAAAAAAAATTATAAATTTAAAGACCTAAATAATATTTTTTTCTTCGGGGTTAGTTTATGACTTTCGGATACAACTGGATGTATTATATAAACTTTTGAAATTCCTCTTTAATTATCCCTTCCGAACTAAAAATTAGAAACCATTGAAAAAATTGCTATTTTCTGTGGTTTTTATATTATAATCAGGTAAAATTTCACTCTCGTCCAGGCGTGAAGTTCTAGACTTATTCTCTAGCATGTTTTATTTATATCCTCAAAATATTCCCCGCTTGGGAGCGGCCAGAATTTCTCCCCTTTTTTGAGAGTCTTTTGCCTCGACTCCGATATAATCCCTGTGCTCATTAGAGCGAGATGGGCGGTTAGCGAGGGATGCTGGAGAGCTAAGAGGCCTCGCTAGACGAACTAATTAACTCGCTCGCCTGGCACGGCGTCATATCTGCAAACTCCAGAGACAAAGCCTCCATTTTCTCTGCAACAAATAACTTTTCTCCTCCAAATCTTCTGCCCTTTCATGTCCTTCCTGTACTTTCTGAACCTTCGAATATAAGAATTACTGAATTTGTGACAGTGCCTCCCTTAAGTTGTAGCCGGTTGCTTCCTTTACTCGTGTTAACAAAGTTCGGTTTGAAATTTCTATCTATAGGTTTGTGTGTCGTGAAACTAACGTACGTAGTCAAAGTTATGTATACAAAAGTTGCTTGACCACATTTAGTAATTTCCTGATGCCCTTTGATCTTAAATATTGGTTCTGCACTGGCTGCATTTGCTTGTTTCCTTATCCCTGCACTATTCACCTTACTGTGTATTACTCAGTATTCCTTTGGAGGTGCCTTCTCAATTTCCTTTCTTTTTTTCCAGTGCTAATACTTTCTGTTTTCCTGTACAGTTTATTAGTATTATTTACTTTTCTGCATGTGCTTATCTTCATGCAATTTTTTTCCTTGCCTCTTGGTCACTATCTTCGTTCTCATTCACAGTTATTGTTTCTTAGTCCAACTTATCAACTGCTCGAATAATATTGTATATTTTCCAGTTTGTATCATTTACTCTCTCATACTTCTTACATAATGTTTCATTTATTTTTCTCATGTATTTATTATACATGGTTAACCATTGCCTAAGTTAACAGCGCACGATATCGCTGACAAGTCACGTTAGTAACGAAACTAATCGCATTTAACAGAATCGGGTTATCACTAGCTAGATGAAACATTTCCTTACTAGGGACAGTTTGTACGGTAAAAAACTCACTGAGCAATTTACTGGGTATAGTACCCATTACTAGTTTTCTCGGGGCACGGTTCGTGTATCCCTCGTGTGTGATGCCTCCATCCAGCTGCGAGCATACCGGGTACTCAGGCAAGGTCGTAACACATCCTAGCGATTATTTGTACCACAGCGCATGGCCCGCAAGAGCATGAAACTTAGCAGCACAGGACGAGCAAGGTGCGACTGATAACACACTCACACCTACATCATAACACTGTTCTAATCCTGTCACGGAATCCTTTGCTCCTCCCTCCTGGAAAAATTATAATTAATTTGCTGAAATGCAAACATAAAAATTATGGCCTTTCTGCCATATTACCTCCATAAGTATTCATTATCTTAATTGTATATTCTTTCAACTTAATCATGTTTATGTTGGAGCTTGGCTGACATCACCGTCTTGGATTATTTCACCACAAACACCAGGTGTCATATGACCTAATCTTACAACAAAAGAGAATTATTTATTATTATAAAAATAAAATAAAAGTCATGGAAAAATGATAGATAGTGGGTGACCGAAGACGGAGTCGAAGCCAGGCTCGTGATATACACTATTTACTTTTACAAGGTCAAAAATGACGCCTAAATACTGCAATTAAAGGTCTTGGCCTTAATGGTTCGCAAATGTTGTAAGGCCTATCGTGTCATAGCTATATTCTCGTGTAATTTGACAATATCGACGACATTTTTTCTCTTGCTCTCTCTCTCTCTCTCTCTCTCTCTCTCTCTCTCTCTCTCTCTCTCTCTCTCTCTCTCTCTCTCTCTCTCTCTCTCTCTCTCTCACACACACACACACACACACACACACACACACACACGGGTTGGATACGTGTTTCTTTATTTTGTTCATACCAACATATTGTGCACAGGAAAGCTGTAATATAATTAAAATTAATGTTGTTGTTGCTACTTAACCATCCTTCTTCGACGTGTGATTTACGCATTTCCTAAAGTCGCGTTTTCCTTGTTAAGCCTATCAATTCGGCAATGATATCACTTTTATTACGCACTGGTCTCCACTCCGGTAGTCTCAATAATTTCCAGGGGATTTTTTTTTTAGTTACAATGGCTTACGGCTTGCACCGACGGCCAACGTAGACGATTCCAAAAGAGACACGCAAAGAAGACGACAAAATCTTCATAAGACGAAATATCCAAAAATCGAAGGTCCATTTAACTCACGAAAACTATAAAAACTGCACAATCACAAAATGACGCCGCTATCCCGACGCCGAGGTCCAAAAAAAAGCGAACCATGGCGGCTACAGAAGAACTGTGTGTAAAAACATAACATTTCCAGGTCTATCTGACGCACAACTGGTTATGTGGTAGTGCGCTCAACCGCTACAGATTCCTTCATTTTGCAGTGAATGTGTGTCTGCATATGCACTTGCATGTGTGCGTGCGAGAGCTTAACCGACACATTTTCACACAACGTGCTGCTGCGATGCAACTCTCGTACTACATCGAGTGCGTAGAATATTTCTTACTTGCCGGACGCTGCGAAAAAATTTTTGTCTTGTAATGTAGTCATAGATGATTACGAAAACATTTGTATTGGTCTATTGGCAAGAGGGAAAATTGTTTACTTAAGGTTACAATTTTTTACTCCCACGTCATTAAAATTAAATATATTAGGGCGGCAGTAATAATTAATTTAATGAAATGACTTGACAGGACTACAGATTTAGCACGGGTTGCAGATCGCCGTTCATTTACAAATCACTCAGACCTCCCATCTTAAAAGTATCTCCGTTCACTAATAATTTATTCAAACATTCCAACTCAGAAACAGACTCTATCGTCAGCAATTAATTCATGTTTCCGATCCACATTCACTAGTGTAACCTCAATCAGGGAATATACTTTTTTTAATTTACTTATTCGCGACGATAATGAAGCTGCAGCCAGTTCAGGATATTCAGTTAAGCACTAAGGTAAATCTGCTGAGTGTCCCAGCGTTCACCTTCCAATTTGACTCGCGTAGTACTCGTGTATCCATGGGGTGCGAATGGTGCCATTGTCGGTAAGCATGGAGCGGCAGTTACCTGCACACCTCACGTTCGCAGTGGAAGTGTGTTTAAACATAAATAACACGTTGTCGTCACACAGTGATTGTTTAGGCAATATTTGAACACTGGAAGACACGGGAGGGTACCCACCCGAACGTCACACCATCACGAACGGGGTGAGTAAGTTTCGCGCTACAGTTTCTGTTGCAGACAAAAAAACCGGTGGGTAGTGTGGAATCCGTGTGGACACAGGAGAACATCGACCGTGTAAGGGCTGCTGTCCTTCGAAATCCAAGACGATCAGTGCGTAAGCACGCAGCAGCACTTACTCTTGTCAACGAGTTCAGTGTGTCGCATTTTACAGGCAGACCTATCATTATAAACTGCAACTGGTACTGGAGTTTTCCGACGGTGATTTTGTGTCAAGGAAATCCTTCTGTGAGCGATTTCTTGCTCCAGTGTGTGAGGAACCGGATATTCTTAGTCGACTGATGAAGTCGGATGAGTCTCATTTTGAACTATCGGTCAGTGTGAACAAGCAGACCATGTGCTATGGGAGCGACAATAATCCTCGCTAGTTTCATGAGAAACCACTTCACAGTCGTACAGTTACATTATGGTGTGGAGTTTCAGCCTTAGGAGTTATTGGTCCTTATTTTGTTTCAGGACAACAATGGTGTTGTACTAACTGTGACATCGCAACGATGTGTGTAGATGCTGAGCGTGTTCGTGTTCCCAGCATTACGTGGCGCCAACTTCGACCTCGCAACCGTTTATTCCCAACAAGATGGAGCCACGGCGCACACCGCTCGCCTTTCAGTCAACACTTCACAAACAATGTTCCAGCATCGAATCGTTTCGTGCTTTGGAGACATTCCATGGTCTGCCGGCTCACCTGATCCGTTGGCATGCAACTTATTCCTGTGGGGATTCCTCAGAAGTCGAGTGTTTCAAACACGCCCGCCACATCTGAACACACTCAAACAGAGGATTTCCGAAGAAACTAACTCCATGCCGACGGCAACATTCTTGCGAGTAATGGCATACATGTATCTTTCTGTGTTCTCTATAGTCAATAAATACTTTCAATGGTTGAACATACTGCGTGTGTTTCGCAATGGGAGGTGAACGCTGGGGCACTGAATAACCGTTTCGGGAACAACTTAACGCTTTTGAAATCAACCTTTGAAAATAGTCCTAGTCCTAAACTACAGATTTTTAATGGGCACTGACTGGCATTCTACCAGTGAAGTTGGCAGAAGTGTAGAAGTAGCTCTATGCCTTTACATCATATTAAGTGTTATGTTAAAAGGCAATGCTACAGTCAAAATAGCTATAACATTACCAATAACAGTAAGAGTTAAATATTTTCTATAATTTACGTGTCGTCGGTCTACATTACTGACCTTGGCTCGCCTGGCACGAGAGAGCGAAAAGGAGGATACAGACTAGTTATGTGATAGCGGCGGTCACGTATCAGTTACACAGACAGCGAGCCGACACGATAATCTCTTGCGGCACAAGCTGTTGACCCTTGTAATGATTTCAGCTTTTATCTGAGGAATGTTCTGGATTACTGACCACGTTCTCTCAGCGCGACTCGGGGTGCGTTGAACCTACGAGATGGCAAGCCGCACACTATAAATATTGCGACAGGTCTCTGGGCCAGCAGTTGAGTTGAGTGGAAAGGAGTTAGAGTTCATAAGCAAATGAGTGGCTGAGTTCCGAGCGAGAGAAGTGACCAGCGGAAGGAAAGTCTTCGACTGCGAGTATGAAGCAGTGAAGGGTGCGGTTGGCAGGCTGGACTATTGGACTAGATGCGTGAGTGAAATACATTATAAATGATGACAACAGATAGACTAAACACATGTTAATAATGAGCATGAGTTAATTGACAGCAACCAACAGAAAATATAAGAAAGATGTTAATTAGAGTTGAAATGGACATTAAATATTGCACTCACTGTTAAATAAAACGAATCGTTGTGGAGACGGAGGATTTTTATGTATGTATTATGGGAGGGAATAAATTAGAAATTAAAATTAATTTCTTTTAATTTTTTATTAAGACCTCCATTCCTCACGAACTCAGATACGCCCCTCACGCGTCTGCATGCAACCATATATTATAAACACCAGGGCAGCAGATCTTATATTATTTAATCATGTAGATTATTTCACTAACTGTACTAAAAATCCTCGTGTTGATAAAAATTGTACCAGAACTTGATAGTTCTTATTTCGAACTAAAAATAAAATTCGGTTAAATATGTCACTTAGAATATTATAAATACACTCAAGCAACAAATAACTTTTAGATTTATGAGCGTATATTTGTGAATCCTCGATCCGCGAACAAGTACTATGTTTCGCGTAATGTATTTATGTTTAATTTACGCACGTTTTCAAATATCTTTATCTTCTACCAGTTCTTTTCATAGTGATGATAAATAACTGCGGCTTGTTTCCGAAAGTTTCAAGTACCTGTTTGTCTCTAATCACAGCGTATCCTGTATGAACTCTGTGCTCAGTAATTGTTTTGCAGGAACGCGATAACGAAATGGGTAGACGTCGACACATTTATCCTTAGACTACATGCAGGTTGCGAGCACAGGAAACAATTACACTGCCTGTAAATTAACATTTTTACCTAATTTTACGAAGCTTTGAAGGAAGAGAGCGAGAAGATATAGCAACATTGGAACAGTCAGTCCCAATAAGACGGATTTTTACTTCAACCGATTTTCATAAATACCAACTATAGATGGGTTATAACTTAACACTGTCCATCCTGTCGTTTACAGCGATCACTAATTCATTTACGATCACTAATTCATTTACACTGTCCATCCTGTTGTTTACACTGTTCACTATTTCATTTACACTGTCCATTCTTTCATTCACACTGTCAATTTTTGTGTTTACTAACTCGCTAATGCCTTCTATTTTCCTGTCTACTGTATCTGTTTTCATGCCCACATTTTCATTTACAGAGCCAATATTCTTATCTACGTTTTCGTTTGAACTATTTACATTCTAGTTTACGATATACACTTTCATTCACATTTTCTTTTACGCTAATAATTTTGTTTATTAGTCCCTCAATCAAAGCTTACAGTGCTTCGCACTTCTGACACCAGTGATACATGCGAGGAGGCCTGAGGGACGTAACTGAGTTCGTGAGGGATTGAGGGATTGAGGTCGTAATAAAAAAATAAAAGAGACTACATTTCATTTCTAATTTATTCTCTCCCCTATTATGCATATAACAAAATTATCAGTCTTCACATTTACTCTTTTATTTAACATTGAGCGCAATATTTTATGTCTATTTCAACTCTAATTAACGTCCTTCTTATTTTTATATGTTGGTTACAGTAAATTAATTCATACCTCATTATTATCACTTGTTCAGTCCATCTGTTGCCATAATTTACGATGTCTTTCACTCACGCATCTAGTCCAATAGTTCAGCCTGCCAGCCGCGTCCTTCGCTGCTTGAAACTCGTTTATATATATATATATATATATATATATATATATATATATATATATATATAAAAGCACACACTTACGTGTGAATCACAAACGTCAGTTCTGGATTCTTGATTCATTTTCAAACCTACTTGCTGGAACTGAAGTCTTGACATATTCGCTACAGGGAATGCCTTGTTATTTTGCGTACAATGAAATTACGGCAGTGTGAGCTGTTTATCAACATTTCCTGCCTCGTGTTTCATTGTCATCAACGATGATGAGGCATGTTGTCCACAATAATGCAATTTACATAAGGCCCTTTGTTTCCGCGGATAACACCCGTTTAGCACATTTCGCCTTACTGTGGCTTGTTTGCGAGTCGCAGAAGGTTTTCATAGAAGTTTCATGATCTGCAAGGGCGCGCATTATAGTCGCAAACGACGGGGAGGGTAAAGGAAATTTCATCAAACGGAGGTTTGTCACGGACGAGGGAAATTAATTTCGCTAGACCTTCTCCCTCCTGCGTTTATTAATGATCCCGGGTGTAAGGAATGAACCAGCAATGCATCATCGTATAATTAAATCTGAATATAACAGGGATTTTTAATTACTTTCTTCTAAACTTAAACTGCTCTACTTAGAAATATTTTCTAAAACTATTTAATACGAAACGAACTATTTTATGCAGCGAATGCTCTTCCTGAAATTCTTCTTTGTTTTTTTTTAATTTTGTATGTATTAAATCTATAATAACGTGGTATTAAAGACATAAACGTAACACAGCAATAGCATAAGTAAAATTGATGGACTGACATGTGCGCTAGAAACATGGGTTAGTTTGCAAAAAGTGTGAAGAAAATATGTATGAAGAAACTGGGCAGCTCTTAACGACGACTTGAGAGCCGATTATTATGGAGCGGCGGTGGAATGCAAGGATATCTCCTAGAAAGCCCACCAGTTATACAAATAAGAATTAGCAAATTTGAAAAAATATTTACTTGACTAACAATTTCCCACTTTAATTTGACCGGCGCATGACAAGTGATTAGGCCCATTGTAATATTATTTTTAAATTACTTGAACAGCCTATTCTATACTTCTTGCAAGCCGGGAACCTTATTTTATATTATATGAAAGTCGGGGAGTCAAAGTTGATGCGTATTCAGCTGAATACACGCACTCTACAGGTGCACACAAATTTACTGTCTCATACCCTGAAGTCCACAACGAAACAGCATTAATAGTAGAATATAACTTTCTTCGACGCTTATAGTCCGTTTCATATAACTTTAGTAACTTTTGGCAACTCTCGAAAAGAAGTACGTCCACAATATATCCCTCCGCAACAGCTGTTCTTTCGATGAAGTAAACGGTCTTTGTAAACAAACTACGAATTCAATGGCAGGCATTGAAAGACTGGCAACTTCTGTCCAGCACTAAGGCTGCTTACTATAACATCATCGAAAGAACTAAATATGTTAAATGTGTCGTTTGTACCGATGCAAGCAATGCTCAACACACACACACATGTATATATATATATATATATATATATATATATATATATATATATATATATATATATATATATATATATATATACACACACACATACATATATATACATATATCGTTGCAGTTTTTATATTATGAGCTACACCAAAACGGTGTTTATTTAGGCCTTTGGAAACCTCCCGCAAGAACAAAACGCAATAAATACGTCTCTGGTAATATCGATAAACAAAATGCACAACGTAAATATGTTCTGCAAATTTAACTTTCCTCGTAAAATCGTTAGAAATTCAATAAAAAATTAGAGTAAAATAAGGTTCCTTTAAAGTCCAAATACATTTCAAGTAATCTAACAACAATTTAAGAAAACATTATTTATAAAACACACAAACTTACAGTTCACTTCGTAATGCCTAAACATGTGCCTTACTTTGGATGATTACTTCACTAAAATCACTTGTCGGCCACTGATACGAAATAATTTATTTGCTGACTTACGAAATTAACAAAACACTTGAGCTATTTCTTCAAAACCAACAAATCTATACTTCACACTGTAAATAATTTTTCGCTAATGCTTCACGATGGTCACAGAAAATGGCGGCCCACAACAAACCATTTTACAAAGTGGCTGACACTTGTCGATCGTTCATTTCACTGGGGAGACTGTTCTAAAAAGGCACGTACGACGAACTACACTAAATGAAATATGCGAATACAAAAATTATTAACTGCATATATAATATTCCGACATCGCCAACAAGGAATTCTCTTATGTATGTATATAAATTATGACGGAAGAGAGCTCAATGGCAATGACATTTCACCGGGCGGGTGGAGAGCATAGACCAGGGAGATTGGTAACCTTTCACATAACCATAATGTTCGCATGTTATAACGTAATATTTCTAATAGTTTTCAAAGACCTTGCTCTTTAACTCAGAAAAATTGTACATTAGTCTATGAGCGTAATTTTATCCATATATGTTGTAATTTTTTAATGATGGGCACTATTTTCTTCTACAATAATCAGAAAGGCCGCCACCACACTAACACGCATACTGCAACAACCATCAGCTGATTCAGTACTCAGTACTTTGCAAATGGTGGTGGATAAAGCTCCTTCTGTACATTTTTTGTTTACAAGTTCTCCTAACCTAACAACACCGCTTCGCGTCCGGGATGGATGTTACTGGCTAATAGGAACATCTGCGATTTTTTTTCCGAGTACCTGAAAACAAATAATTAAATTACAACTACAACACTGTATTATCTGTACAATTCTCCTTACAAGTGGATGAGTTTACTGTCAGTGGGCAGTCAGTAAGTGAATAAGTATATTTTTATGTGTGTAACATGGCTATGCTTTTGTTTGAGATTAATATTGAAAATTTTACTTTGTTAGGGCAATGAACGTTTACTTTGTACGCCCGCTACTATCGCGTGTGTAGTAATTCTCAGAACATGAGCAATTATTTCCGATCTATTCCAAACTAAAAAAAGGACAATCCTCTGAGTGATACACGCAGAGAACATACTTTGATAGTGTTTGCAGAATAAGTTTTTTTTTCAAAGGCAGGTAATACCACAACGATTTCTCTCCCTTGTCACGTATCTTCCATGTCTTCCATTCTGAAGGTTACACGTTGTATTCAGGTCATATACGATTTACCAAAGCCATATAAAGGCAAAATACTGTTTTAAACTTGTTTCCTCCAAAACAATGAAATGAAGATACGATTAATTTTCGAACGTCCGGTGGACATTGGTGGATGCACTGGTGAATTTTCGAATACACGTGTTATGGCTGTTTCCGGATTGTCAGTATATGTGATAATATGTGAATTTGTGTACTAGCTACTAGTGTACTAGTGTACTACTGATGTGTACTTGTCGTGTAATTGTTGAAACTATTCGGACATGGCATCGTCTCTTAATTTAGACTGGTCGCACATTCTGGCGGAAATATCAGAAATTATGTTACAACAGCAAAAATATGGTGTATGGTGTTACATGTACTTTACAACTTCTATGGTTATGCATTACAGGACACACATAACCATATAAACATTTGTTCATATTTTTTGTGTCATGGTTTTGTATCTTGACATCTTAAGAGTTTAAGGGCTGAAACATGGCTTTAGCCGGGAGTGAGAAATTAATAGGAGCATTAGTGTGCATGCATTATGTAGAATATAGAAATGAAAGGCGGCTCAGAAATAGAGGTCAAATTAACATTATCCCCACAAGCTCATAATTTCCCGACCAAAATCTTAACTTGAGACGACAGGTGAATGACTGGTTGTAGGGATACTTGCACAATATCTTTTTCCTAATGCCAATATAATTTTTATATGGGGAGAAGTAATTTTTAAAAAATATGTTTGTTGTTACAGTTGAACATAATGCTCAACCAATTTGTTTGAAATTCAGATCTTTCAGGTGGAACATCTCCTTGTCGACATGCCACGGCACTGACATGTGCCGCGTTCCCATCTCCCAACACTGTTTGTGCGCCGCACCTAGCTCCACAGTGCAGCAGAGGGCCGCACTCTGCAGGTGCGCAGGAGCACCAGTGCGCTCCTGCAACACATGAGCGATGGAAAGGAACACACCATACGAGTGCAAAAGTGTATAGGGCAAGTGTAGTGCAACAAGTGCTGAGCATGACCAAGCAGCCACAAGCATCACAAGGTGCATGAATACACAAAAATAGCACTGAGGAATGAGTGTTCTAAAAGGGCTTAAAAGGCAACGGCAGTGCAGTGCAAAGACACATGAAACCTTAAACACCCTCAAAAGCCCGCTTAATACCCTAGAGTGTTTGTAAGTGTTTTTTTTTCCTTGTTATGTTCATTGTCATGTGTTTGCAAGTTTGTTAAAGGTTTTACAGTGCAGAGTATTATTAGGTCTTGTTACACACGAGTATGGTAAGTGTAAAAGGGTTTTCATACAAGTTTATGTGTGGTAAATAGTGCCACGAGGCCAGCCTGCCAACAAGCCGGCATGTATGCCATGTTGCAAGCATCTCGAGAGAGCGAACGTGTGTCACCGTGCTCCGTGGTTTCGCGTGCCAGGCAGCCAGCATCTTTTGGTGCAATCACATAGCATGCCAACTACTTAGTTTATATGGAACCATTCGTTTTCAGCCGTCTGGGATTCTGCCTCTCACCTTCCCCAGTGCTTGAATTGCCTGGAGAAGCATAATTCGCATGTAATCCATTGTACAGCCTTGTGCCAATTTTATCAGTTTCACCATTGCCGGCAGGTTTAAGCCCAGCACCAATTGAAATTTGATTCCACAGCAGTGCATTTCCTAAGTATTTTTACCCTGTTTCGTTTCATTCAACCATCAAAAATGTCGCCCAACATTGAGGCGAAATCCTTCTGCTATCCAAAATTTTTAATCATAAAACAACAAAATTGCCGCCACAAAAATTGTCCAAAATTTTTCTTTCCCACAAATTTTTCCCGCCTACTTTCCCCCCTACCTGCAATGAGGGAGCAATGTGGCTGTCGCAACAGCACAGCAACTGCATTCGGACACCTTCCAGATGCATCCAGGGTGCTGGGAAGTGTGCCACATGGTCAGTGGGGAAAAGTGTGTGGCAACAAGGAGCCGTCGCCATTGTGGTGGCGAGGAAGGAGCACGTGCAAAAGACCGGCCATTTTCGAGTGGACAAGTGATATCATACCCACCCACCACCTCACCGTCACCAGGAGAAAGCATGCCAGCACTACCTCCCCTCCACCCATGCCGCACCATCAGCTGGGAGCTGCATCGATCGCCGCGATGGTGGATCACGGAGGCGCTGCTCACCCCACTCCCCCCCCCCCCCCCCCCAACACGTGCTGGTCGTTACCCACTAACAGGCGCACGGAGGTCTGTTTTGAAAGGAGAAGGCACTTACCCCCTCCATTGCCGCACCATGCTTCTGCAACTTGGTCACCCGCACCGCGAGCACGTAGCTTTGTTTATAAACATGGCTGGCCGGACTCAAGACAGCGCACCTACACTCTTGTGTCTGTACTGTCTGAGCTCACTACCATAGGTTTTATACTACATACGAACTTGGCACCAACCACTGATGATGTAAATGTAAGTTCAATCCAATGACAAACTGTGCCACAGACAACAGAGAAACCGAAGTAAAACAGGAAAGTGAACAACCAAATACTACAACCAAAAACTTTTCGGACAACATAACCAGTGAAATTACAGCAGAAATTCTGCAACCCAATTAGTGCAACAACCTCTTATGTGCAGGACGAGGTACACTTCCCAAGTTGTACAGAGTGCCTTCACGAATGCCTGGATGACAGTGTGTGAAAAAACTGTACAAAAATGTTTGAACACGTCACCGCGTGTTCAAGAGCAGACTGTAAGGGAGAAAATGGGAGAATGAGCAACAAGTGCCAGACCGCAACATCACTGTACATAAGCGGTGCCAAACTTCAGATGAGATCATGTCGGCACTGAGAGCACAATTTTTGCGTCATGGCTGCACAGCAAAGGAGAACATGGACCAACTGTCACACTCCAGCAGCGTACACTTGGCAGCTGGCAACACATAGATGCAAGGTGCCCAGTCAACACAACCGATTCCAACCCTAACACAGTACCTCTCCCTCTCATACCGCCTACACCATACCTTCTGCCACTACCGGCATACTAGCCCACACAAATTTTTCCACATAGCATCCAAATAGTAATACCACCCTTTGCAACTCCGTTTCCCACTGCAACACCAGTGACACCATTCCCAGTTAAACACGAAGGAGTAGCAAACGAGTATAGATGGATCAATACTAGTGATACGTAACCAAGAAGTCAGTCAAACAGGTTCGAGGGGTGTGTTTACGTCTTTACAGGCACAGAGTAAGCTAATGCTTCAAGAACAGCCAGGTGAAGCACTGACCACCTTCATAACATGCAAGGTACATTATTAAGTCGCTTTCACCTGCAGCTTCCGGAGAAGGACGTTCTGGAGGTCGTGGCAGAAAGTGACCTGCCAACATACCGAGCAGCAATGGTCCCGCTACTAAATAGCAACATAGAAGATATGATGAGAGTAGCAATAATTCTGGAGAGAAATCCATGTCAACCTACGCCTCACGAGGGTGGTACAGATAGCGAAGTGAAGATAGTGCAAAAAACACTAGACAGTTGAGGCAATATTCAAAATGAACTTTCGGACAAAACCAATCCAAATTTAAAGCCTAAAGTGCAAGTGACAACAGTGCACACAAAGTTATAATGGTTAAAGAGACAGTGCGAACCAAAATATTGTATACTACGATGTCAGGTGGGATAATAGCAAGAAGCCGCAACACGTCTGCTGCTACTGCAAGCTGGCAGAAGTGTATCATTGGCACAGCCAGTGCCTAAAAAATCCTCACTTTGACAGATACAAGGGATCCGACCAACAGGGAAATGGGAAAGCAGGTGTAAGGGGGCCTGATGCCTTTGATACCCCAGTCCTGCCGAATCGCACTGACTTGAAACCCAACAAGTGCTGATTAACCAGGTGAGTGGTAATATGGCCCAATTCATTCACATACTTCTGTTCATCAATGGTAAACCATGTCACGCACTAATTGACACCGCAGTTTCCCATAATTTTGTACGGCCACATTTCAAAAACAAACATGGTGTTACATCCACCAAACATGTGATACGGCTTGCTACAAGCCAGCGCAGTAGCACCACGATAGGACAGGCATCTATGACAGTACGAATCCGCGACTTGGGAACCATAACCACTACAATAATAACTGCAGAAATTACTGAGGAGGCAATTTTAGCGGTAACAAGGTTAGCAGAACAAAATACGGTTGTAGAGCCTTGTACAAGGCACATTCATTTTGGTGCAAAGGAAAGGTGAACCGTATAATATTGATAAATGCACAGAGGATAACGCTCCGAAGTTACTGTTAGAGGAATTTGACTATAGCATACCGTCACATCCTCAGGCCGCATTCCAAAGACTGTTGGATGAGCATAAGGACATATTTGCCCAGCATGGTGCATTAAGATGAACAATGTAGCAGAGCACGAAATTCATCTCATGCAATAAGGGCCTATATACACTGCACAATGCAGTTACATTCCCTATAAAGTACGCATCATTAAAGAGCAGTTCAAAGAAATGTTAACCGGGAGTGTTATAGAGCCCACACACAAACAGTTTATCTCAGCCATAACACTTGCACCAAAATAAAGGATGGAGAATGGTGTATTTGTGTATATTTTAGGGCAATCAACCAAATAGTGTGTAGTGTGTTACCGCCATACATAAGTGTCAAGGATGCACTTCGTTCCTTAAAACAAGCAAAGGTTTTAACATAATTGGACTTATGTAGTGGATATTGGCATATTCCAGTCAAACAGCAGAACCGCGAGAAAACCGCTTTCACCGCACTGGACGGAATGCATTTCCAATTTTGTGCGATGCCTTTTGGTTTAAAATGTACACCCGCAACGTTCCAATCTATGATGGTACGAGTACTTGATAATCTTGGAGAATACACACATGCATATTTTGTTGGCATAGTCATATGGTCAGAGATTTGGGAGGACTACATACATAATTTATCAGTAGTGTTAGAAAGTTTAATAATGAATGGATTCACGTGTGTGGTAAAAAAGTGTCATATTGACTAAACAAGTCTAGATTTTCTAAGGCAAGTGGTAAGTGAGCACGGGAACAAACCAAATCCGGAGCAGTTGAACTTGATTAACAGCTACCGACCGCCACGCACATGCACACAATTGCGTAACTTCTTTGGATTAGTCAATTGGATCCGCGAATACATTGAGGGCTTCGCAATAGTAACAGTACCATTTGACCGACTAACTGTCGCCGCATAAACGGTCTGTGTGGATGGAAGCAGCGGAAAAGGCTTTCCAAGAAACCAAGGTATGGTTCAAGTCATGTCCCACTCTAGCTAGATACGACCCCACACAGCAGTTATATTTACAGACCGACGCCAGTCAAGATGGGCTGGGTGCGATCCTGTATCAATGCGCAAGTGATGGTATCAAACATATAATAGGCTTTGCAAGTGCGAAACTTGGCCAGACTGAAAGAAAGTATGATGGGAATGAACATGAATGTATGGCAGTGGTGTGGGCAATAAATAAGTACTGAGCGAACTTAGAATATCAAAGGTTTACCCTGCGAACAGATAATCGTTGTCTCTTCTAGTTAAGCAGCATCAAGAAGGCACCATCGAGTAAAGATATACACTAGCGTGGCCATGGGATAGGAAAAGGTCTGACGAGTTTTATGTGTTAGTTCTGCTAATGATCCAGAGGAGCGCTAGTGTTCTCAACGACGTCATCCGCGCAGTGTTGCCAGTTCCGCAGTCAGTAAAATTATGTAATTACCCTGGCCTCAGATAACCCACGTGTTCGTTCAAGTTCTGCCAAATGCGAGCCTGTCACATGCGAGTTACCAGCATTCGTTGCAGCTGTGAATACCCAACTATTGGCGACCATGGCATGTGTTTAGTTTATGTTGTAGAATTATGTGTTTTCGGAAATTTGCAGCGATATCGGCTACTATTTGGATTTATTTATCTCTGCGAAAATGAATTATCATGCATATAAAATGGCCATTGTTTTTAATTATAATATATTATTTTACTATAGTTTACATTTTCATGCTAAAATATGAGTACTGTTAGCACTTACAATTACAAACATCAATTATGAATGATGTCATACATAACAGTAAACTTTTCATTCCGTTCTTATGTGAAAAGAAATGTACAGGAAATAATTGTTTAGTAGTGGAGAAATATATGTTAGATGCCCTGCGGTCTACAATTGAACGCAATGTTTACAATTTGCAGTTGTTATCTACTACAAAGGTGACTGTTCGTTCAAATAATCATTACATTCAATGTGTCGATTCAAGTGCCATTAAGGCTGTGTCCGAACCTAGGACTGCACTTATGTATATAAGCATACTCCACTCGGCTCGATATGTGATACATTCCGACAGGCATACTTATTTGCGTCCGCTATAGCAACTAGTTATCTGATAAGATTCTGAACAAGCACTTTGATGGAAAACACATACTGAAAATATGCTGGTACATAGGCGCATAAATTTAGAACTATCGATACATTAGGAGCTGTAGCTGGAAAGTGCATGACAATGAAAGTGTTCCTATTAACCAATCATATACATTTTTACAAGAAAGTAATGAATAAAATAAACGCAGTTATCGATAATACACTATCTACCAAAACATTATTGGGCACCTGTGAAGATAGGTATTACAATATGTCAGTTGACTTGTGTTTCATGGCCTTCGGCGTAGGACCGCTGGCGTTTGTCCGTGGTAGCATGAACACAGAGGCCTATTGTAACATTCTGGATAATGAAATGCTCCCAACATTGTGGCATTTTTACGGAATGTACCCGTGTTACTTCCAGGATGACAATGCCAGGTGCCATGTTTCAAGGGCTACTATGCAGTGGTATGCCGACAACAATGTTCGCCAATTGGACTGGCCCGCCCAGAGCCCCGCCCTCAAACCTTTAGAACATCTTTGGGACGAATTGGATTGCCAGGTGAGGGCTCGTCAGGCACGGCCAAAATCCATTGCTCAACTCATGGAATGGTGTCAAGAGGAATGGCGACGAATCCCCATGGGTGTCCTGCAAACACTCGTAGAGAGCATGCCAGAAAGGGTGGCTGCTGTTATAGCTGCAAGAGGTGGCCGTACGAGATTCTAACGGGATGACAACCACTGAGCAAACATTGTGGACACAGGTGCCCAATTACATTTGGTATATAGTGTATATCATTAAAACTGATAACAACTAGATGTAAATGTCCTTTGAACACTAATATTGGTATACATAAAAACTAAATGTGGGATTTTGACAGAACATTTTCACTCATCCATGCCTTGCCTTGTAAAAACATTGGTAGTGTTCTCAATGCTCTGCATATTAATTATAATTTCAATGCCACACTTAGTTTATAACATATCACAAAGAAAACTGGTTATGTTTATCCGGTTCTTCTAGATCATTGAAGTTTAAAGAGTATACATTGTTAACAACTTTGCTCAATGGCGTTTCTCGAAAGTTAATGCCTGCATTCCACTCTTTATAAAAAGAAATATTAGGAATAACAATTATGAACTACATTGTCAAGGAGGAAACTCAAACTCCGTGGCATTGACCACAGCTCTCACCAACTGTCATACCAGGCTTTAGATATTCAGCAGAGTTCATAAAATGTTTAGCAGAGTAAAAAAAATTTAAAAAAATTAAAAGTTTTTCCAGTCCCATTGATACCGTATAGTTTTTACCCTCAAAATTGTGAGAACTGAACAAACCACAAATATATTTTTTATATTTGTTTATATTGGGTGAAAATATATTTTTTGTCTTTTTTCTTCCAATGCCCCAAAAATAGAGGTACAAATGTAAAAATATATAAACATGTTAATTACAAGTATGCCTAAAAACAGGCTTCAATTAAATTATACCTGAAAACAGGCTCCGTAATACAAAAGGTACCAATAGGGGCACGTGAGTGTAAATAAGTTACAGACAATACTAGAAAATAATTACTCCATAGTGGTATGCATGATTGCATTACCTGATACATCATGATAAATCTTTGTTTTATAAGGTAGCCCATGATAGGCTTGGTAAATAATTGTGTTACCTCGTAATACTGCTTAACAAAAAATGATTTGAGGTTATAAACTTAGGAGATTTGCAATTGACATGATACCTGCTTCCTTTAACCCATTGGTTATGATGTGAATAAATATACAATATGTAAAATACTGAGCCACTGAGAGAATAAAAGAACACCAATTCTTGTTCTTTATAGGCCTAGACCTCACTTGGTATAAGATACAAAATTTTTACTAACATCATAAGGATATCAATAAGATTTTACCATAATGCACTTCAGAATTGCAATTTAACCGTAGACTTTAAATGGCAAACTAAATTAGAGTGATTTGTAACAGTAACCCTTAGTAAGCCTGATATAGTAAAATATATATAAATTCTCAAGGTGCTGTGATATACCCTTGATTGAATACTCCATTACTTGTCTTAATTTGTAGTCATAATATTTATTAGAAATTCCAGATAGGAATAAAGTGATTACTTTTGAAGTACTAATAAGTCGTCGCCTTAATTGCACACACTATTTCAATCTATTCATGTTAGCAAGACATATTGAAAAGCACATAGCACTGAATGGACAATCATAAATTACAATAATTGTTGCTTACAACAATTCTGTATAGATATTTGTAATAATTGAACATATTTTCAAAGCTGACAGTTTGGAAACATTCCAATGTTATTAACTGTGATGTCAGCTAGATGCAGTAATGCTATAGTAAATATACTGTATTTGAAATTTTTTTAAAACATCATTTTAAATTTTGTATCTTTGAAGGCAGGGGAAAAGAATGGGCTGTACTTACAATTAATTATTCCTTATATTCACTGGCAGAATAATCTTTGTGGAAAATTTTTATCAAAGAAATGTAAATAACCTGTTTGATCACCTAATTCACTGTAGAAGTTTCGAAGTCATTGTTTTTAGTTACTACGATACACTATATTGAAAACTTTTTGATCTATTTATGGTTGCTTAATTAATATTTTTCAGTAGCATCTTGTACTAAGTTGTTAAAATATTATTATAGTAAAACAAAATCAAAGCAACTGTTGTGGGCACCATTACTATTTTCATGTTTACTTGGCCACCTGTGGTTTTTATTGTCGTCCGCGATCTCGTCTTCTTCCGCTGTAACAAAAGAGAGAGGGAAAGAAAAAAAAAAGGGGGGGGGTTTCTGGAAGGAATGAACATATGTTTGCACTAACTCCTGAAAAGTATAGATTTCATTCCAAAATTGTTAAAGTTCTTAATGTCTGCTTGAGACAATAGTGTAAAATGTCACGAAATGTACAGTTTTATGAATTTCTTGTGATTAGAATTGTATCTAACGTATTGTTTCATTACCAGTCAAGGTATACTTTACTTTTAAATTGTACACCATCAGCCATAGAAATACGCCTGCACAGGAATTCTATTTCATGCATTTCAATTCAGTAGGCTTTCAATTAAAACTTTAGATTTCATTTAATATTCAGTGTTTCAATATTCCTGAGCAGTATTTGTCAGCACTAAGCTGCCATTTTATGTGCTGTAAAATGTTAAGTACTGTAATCAGTAAAAATGAGTGTATTGTGGTTATTAAATTAAAAACAAAACTTCATGTTTTGTGCAGTGAGCGTTATATGTGTGCGCGATATTCTATTACCAGGTTATCCTGTTTGAACTTAGAATTTGACAAAGTATACTCATTGTAATGTGTCGGGAATAGTGTTTGTGTACATGAGTATCATTTATTATAACCATCCGTAGTAACTACAGTAGCTTAGAGCTAGGGAACATCATAGATAAAATAAGGATCGGCCGGTTGCAATGTCGCCGGCATTGTGGGAACATCTGGCTACTGAAAACGAATTGCTGTCGTGACCTAGAACAGGATAACTGGGGGGGGGGGGTTAGCTCCTCACTCCCCTCTGTGGGTGTGGCTGGCTGGTCCGGTCGCCATGACGATAACTGGCGCATGCACAAGGCGCACCTCGCACCAGTGCATGTGTTCGCATAGCCAAGCGTGTCTGGTCGTGGGAACAGCGACTCGCTACTGCTTTGTTGTTGCGCCGCTCGGGATGTGAAGTTGGCGGCCCTGTGGCTGAAATGGCTTCCACTCCTAGTATCTGCCCCTGGGTGGTCCATAGTGGCAGTTGCCCTAGCAGCCATCATGCATGCGCCTGCGTAAGGTGAGATGCGAGAGCGTGTAGTACTGCCGACATCGTCAGACAGCTCCGGCACCTGCATGTCACCTTAAGTGAGACCCCAAGCACGTTGTGTGGTTGGTAGCAGGTTGTAGGTGCGGAGTGGCATGATAGCAGAAGAGAAGGCTGGCTGCACCTTGCTTCGCTTGTCTCTGGCATGCACACTTTAGCTGAGGCGAACTCGCTGTCAGCACATTCCCTTTACAGCTTGGCGAAGCAATGTGAACACATAACTTGTACTGGCGGTGGGACTGATGGCTGCTTCCCACATACAATAAAAACTCTGTAACACACTTTCAATGAAAATTATACATGGAACATGGACAGTGGCCATATAACATAGAAATCTGAATCCTAATTGCAAATTTACAATATATTAACGTGTAAAGGGCGGCTTCGCATGCCGGGTGAAAAACTGTCATATTTGAGGACACATGTTTTGTTAGTTTGGATTCAGATAGTGGATTCCCCTAGTACCCCAACAACTCTGTAGGGGCCATGATAATGATGGGTTAATGCCTTTTGGTGGTCTCTGTTGCGAACCCAGCCTAGGTCATTTACTTTGATACTGCTATTCTTGTGGGATTTATTAAATTGTCGGGTTTGATGCTGTTGTGTTTGTAGGAGTTTTATTTTCCGTGTCTCTATTTTGTCATAAACGTTCGCACCAGTCATGCACTCGGGGTGAATATTGCTTAGTTACAACCTGCACTGGGAGAGTGACCTCTATGTCGTGCATTAAATAAAAAGGGGTAAATTTCGTGGTGGTGTTGATACTTGTGTTGAAATTGAAACAAATAAAATCAACATAGAGGTCCCAGATTAGTTGATCTGTGTTAGCGCAAGCGATAAGTTGTTCCCCAAGAATTCTGTTAGCTGACTCTACAAGCCCGTTACATCGTGGGTTATAAGAAGTGATTGTCAATTTTCTAATACCCAGAGATTGTAAAAGGTGACTAACCAATTCATTCTGGAAACTCATGCCCCTATCGGTGAGTATCTGATCAGGACAGCCAAATTGAAGAATCACGTGTTTAAAAAAGTTTGCACACATGGCTGCATCGATAGATTGATCTGGCTTCGTCACTATGTACCGGGTAGCATATTCGGTCATTACCAAGATAAATTTATTTTTGCATGTAGAGGTGGGGATGGGACCTTTCGCATCCAAAGCCCAAGTTTTGAGGAGGGGTTGAGATGGAATAGAAGTTATTTGTCCTGAAGGTTGTGTGGTAATGACTTTGGTTTTTTTTTACATGTGGCACAGGATTTCGCATACTGTTTGACGTCTTTATTCATATCCCAGAAATAGGATTGTTTTATTTTCTCAAACAGCTTAAGGGAACTGAAATGACTGCCACCAAATTTTGGTGTTGTGGTGTGCTTGGATTATTTTATTAACATAAATTTGGGGGACGAGTGTTAGTTTAGATAGACCTTGTGGAGTATTGATTTAAAAAAAAAATTCCCAGTTCACTGTAAGTTCATACCTACGGCTTAACCTGCGATACTTAGTATCAGCTTGTTTGGGAGTAATTAGGGCATGTTTGAGTTTTTGGATATGTGGGTCGCATTCATACTCTCCTACAAATGGGGATGTGTCAACTGTTATGGGGCATAGTAGAAAAATTAATCGTCGTCAATTTTGGTGTATTCCTGGGTGTGAGTGTATACAGGCAGGTAATGTAACTTGTCTGAATGGAGAAGGATAATGATGGTAAAATTTAATACGAGGTCAATACATGTTGTGTCCAGTGGGGTTTGGTTGTTTTGTTTGATAATTTCGATGGTGATCTTGTATAGCATATTAATGATTTTGCAGATAAAAGCAATAGGGAAAATCTCTTCATTGGCTACTGCTGTGGCGATTATGTCTTTTCCTTTTGGGTCGGGCGTACCGAAATTATATTTAATCTAGTCCCAGTGACCTTTAATATATTTGTCTCCCACATTTTTGATTTTGGTTGCTTTGCTACTTTTCTGGAAAAGAGATCCGGCGAATGCCTCTAAAAGGAAAGCGCAGTTCAACATGGTTTCTTTGATATGATGATGTGATGAACGGGGACAGGGGTGCTGTGGTCAGATGGCTTAGGGTGTCGGAAAGGGAGTTGAGTTTACCTTTTACAATTTGGGTGTCGAAATCATATTCACTGAGGGAGATGGCCGTTTTTTGAATTCTAAGGTTGTGGTCTGCTATGGATCGGATTAATTTCAAACTCACGTGATCGGTTTCAATATTGAAGTATTTGCAGTACAAATATTGCCTGAAATGGTAACATAAATATATAATAGACCCAAGCTCTCGTTCTGTTGTGTTGCAGCGTGCCTCTTGGTGTGAAAATTTCTTGGAGTCAAAATCAAAAATTTGCCATTGTTTATTTTGTGGATCTATTTGTATAAAGGCCCTGTCTGCCGCTAGCATCGCATGCTAAAATTATTTCCCTATCTTTGTGAAATTTGTGTAGTATGGTGGCTTGTGATATTGCTGATTTCAGATTAACAAACGTGTTTTGATGCTCGTCAGCCCACTTAAAGGGTACATTGTTTTCTGTAAGTTCAATATGAGATTGGGCGATGGTAGCTTAGTTCCTTATATAACGGTGTAGGTAGGCGGTCATACCAAGGAAGGTTCTAAACTGTTGTACTGTTTGGGGGGGTGGGGTAACATTTCCTCAATAGCCATTACTTTTTCGGGGTCTGTGGAAATTCCATAAAGGGTGATAATGTGTCCAAGCACCTTTACAGTTTTCTGCAAACATGCATTTTTTGGTATTAACTTTAACATTAAATGGTCTGAGATGGTCAAAAACTTTCCTAATATAATCTGCATGTTCTTCAAAAGTATTTCCGAGAATAAAAATGACATCTATGTAAGCAATGGTCGCCGTCCATCTGAGGGGTCCTAAAAGTTAATTAATAAACATCTGAAAATATTGTGGACTTGTACTTAATCCCACTGGCATTATTTTATACTGGAAAAGGTCTATGCCATCAGTTGTAAAAACTGGAAAATAAATCTACGCTGGTAATGTATACAGAATTTTGAAGGGCGGTCAAAATATCTTCCGTTCGGGGTAACGGGTACTGCACTCTGGTTAAATATTTATTTAATTTTCGAAAATCACTTAAAAACATTAGTACACTGGATTTCTTTGCTATTACTTGACTGGGTGCAGAATATAGGGAATCGGCTTCTTCTATAATCCCAGCATCTACCATATCTTTGATTTGCTTCAACAGTTCCTCCCTTACTTTAGGATTGTTCCTATATGGGCGAATCATAATTGGTTTATCAATAGTAATATCAAGCTTGATCTCAAAATTCTTTGCCTCCAAGAGTTCCAGAATAGAATTGGCAAATCTGTCTTGATATGTCCCTATGATATTTATGATGGCTTCTGCCTGAGTTTTTGACAAGTTCTTATTTATTTGATTTTTGTGTTTTTTCAATTTCAAAATATTCCAGTGCTTGCATATTATATTCAAAAGAATTTCATAATTCACTATAAAATGGAGTAAAATGTAACGGACCTTGTACTGTTTTGTTTGGGTTAAGCCTGTGAATTAACATTATGTCCTGTTTCAGGATGGGTATGACATCATAATGCTTGATAAAATCGAAACCAAGAATTAAATCTTGCTGCAAGTTGTCGACTACAAGAAATTTTAGGGGGTATGTATGGCCAGCTATATTTAAATTGACAGTAGTTTCGAATTTGGGTGATGATAATTCACTGGTAGCCCCTACTAATGTTATGTGTTCTCTCAGTGGGGAAAGGTGCTGGTCAGAGACTAGTGTGGTGGCGATGCTACTTTGCGAACATCCCGTATCCAATAATATGTAGTGTTCAACTCCCCTTATTTTGAGTAATACACGAAGTGTCGCTACAGTGTTGGCCATGTGTTGATATGGCAATGTGTTTTCTTTAGTGTGTGGTATATTATGAGGCGGAAGCTCGCTCTGTGTGTTGCAGCACTGGTGCAAGCACAGATTCATCATTGCGAGTTTTGTCACAGTGTATGTGGAATAGTGTGTACTGGGTGTGGTGGAGTGTTTTTTGTGTGTTATGAAGATTATTGTGTGTGGCGTAGTGTATTTATGTGACAGGATCCATGCACTTTGTGTTAACTTATATTTAATTTAAATTAGAAGGAAAAGAAACATTGTAAAGACACTCCGAAATCACACCAAAACAAATGGAGTGCCTTCGGTTATCAAAGGGAACAGATGTCTCCACATGCAATTACAAGCCTTCACATGCATTAAATTCACCCAGAAAAGCATAAGCAATAAAAGGGGATGGCGGGAAGGTAAAACTTTGCTGCATTGTGGCAAGGTCTGCTGAGTGGTTATTCTGACTCACACACGTGACTCGTACTGACTTACCGCAATTGTCATGTGTCATGCGCAGGCCTTGGCCACGGGGAAGCTAACAACTGGCCGCTTGCTAGCGCACCTAGACTTCGTTATATACTATTCTAAGCGATTGGAATTATTAAAAAGTGATATAGAGGGAAAGACAGAATAAAGAATTGTAATTTTACTACTGCAAAAAGGGGGATGCATCACACTGATGTGCATTATGGTTAGTGTGATGCAGTGCCACGTGTTTTTCACTGCGAATGTCTATTTTAGCTAATAAATTATGCCCCTAATGGAGTTCTTTACTTGGCAACGAGACGGAAGGAAAGATCGCTCCTCCACCAGAAAAGACCTGCATCTACCTAACACCTATGCTTTCCACTAATATCCCAACTGCTCACACATCTTCTGCCTCGTCCTTATTACACACTAGTTAGCTAGGGGCCTACTTGAAGGTAGCTAATAATGTCGGATATAGAATGAAATATGGGAATTCAACTAAACACTTTTATTACACTGCTTTAGCTATAACAGGACAATGCTTTATCACAATACTACAATAAGGTCCTCAATACAATTACATTGCTTTATAATTTACTCTGGATTTACAAGTTAATTATACAAACATATTTGAATACTGTTATACAAGAAATGATAAGTTGAGTATAAGAATATAAGCGAATACGATTATACAAAGGCACTAGCTGGCAGTCGGTGGCAGAGAGAGCAGGGAGACTGGGTAGGGGTAGTCTCCACCCCATCACTTCTCCTTCTCACTGCTTCCCTCTGCTCCTATCTGCAAGCACTCTGGCGTGGCCTACGGTGTGGTATAACTTCTCATTGTTGACATGCTTCCCAAGTGTATATGCGGCTGGAAAAATTTTTGGTGGGAGATTTGGTCACATGGAGAAGCACCAATTTGATGTGGTCAAAGGTGGCGCAATGAGCACAAGGCCCGCTTGGACCAGCCAATTTGACACCTGTGGGACATTGGAAAATGGGTTGGAATGGTTTTCGAGGGTGGTGGAGGGGAGGTCAAGGATATTATGTTACCAGGTTGGCACCAGATGCCATCAAGGCAACGTCAATGTAAATACTAACTCTCTTAACCTCGGGGTCGCGGGCAGTCCACCCAGACCCAATCTTCTTGCTGATGATGCTGGTAACCTCTGCCCGATTGATTATTGCTCCAGATGAAGGTTGTTTGTTAAATGGTAGCCGATGGGTCGACTACGGACCATTGTTGATCTTGGTGAGAAAATTGCCTATATATTTAACACTTGCAAATGTGGGTTGTCAGGGCTAACCACGGAACAATACATACTGACACTTGCAAAAGAATGGTTAATGAAGAACTTTATTGAGTGGGTATTATGAGGGCCCGTCCCCTGACACACATAGAGTGATCGAAAATAAATGTCATGCCGAACAGTTCACATACAGCTTTATTTCGAAAAATTTCATCTCCCACAAGTAGAGCACTTAAATTAACATGAGGCCACTGCAGTGAAACTGCGAAATGCATCTTACGACATACAACTGGATTATGGAAAAACTGAAGCTTCCCAGGGCAATGTAAATCCCGTGGGAAGGAGTGACTTACTAGGTGGTTGAAATCGAAAGGAAAGGTTACAGAATAACATTACAGTCTATTGCAGAGAATGTCCAAATCAAAAGTCGAAGACCGGCCGGCATGCGCGGGAAACACCGGAGCTCACGACATGTACTCCACATCCGTCTAACGCTACCTGGTTACTGAACTCCCTGCCTGACGTGTGTGTGGGCTCTTCTCAGCTTACCCACACACCAAAGCGGCCCAACTTTCTGCTACAGCTTGCATCTCTTTACCTTGCATCATGCTATTAAATTAACATTCATATTTTAAAATCATGAAAAAAAAACCTGCAACACAAAACATGTATGAATGGAATGTACAAAATCCTATATGCATGCTGAGGAAGATGATAACACTTTAACAATGCACTATGTACAAAAGAGAACAAACAATCAATAAATCCTTTAATAAGCATAACAAAGAATATCTGATATAAGCCCTGTACCAGTAAGTTCAGTTATTATGAGGTCCTGTTTCATTTCCCTCCACCTCACAGCATTGCTGGTCGTCATGGTAACCACCGGCTGCTTTGCACCGGCATGCCCTTGAACTTGCACTGTGCTGCTCCTGATTGCTCCTGCGACTGGGCGCATGCTCTGCCCATCGGTAGAGTGTACAGCCCTGCTGCGGTGACTTTGCAGGTCATGGTTGGACAAGCGGTCTTAGGGGTAGGCACATGTAGCACACATCATGGCAATACTTATGTATGAAAAACAAGGTATGGTATTCATATGTATGTACGAGGGCCATTTAAGCCACTCATTAATACATTGGCATATTATTTAAACATGGGTGTAGCTAAGAACGTATTAGAAAAAAGGGGGTTTAGAGATTTCATTTTTCTATTTTTGAATAAAATATCAAACCTGTATTATTACACATGTATAGTTACTTCATTTATGTAGTCAATGGGTTCATGTACAGATATGGAACCACAAAATACTATAAACATTCTTCATGTTCAAGGAAGATCACATATTCCTTTAATTAAAATAAAATAAAGTTTGTAATTTTGGTTTCAAATTTTATTTTCATTTCGGTGGGGGGTTACGTCACAATATATCACACCCCCCACCCCCCGGGCCAAAACCCTTCTCGACCCACCAATTTGCCGCTGTTTTAAATTAAATGTGTATCTTTAATGAGCATATTATCAATCTAATGCTCTCCGTAATTAAACATGCTTTTACTGTTATATGGCGAAAATAAGACAGAACTGTTACAATATTAAACTTAAGGCTTTCATGTGTGCCTGTTAATATTACGCATGCTATACAGCTCCAATTCTCTACTTTAGAAACCAATCGATGTGATTAGCAAACAACCACTACTCGTCGTTTGTACTGTGCTGGTACTTGTGTATTATTACTTTTAGAAAAATATATTTTGGAAATAACCATTTTCAAACAATAAAATAAGTTATATAAAGTTCATAATGTGGCATATAAAAAATTCGTTACCAATTGGAGATTTGAACTCTATAACCGACAAATTATGTGGTACAGGGCTGTGCACTAACTCACTGAGCTACACAAACTATTTACTGTTCACATGTGTGATAAGGTATATATAGAGCATAAATCCACAGTTATCACATATTTTATAAAGTGGTGTTTATTCTTTTATCGTGAACATGTGAGTAATATGCAATGTTTCCCATTGACGTGTTCCAGACAACCACATGTTCCTTGTGGCCCATTTGTACCAACACAGATGCATAAACCACAACGGCGACACCTGAGCGATCGACATTAGGTCACGGTCCTAATCAGTGCAAGTCGACAAGTATAGCATGCTTAAACTTTTTTTGCTACCTTGCAACCTGTGGCCATGGGCCATCATATTTTTCATTCATCACAAGAGGCAACTCTCATGATACTTGATATGTGGCCTAAAAGGGTGAAATAATGACTGTTTGAAGGGAACACCAGGATAAGCAGCGCCACTTTATCCTACGCCTTTCCGATGTGCGCGATATCAGTGGGCCTTGTGGCCGAACCTGGTGTGCTGTGTGGCCCCAAGAGGGTTCATAAGGTGGAGAATAATATTCCCAGTGTAAGTGTAAAGTGGAGAGTGGCTCCCTAGCAGCATTAATTAATTAGAGTTATTACAGTGAGTTTTTCCAGGTATTGCACAATATCTTTATAAAATAATGGGCAGCTTCCCTAGTGAGGGTTTCCTAAATCCCACAGAAGACAGGGCATAGGTCCGCCCACTTTAGTGAAATGCATATGATGTCACAGGAAGTGAAATGCAAACACTAAATCCTGTTTTTTGCCATAATGCATTAATATAGCATACATATGTTAGTTTTAAGAGTGTACATGCCATCATTCATCTAGAATCAGCTGTATAAAACCTTATTTCATTTAATATCATCCTTCAAGTGCGGTGTCATGCTCCTTACATCACATTCTTAGCCATACCTGGAGATCCGACGTTCAAGGGTATGTCACCAACGTGTTTTCAGCAAGTAGCAATAATTATGTCGAATGTTCATTCTTTTAATTATGTAAGTTGTGCAGCTATGTTTTTTCATGTTATGCATTTGGTACCAGGCTCGCCGACATTCGGCGAGGCTCCGGCCATGTTCTTTAGTCCGACCTCAACACTCGACCGACCCAGCAGAACAGGCAGTAAGCTCCCGCAATACCCCCCTTGGCACTTCAATTTAAGCAGTATCTTTCAATTCAATAGTGTAAAGTAACTCAGGAAGCTTTTTCATTCATCTTGAGCCGTGAGTAGGCCTGACTTGCATCCTGAGGTAATATTCCAGGACATCACGTGTACGGTGCCATGTATCGCAACATATTTCTTCTTAAGGTCCTCACCTTACTTTTCTCAGCAATTACCACCGGCGGGTCTCGAGTGCCGGGTCCACATTAGAAAAGGGTATGCATTATTTGCAGTGGCATTGGTTGTACCCTTGCATCAATAAAACTGTCACACATTGAATAGGCGACTTTTATTGACTGTACTATCCTGAGTAACATCGGGCACTGCGACCTAATGCAGATTCATTTATCAAGTGTACTTTTCAGTGTTAAAAGTATTTCGTTTACGGGACCTGCCTCCCACAAGCAGGTTAAAATCAGTGTTAACTACGGTGTGCGAAGTGGCAGACATCTTCGTCCCTAAGCTAAGGATTTGATATAAAATAGATGTAATTTAATTGTTCTTCAAATTAAACTCTCCTTCAAATAGACAGTGAATCCAGAGATCGCTTTAGGCCATCGGCCGTACTACCCTCATCATCATTCTCTCTACCGAACATGGTGCAGGGCAACATCACCAGTTCCTGCCATACACCTACTACCAGGCGGGGCACGAATACAGCTCATCATCTCCAAGGACTCGCAGTATCAAAGTTAATTATTAAGTTTCATTTTGTTCATACATTTGTTTTACAGAACTTGTAATATTTTCGTAAACGGGTATATACTGAGCCACCCCTTGGTGCACAACATCAGGGGCCAAGAAAAACAGCTCAGTCATTTCCAACCAGAGGAAAACAACAGCTGTATGTCCCCAACATAAGCACCAAGGTGCCTCAGAGAAGAACGTGAAAGGAAAAACCTCTACCACATGTGCGATCTTTCAGTGCGAAACGACATTTAGTAAAAGATTAACCAGCCCAAGAAAAATGTAATTAAATATCTAACTTCAGTTTTCTTACCTTATTCCCCATCAGGTACACTAATTTAAGGGGGTACTTTACCCCCCTTCAGAAAACACAACACATTGAAACACTCAACAGTTAATAGAGTTAAGAGAGATTATACGAATGTCATGAATTTACTGGGTATCAACTATATTCCTCTAAAGAAAAGAATAAAAAGCTTGATATTTATTTGGGTTTTGTTTATTACACTTTTTTTTATCTTATCGCACGCAATAAGAACCTACAAACCAAAAAAAAAAAACAGTTCCATCAATAACATTAAAAAGAGTATTATTATATCATTACTTTTTTATTATTTTGTTTATTATATTAGGTATTTTACCATTAATTATTAAAATGGATGTAACAGTAACGGTGCACCCATGCTTCTACATTAAGAGCTTGAGCATCACATACTCTATTTTTTTTTATATTGGTTTATAACCAATACAAATTATAAATTTGCAATACCAAAAATGGTTACTTGTATGCAGCAGTACTTCGACTGCAAACACCTTTATGTGCCAACAACAGACATCACATATTTTTTTAAAAGAAAAAAATTAATCCAGTTCCCATTAGTTGAGTCCATGATTACAATGGTAAACAAATTCAGTGAAGATGTTAAATGTTTTCAAAACATATTAGGAGGAAATTGAGGTGCAGTCTCCTTCGTCGGCGTTCATGCAGCAAGCAAGTTATAACATTTTCACATGCCAAAAATTTTAATAGGTCTGACCGAAAAGGTAGAAAGGCATGGGTGAGACGCTTCACAACACTCGTAGGTTAATTCATAGCATGGGCCACGGTTCTATCCCTTGAAGAAAAGCAAAAGGTCACATCAAATCAAAATGGCTAGGTCAAGTAGCTGGGGAACCACACTGAACAGAAATTAAAAGAGAAACAACAGAAATGAACACCAATTAAGCTACAAACATTTAGCACAACGACTCACCAAAAGATAAGTACAAAACACTCACCTAAGCGATGAAGTATGGCACTTATGCCATATTAAATCTGAAAAGTCTTGCAGTAAATTTCAAACGAACTACATTGTGTGGAAGTTAAAGTGAAGACGACGGGATCAGCACATTCCCGCACGTACGAAAATGACTGCATGATGTTTCTAACTCGCGACATGGCAAGTCGATAGCTAACGAATAGCAATATTGCAGATTTAAATAAAATGGAAACTTACAAAAATTACATTTGCATTACAAACCTAATGAAGGTAATTTAAAAAAACCAAAAGAAATTTGGGATAATTAAATAATATATTGAAATGTATCAAACAAGCACAACACATTATAGCAAACAAATTCTGTAAGTTGATTACAAAAATAACGTTATTACGGTACTTGTGCTGAGACCTATCTTAGAGGCAGACAGATACAATCAATGTAAGGAAAATTAAATGGCTTATAACAGTAAAGGTAGTTTCACAATTGAAGACTTAAGCATTAAATCTGTGGTTACTGATTTTGTATCCGTTAAAAAAAAAAAAAAAAAACTCGTTAAATCTTAGAGCATTAGGCATTTACATCAATAAATCTGAAAAGGTTAGTTAATGCATGCGACGCCCTTATCCCAAGTAGCAAATAGGCATAGCACTACACAAAATTTAAGCAAGAACAAATATTTATTATGAAACCTTTCTCAATACAAACTTCAAATAAGTGTAAACCTGCGTTTTTGTCCAAAACAATCTACTTTTACTAAAAAGAAGAACACTAGACTTGGATTATTATTTTTACTTATTCCAACATGTGTGGCAAATACTGTTCACATTTCCGTCAAACAAAACTAACAACATGCATTATATATTTGTACTACAATCTCTTATATTACAACCACAACTTCCAATATAGATGCACCACGACACGTGGCTGAATGTTTGTACCATCTGGCTTTAAGATGGGCTATTTTCAAATTTACTGAAGTCACAAATTTCGTTTTCGGTGCTCCAGCGCATCTATGCAATTTTAAATTTATTTAATTATATTTTAAGGTCCCCCACATGGACAGAAGTGAGAATAATAACTGTCAATATAGATACACACGACACGTGGCTAATTTTAATACCATCAAACTTTAACATTGACTATTTTTACAGTTACTGAAGTCACAAATTCAGTTTTCGGTGCGCCAGTTATGTGCACAACTATAATATTCATTTAATTATATTTTTTGTATCCCACATGGACAAAAGGGAGAATAATAACATACAATATAAATGCACATGACACGTGGCTAATTTTAATAGCATCAGACTTTAACATAGATTATTTTTGAAGCTACTAAAATTAAATATATCTATATGCATGCAAGTGCAATTGGCAACCTTTACATGTTTTAAAAAGCCACCCAACCGATATAAAATTAAACTTTGACAAAATTAACTGGTGTATAGATTGAAAACATTAAAAGATCATTTCCACCTAAATAGCTTGACATTGTATTAGCATAACGTCCATAATAAAAAGGTCAAACATAGACCCATTCTAAAACAACTTGGATAAAACCTTTTCTCCTATGCATGATTTATTTTCTCAAATTATTTTCGGCAAATACTAAAAAAAATTTTCAAATTTAAAAAAATGCAGATTTGTAGGCAATGCATAAATTTGACTGAACTGCGCCATGATCTAAGGAGCCTACAATTATGACATCAAGTAATATTTCAGGCCAGATGGGCCATGACTCTATTTAATTACAACATTAACTTGTTCAAACATTTAGCTTCCATTAGGAGAGCCCAGGCTGTCCATTTCGGGTCTGCCGAGGCCACCTCCAGACCATTTATACAAAAAAAAAAAACTTACAATTTATTTATTTTATTTATTTCCACTTTATTTATACTGGTGAAGTTAAGGTTTCAATGCCTTATTTTACACTTAACCGCTATCGGGGTATGGCAAAATGATTGTCCAATCAGGGACCGTGGAAGGTTTCACCAGGTTTTAATTTTTGAATCCCAAGTGTCACATGGCGGAAATGGAGTGACGTGACGCAATCTTTGTACTTGCCAACTATCGTTAGTAATGGCAACGCCACACGGCCGCCCTTGTGCGAAACACCAGAGTTCTCGTTTTCAGAGTCGGGCAGTCTATGGTGCAAGAAGGACATGTTATTGATTTTTCTGTGCTAGCCATGTTGGTTTTTCTCCAGTCAGCAAGCAACATTTCAACACAGAGTGAACGATGGACAATGAAAAATAGGTTAGTCGTATTATAACTTAAGGTAAAAGTTTTTGTAGCTTAATATTATAAATAAATGTTTTCTCACACAGACGTATTTCAAAGTTCACAAACTGCAAATCTCCTTGCAGTCACTATTCATATTATCTTGGTCAACAAGTATGTGTTTTGGTTGGGGGAGGGGGGATGGCGAATTTAGAAGAAAATTAAGACACTTGTCTCAAGCGAATTCAAAATCTCTTCCACGAAAAAAAAATGACCGTTATCTATTCTTTAGATTAAGAGGATAGTGTCAGTCGATTAAAATATTAATTTTCATACGATTTCACAATACGATATAACCTAAATACAAGGTGTAAATACAGTTTCCCGCCGACAACAACAGACACTGTGCTCTGATTGGCTACTTCGTATTGACTTGTACTTAAGATATAAAATATAAGGATCTCTTAAGTAATGCCGAGAACGCACACGACCCGTCGAGACCTGCACAAAACAGTCATAAACTAATACCTTTGAATACATCGAATCATATCTTAAGCACACTGCGAACATACCATGTTAAATCAATCGTAAAGCCACCTTAACAAAGATTCGTATTTATGACGTTTTTTTTTGTGCTGTTTATGGCACCTACAAATCTACCATAGTGGATAATAAGAATTAACACAAAGTGAAGTGTAATTTATAATAATATTAAAAATTAAAGTAAAACACCGTGTACACAATTACACAGTGGTAAAGTAAATAATTTGTACAGGTTGACATAACGAATACCGTCGTTATATGTTATAGGTACTGCCCTCTGAAGTGAGAAGCAGCAGATAAAGTAATGCATAATAAGGCGTACTATTAAAGAACTATTTCTTTCCTACTTGTCAAACACGAGTACAATAAAAGCAATATATTTATCGGCAGAGATAATAGTTTTAAGTGACAATAACTTTAAACCATATTTACTTGTGTACAGTTAAAAAAGAAATACCTTTTAAGACAAATGTGGTGTTCCGACTGGAAACAAGGAAGATCATAAGGAAAGAAAACATGGGCTTTGCAAAGACTTAATTGCTAGAAAAGCAATAGAAAATAAATGGGTTAGAAGAGAGCATGCCATAGCATGGACCAAAACGAATTGAATTAAGAACTCGGGTGTCTGCCAACTTGTCTGTCCCAGCTCGTGGATATAGCAGACATTCAGAACTCTTTCTACTGTTGCTGAGTGTTGGGACTGGTGGTGACAGAGATGCAGTATGAGTGAGAGAGAGAAGGTAGATGTTAATGTGGCAATGCCGCCGACATTCCCCAAACACATGCCACGAAAATGGACTAGCGCAACATGGTGTTCATCCCTCGAACTTCAGATTTCTACCTGCTGTATTGATCAGAATATTTAACCTGGTGAAGTGCTCTCTAGGTATATCTTTACTCAATGAAGGCGTGCAGCAAGCTGACCCAGTGGGTGTTGCTTCTACAGGCATATGATTTCATTGTAGAGCACGATAGCAGATGTGCTACCATGAGCAACGAATTCTAAAATCATTGTTTATGATGACGCAGAATGGGACGAAATTCTCCTGCCAGTTATCCAAGAACTGTTACGCCATGCAAACTTACCACATTTGAATGTTGTCAACAAAGATGATATCAGTGAATTGTATCGCGAAGTGGAGAATGCACAAAAAAAAAGTTGCACAAGCACAAAGTCAGAACTATGCAAACAAGAGCGTGGAACAGTGGAGAATACTAGACAATAGGTTGGAGACCTGTTCACCTAAGGATCTGAGCAAGTGGAGATTGTTTGTACGACTTAGCATGAGAGGTGGGGTAATCGCACATGCACACGACAGTCATGTGGCTGGGCACCCAAGCACCAATCAAACTATACACACTGTGAAGGAGCGGTTCTTTTGGCCCAGTTTATACCTTCTGAACATCAGTACGTACACAACGGAAACAGTGCCAAAAGTTCTAGTCATGCCACACAGATGGCATGCAGCAACAGCAGCCAAGGCTTCGAAAAAAAAAAACAGTTTGAGACCGTTAGTCTCGATCTCATGGAACCATATCCCAGAACAACAGCATGTAAAAAGTTTATCTTGGTGGTCACAGATAACTTTTCAAGGTGGGTAGAATTTTATGCAATTAGCAGCGCACATGTCTCAAGCATAGTGAGAGTTTTGCAAAATGAGTTTTTTGCATTATGAGGGTATCCAAAACAACTTTGGATAAATAATGGTACCCAGTTCGTGGGCAGGAAATGATAGGAGATGTGCACCTAGTGGAGGGTGTACCATCTAGAGATGTCAGTATACCACCCACGTGTCTACCCAATAGAGTGTCGCAACCAGGACTTCTAGACGCAACTGCGACTTTGTGTAGGGGACCAGCATAACAACTGGGCCGAACATCTGCCCACCGCCCTCTTTACCCTCTGCTAGTGTGTGAACATTGCCACAAGCCGAATACCTGCAAGCATTTTGTTAGTGCACAACCTAGCCCTACCAGGAGAACGAAACTTCCTGCGCAACACAGCACGAGTAGTGCAGAGGACAGTGAGAAGCAACTAGAGGAACACAAACATAGGGAGCAGAGGCAACACCAGAAAGAATGATGCTGCGAGATGGGTCCCGAACAGCAAGAGGTCACTCCCAATGCTGCAAGTAGGGCAGTAAATTTACCTGCATACTCATCCACAGTCAGCCGCCCACCAAAATTTCTGCGCAGATCTGGCGGCGAAATGGAGTGGGCCGTACCATGTAATCCAGAGCATTGGGCCAACCACATACTTGATCCGTGGGGGGGAGGAAAAAGGTGAGAACACACAGGGACGACATCCGTCTTGTACCCAGAGATGTCGCCGGAGAAGACGTGCCCGGTACTCTGTGACCTCACGACGGCGATCAGCATGCCGAGCTCCGAGAGCAAGGCAGTGAGGAGAAAGGTGGGTCAGCACTTCCCGCAGGAGGGTCGCCACCAGTGGCTCAGATCTTGCTGATGCCGGACAAAGCCATGTCCCCCAGGAATCGAGACAAGACGAGTTGAGGTGAGGTGATAGGAACAAGGTGGCGCCAACAGAGGTCGTCGCCCCAGACACCACTGTAAGTGACAGCATGCACGAGCAAGCAATGGAAGAGCAAGCAAGGGAAGTTTCGATGCTGACAACGCACGAAAGCGACGTCGATGTCAAGCATCATGGTCGCAAGGCAGAGGAGGAAGGTGCGTCCGCACCATCACCAGAATGGTTAGCAGAGGGTCCCAAGAGCCCGACATCGCCCAGCAAACTGGCACCAGGGGAAACAAATCCAATGGCTAGCCCCTCAATGCTTGACGATGCAGCACCTACCAATGTCGCCATTGGAGCATCAGCACCACAATTGGCACCAGTAGTTCTATAAAAGGGTCCACCAACTGTTGCTATGACATCTGGCATCGCAGTGCCATCACCAATTGGAATGGCTGCTGACAGCAACGCAACAACAAGTGGACCAGCACTGGCTAAGGGGTCACAGCAGTGTGATCAACCCCTTTAACCACTCAGTTGCCGACTGTTCGTGTCACTCCCGACAGTATCATGGTCTGCAGCAACAGAGGAGCAAGAACAGAGGCAGCAGTGGTGACGATGACGAGAATGAGTCGGCTGGCTCATATTTCCTGTGTCAATCATGACGGCGGAGACATCCGTTACCAGATTATAATACTTATGGAAGCGCCCGATGCCTCACAGGCAGCAAAGCAGCATGGAACAGATGCACATGGAGCAGCAACAGCAGCCGTCTGTTACACAACGTGGGGAGATGCTCAAGCACTAGTATGTCTTACGCCACAGGCAGCAGGGCATGGGAAGTATTTCTATTGCAGTTAAAGGTGCAATAGCTGCAAAAGTTCTCACAGGGAAGGAGGTTTTCGTGTGTGCTGCATTCCCCTCCACCAAGACCGTTTGCCTGATGTAAAATAAGCTCCACAGCGCAGCTGAGGGCTGCACTCTAATGGGTGCGATGGCGCACCAACGGGCTCCTGTAATGAATGAGTGATACAGTGGAACACATCATGCGAGTACAAAATTGTGGAGGGCAACTGCAGTACAAGCATAGTGCAACGAGTACTGAGCGTAGCTATGCAGCCACTTGCATCACATGGTGCATGAATACACAAAAATAGCACCGAGGCATGAGTGTTCTAAAAAGGCTTATAAGGTAAGGGCAGTGAAATGCTAAGGGACACACGAACACTTGAAACACCCTCGAAAGTAGCCTTAATACCCTAGAGTATTTGCAAGTGTTGGTTTATATTTTCTTGTTGTGTTCATTTTCATGTGTCTTCACCCTCATCTCATTTCACCCCTTGTTTCCAAATTTGTTCCCTCTCTCTCATTCCGGCATCACATAGTTACACTAAACACTGCAGAGAACTTAACTGTATTTGTTTACACTTAGCACATGTACAACACCCTTTGCCTTCTTACTTTCATAAATATTGTTTACAACAATCCTTTAAGAGTATCAGTAACAGCGATTAGTCATTTTGAAAGGTTCGGTAGAAGCAGTTGTTTGTTTCCATTGTCCGATCTTTCAGATAGATTTTCAGAAGCATTTCTGTACTCTTTGAATTTAAGACTTCTGATGCCAAGTAATATTTTAAAACAAAATACACCAACGAACGCATGGAGCAAAAAATGAAGTCAATTGCAAAGGATACAATTTCTTTTTGCAACAAGATTCTGCATCACCAATATCTGAGATTTCTCTTCTTGAGGAATTTTAACTATGGGAAGCCAAATGAAGAAGATGCCAAAAGACCAAATAAATACCAGAGATGGTGTTTGAAGTATTGATGCTGCGATGCTGACATATTCCCGACAGTTTGTGTGCCACTGTAAATTGTGTGTACTATTCTGGTTAGTCTTGCTACAGCCGAACGCTCTTTTTCTACTCTCCGGCGAGTCAAATTTTGGGTTAGATCAAGAATGACTGAGGAGCGGTTGAATGAGCTTTGCCTGTTACATGTACACACAGACTAAAAATTGATCCTAAAAAATTAGGGATAGATTTGCTAAAGAGAAAGTTCGGTTCTTTGAGCTTTCTAAGTTAACTGAATTATTTTGCCACATGTATCATAAATCAATTAAAATATTGTAACACAGAGAATAATAATTTTTACAATATGTTTTATTTTTATAATGGCCCGTCGCTGAACATCAAGCCTTGATCCACACCTGGTCTGTACCCACTGAGGCTCCATGACACCACGTCAAAATAGCATGCCATAACATGGGACACAGTCTCTACTGCTTTTCCTAAGTATTTTGACCCTTTTTCATTCCATTCAACCACATCAGCTTTAAAGAATAAATTTAAACCTTATTAAAAATGCTGCAAACCTTTCTTGTTACAGCAATGTGAGAATATTTTTCCAAAATTCGAAACTGCTATTTGCAAAGTTTATGAATTACGTTCACTAATCGAAAAATAACCTAATTAAGTTAATCGATATAGCAATTAATTTTAATGAAATATGCACATTTAACACCACTAGGCGTGTTAGCTTTAAAGTTCGAAAAATTCGGGTAACAGAATGTCCTGTCTGATTTTTGCTTTCTATTTTGGTCTTTACGATGCACATTGAATAATCGTCATCACTGTGTTTCGACTCAGTTGGACGATCGCTGGTCATCTGCTTTCTGCTAGGGGCGGTGCTGCCTGCTTCCTGCTAGGGGCATTGGTACTGTCTTTGATACTCGCAGCATAGACAAGCTTCTTTAGCCCATAGATGTGAGGCATTTTTTGGTGTGGCGACTGGCTGTGTTTACTGAGACACCCTCACTTCCTAGGAAGTGCATCAAGTTATTGTGGGCACTGGTACCTGGGAGGTTCCCGCCACGTAGTTTCACATTACTGTCCAGGCAGAATATTATTACTACAGGCTCGGGGCAGTTATATTCTGCGATTTGACACACTGAGTCTCCGTTGTTGGCCTGCTGTGATGTAGTGTGTTCAGTGTGCCCTTGACAGACCAAGCAGGTTAGTCGCCTCTGGAGTGGGTACGTCGGCACCTGGTGTACAGTAATCAGGAAGCTTTCCACAACAGGTGTCCGGATCAGCTGGGAGGCAGGCTGCATCCGAGCCACCTCGTCTGCAGTCGGTGTAGCGTAGGCTGCGACATTCTCACAGCCTTCGTCGATGAGTGCAAGGGCTAACTGTTCTGGTGCTAATGTCTCTGAAGCTTGATCACATCCATGGTGAGATTCTGCGACGTCGGGCTCTGCGATCTCTGCTACCTCCGCTGCGACCGGAACAGGAATGGCCTCTAGGATTCCGACAGATTCACCCTCGTGCTCCCGTTCGGGGACCGGATACTCGCCATCAGCACATTACATGTTTTCGCACACAGGGTTAATAGCAGAAAAGGGATTAATGAAAAACTCAGAGGAGCTAGCCTCGGGTGGTTCCTGTATACACACCTGGAGTGGGGCAAGACACTGGCCTTCATAATAGGTGGTGCCTTGTAGGTGAAGCTGGCAGCCTCTGCATTGAGTCGGGACTTTGTGGCCAGGGATGCCACACGATCCATGTTGTGTGCTGCTGGAGTTAGCTGCTTCGGGGCCTTGGACATGACCACGGTCAAGGTGACAGCTCCAGATGTAGCCAACTCTGAAGAAGACTGGTGCTCGCTGTGAGGCTCTGCGGCGACGTCCGTCGTGACAAGTTCAGTGCTAAGCCGGCTCGAGGGGGTCTTGAAGATAGGGGTAGATCGTCGTGCTGATGGCTCGAGGGAAGCTCTGGTCCGACGAAGCTGCTTGCAGAAACTCCCATGGTGCCGGCGGTAGGTGTTGGCTGTTGCTGTTGTGTCTCTCTTTCCACTGGGCTTCTCCAGGAAATATCTGTTGTGCTCGGAGTACACCCTCCTGGGAATCTGTTGAACTTCCAGCAGAATGGCGACATGGTGGACGGTACGGTCCGTTCCAGTCATGGGTGCCGCAAGTGGGGGGATGGGGGTGACACGTCCCCCCCCCCAACCCAACATTGGTTTGGAATTTTATTTCGTCCCCCACCCCCAATAATTTACCCAACTTACTATATTTAATTTCGTTATGAAATATGCTAAGGAAAATTTTCGAGTTTCTCAATGTAATAAACAAATGAATACAGAAGGCTACTTGTGACTGTTGGCTATACAGCGAATGATATGGTGAACTACACTACCTTAGACCTTCAGCAGGTCAAGAATGCTGTCCGTAATAGCGGGGAGGAGGTTTTCATGGTGGAGAACCTTGGATGGTCCTGACTAATGACGGAAGAAGGGCGAGCAGGTGAGGTACCTTGTCATTGAGCCATGGTACTTGTGTTCAGACAGGCACGAGGGAGACTTGTGCAACAATAAACCAGGCAGCCTCACAAGGGAAGATAACTGCTTTCTTTAACAAGAAACATGCTAAAGTAAACAAAAAAAACACATACGATGGGCAAGTTAAATTATATTATTAGCTACTTATAAATATTTACCTATTTTATCGCATATAGGTCGCACCCTGATTTTCCAGGTGTGTTTTAAAAATATATATATTTATCGGTTATAGGTCGCACTCATTTTTGTGGTTGTACATCCTGTACAACATAGCCTGCATCAAGGATGCTAGATGCACGCGACCGGCGGCCTTCTATTTCTTTTTCGTTTTTATGCAAAGGAAAAGCCAAGTACCAACACCGCAGGTTTCAACTTGAAAGTTATTCTGTTCGCTGAAGAGAATGGAAATCGAGCCACAGGCTGTGAATTCAGAGTAAACTAATAGGCATGGTTCAACTTTTCTTACAATTCTTCATATCAAGTGTTTAAATGTTTACAAAAAATTACACATTTCAGAAATTTAAAACTTTTGTGTGCGTTTCTAAGTCGGTAAAATTTTAATAAGCTATTGTATTCCAAGAATTATTTTTTTAATGGGGATTGTACCGTATTGTTTATATGCCAGTTGCCTCATGTATAGTACCGTTATATTATAGTCTTTAATACAGTGCATTCTGTTAAGAAAACTACACACACACAACTATAGTCCATTCACGACTGGAACAGACTTATAAAAATCAACCTTTGAAAAAATATCTTAGCCATTAGCTGCATGCACAGCTAGTAAAAAAAAAAAAAAAAAAAAGTGGCGCCCAACGCGCTCGCCTGTTGCCTGCGAAAGGCTGTGTATACTCAATGCGCCACAAATTAACTACACTTGGTGCAACATAAATATCAGTTAAAGTATCGTGTACTTTATATCCTGCACGTACAGTGCGTGATTTGTGTTTACTTTGAAATGTATAACAGGTACTATGTTTTATCACGATTTTCGGAGACAATATCACTGTTCCATTAATAATTTTAAAAAGTGTAAAATCGATTACACTGAATTTTAATACAACACTTATTCGTGTTTTTTCTCTTTTATCGAATAACATGGTTAATTGAGATCTTACTGATTTTTTCCAGCACCTTAAAATCATTTTCTCTCTTAGTGTATGGGGTGGAACACCAAGTTTTCAATAAAATATTTTTAAAAATGTGTGTGGCCTATATACGATAAAATACGGTATTTTCATTTCAAAACCACGCAAATTAACTTAATCAAGTAGTTTTTCTTTCTGTAACATAACTAAGATAAGATGCCAAACATTGTCGATTTCTTTAACCCACAGAAGATTGGTATGTTAGTAAAAGGAAGCCTTTATTTGTTAAACTTTGCTGTAATTGCATGATTGCATTCTTTATTATTAATTGCACTTTTGTCTACAGATAATTCTGACGGTTCGCCCAGTGAAACCAAGCTGTTTATCAGTGAGCAGTCTGTGAACATAAACCAGAAATCAGGCTTAGATACTACAGCTGAAAGCACTAGTTGTTATCTTGCAGCAGCTTCCTCATCTAAATCTTTAGGTAATCGTATTTTCTTCCTGGAACATATTATTCCGTATAGACATGTTGAAAGATTTTTATGATCTAGTTCAGGAGTCGCTAAATGTTTGGAGACGAATAACTTTTTAAATAAGAATGTGTCACGGGCAGAAAAATGCTAAATACCCTTTACCATAAATGTGTCATAATTAGACATTTTTCTTCGTATTAGGATATTTCTAGTATATTATTTAAATTTTTAAAGTTTAAATACGATATTGCTCAGCATTCAATGTCCGTGTCTGCATTTTATATGATTTTATCAGTTTTTTTTACATGCAGAAGTAAATGTAAATCCTAGTTACTTTTTTATGCCTAACAACAGCTCTGCGACAAGTTAAAAATTTATAGTTTGTTTACACACATATAAAACAGCAGTACAGGACAGCAAACAGCTGGAATTCATAAGGCTACATATTTATATTATATTCACAATTTTGCATGTAAATATTAAATCGATGATAAACGTAAAACACTAAAAAAACATTTTGTTACTAGCGAGATTTTTGATTAGTGTATCCTTTGTAACATGATGGCTCCTATTTGAGGTTCTAATTTTATGTTTCTGGAAATTAGTATCGACTGCAAATGTTCACTGGACGACTTTGATCGGTAGCACCTTTTCATTTATAAGTTTGTAAAAAGTCATTAAGTTATGGTATTTATATCTGTTCTCCATTACATTCCTGGACTGCAAGTCGATCGCTTTCTGTTGAATTTAAGATGGGACATTTTTCAATGCTACAACCAAAAGGGTTTTCAAACAAAAGATCCTTATGTCTGATGTATGAGCATCAAGATCGGTAAGAACGAAATTTAAACTGTTACAAATGCAGTCGAGAGGAAATAAAAAAGCATGTGTTATTGAAATAGGATCAACAGACATATTATCCTGTCTATTTTGGATTATGGGGCGAGAAGGTAAAATTGTCAAGCATTTATTGCGGTCGGGATAAAGCTCTTAAAACTTTTTTGCGAAAAGTATTTCACAGAAATCTGAACTTTCGCCTATAAATAAATGCATTAATGGAAAATCAGCATTTGTATTCAATGAAGTGTATCAGAACAGTCATGTAATTATTTCCATGATAAAACTAAATAATAATTTGTTCCCTCACTGGAATGAAGTGGCGGGCCGTATAAAACTTTACTGCTGGCTGTATCTGGCTTGTGGGCCATACTTTGGAGACCTCTGGTCTAGTTTGTTGAAAATCTACGGTAGTTGTTATGTACGTCAATGCTATTTAAATCACTTAAGCTCTCCGAGACATTTTTTTTTTTGTGTAAACTTGCTCAAATAATCTTGTTACAGTTATTTTATACAATTTTGCTTCATGCAGTCCATGCTGGCTTGCGATTATGGGAGTTTTCATTGCTATCTGGATACTTTATATATTATGCAGTATTGGTATATAAGCTTACTACAAGTCTAGTGCAAGCTTTTATCTAAATTATCTGTGTGCAATTTCTCTAAATGTAATGGTAAATATTTCTGCAGAATAAACAGATGGATTCCAGCCCTCTACAAAAAAAAAGCAACTGAAACAGCTGCATGTCAATGATGAAATAATAGAAGCAACTGACCATCCATATCAACCCAAACACTTTCCGAGCAGTTTTCCCAAGGAACAAAGGTTGAAAACCAGAACTCTAACATTCTAAGAGAGCTGGTTTAAAGAATTCCAATAGTTGCATGTGGCCGAAAACTGCGATGGGGTAAGTTGCTATTATTGAACATGGTATTTACAAGTGTGCTCCGACAAGATTTTAACTTCAAAAATGGAAACCGCATTTACTGGAAAGGGGTTTAAGAACTGGAAAAAAAGTACTTGAGAAGTTCAGTGAACACGATAAAAGTGACGCTCATTCTCAAGCACTTTTAAGCTATTCGCAATTAAAGAATCCAATTGAAAGACAGCCCTCGCATGTCAAAATGCAGCAACAAATAACAGCTAGTGAGTGGTTAAAGTACGAATGATTATCATTAAAGTATTTAGTCAGACAGGGTTTGACTATCAGGAGTCATGCTCAAGATGAAGATAATTTCATGGGACTTTTAAAAGAAAGTAGTGAAGACAAGCCGGTACTAAAAGCATGGTTGAAACACGAACAAGGCGAGCCCACTTTCACACATTCAGATGTCCAAAATGAGATCATTCAAATTATGGATAATACAGTATTGACCACAGTTCTGGAAAATATCAAGTCTTCAAATCCTTTGGCATTTACAATTATATGTGATAGCACCCGAGACATTATAGGAGATGAACAAGAGAGTATATGTGTTAGATGTTGTGATGGCTTGGATCCTGCAGAAAGCCTTGTCGGATTCTAAAAAAAATTCCTCTGCCACTGGCAAGGCCATATCAAAGATAATATATGATTCATTACTACGACTTGGACTACCTGTAACTTGCCTGCGCGGTCAAGAATATGATGGTGCAGGCAAAATGAAAGGCTGTAATAAAGGTGCACAGACTATAATTATTGGCAACCAACTTCTGGCAGACAATGTGCATTGTGTAGCACACTGCTGTTACCTTGTTATGAAAAAGTGTTGCGATGCTTCCTCGGTAGTGAAAAATGCAATGGATTAAGCCAACCAACTGGGAATACTCATTGGACGTACAAAAGTCAAGCCAATATTTACACACATCTCCGGAGAGACTACAGGGGCTCCAGTGGAAAACATCTCAAAGATAAAACCATTTTGTCCAACCAGGTGGCTGAACAGGAAGGTACAGATAGAAGCAATCATGAAGAAATATAACATAATTTTAAAGACACTTCGTGAGATTTCCGAAGACAACTATGGTGGAGATCGTGGCCTCCTCCATTGTTTCTCAAATGGATCGACATATCTTGGAGTTGTCATGGCAAAATATGTAATCGATCTTCTTGAGAAATTGAACAAGTCGTTCCAAGAAAGAAGAAAGACTCTCTCTGGTCTAACCAAGTCTGTAGAAACTGTTTTAGCTGGTTTATGTTATCTACAAGGAGAAGATAAATTCAAAATTATTTTTAATTCTTGCTGTGAAAAGATTGACGAAATGAATTTGCAACCTCTGGCCTTGCCATGGATTGTAAAACCACCTAAAAGGTTTTGTGAACCAGGAGAGCAGCATGAGTGGAATTATTGTGAGGAATTTTATCGACAAGAATATTTTTTAATTATTGAGACAGCAGTTACGGGACTGCAAGAAAATATTGAGCAAAGTGGTGTGCAGAAAATTGCAATGATTGAAAAAGTTATTATCGCTGGGGAAAATTAAGAACTCTTAGAACTATACCCTGAAGTCGACACAGAGTCATTTCAGATTGAAATCAAATTATTTCTAAAAACCAATAATATTTCTTGCCTTAGCGATGCTGTAACAGCTTTCAAAGAAATGACACCTGAAGTCAGACACTTATTTTAAAATGTTGAAAATATTGTGAAGCTGCTGCTTGTGTCCCCAGCTTCTACTTGCAAAAAGCTATCTAAGTGGTACTATGAAACAGTCAAGGTTAAATCATGTAACCCTCTGTTATGTTCATAAACAAGTACTTGATTAAGTAGACCTCAGGAAAGTGGCACATCTCTTTGTTTCAAGAAAGGAGTACAGAAAGTCATCGTTTGGAAGTATCTGAAATTAACCATTTCAAAAATTTCATGCACTACATTAATGTAAATTACATACAATTCCACAAAAATGTGTAACGTTTAATTGTGAAGTTTTGGCTTTCTGTATTAAGCCCTAGTTGAGGACTCATATCCATTAGCTATATTTTGTACAAACATTTGTTAGTTGATAGATTTCTTGTCTGGTGTAACATATAATGTTTTGTTATATTTTTCTAACATACTGGCATTAGTGATATCACATGTTCCAGATGTACAATGCAAAGATAAATCTTCAAATCACATAATTATTATAATTTGATAAACAATTTTTATACATTAAAATTCCTTACTTGCCGTTTATATATATATATTATATATATATATATATATATATATATATATATATATATATATATATATATATATATATATATATATATATATATTATTTATTTATTTATTTATCTGGCTTGGGTTTATGCAATTTGTAGTGTTTGCATTTTGTTGAAGGTTTGTCACTTGAGTCTCTTTTACTTAGTTGGTATTTATTTTTCCCCATTTTGTGTATATAAATATTATATAACAAATATTTGTACAATTTGTTTTGCCATTATTTAATTAAAATTATATATTATCACACTTTCAATATTTTCTTCAGTTACTTTTTTTTTTGTGCTGCCCGTGAAAAAGGGTTTTGGGTATACTTGCCCCCACCCCCTCCAAAAAAAATTAAACGCTTGCAGCGCCCATGGTTCCAATGTTCTTGGACCTAGGGGCGGCGGGAAATCCATGCTTATTTGAGGTGTGTAGGTGCTCAGTGCTGGCTGCGGTCTACTGTCTTTGATAGCTGCTGGTGACGTCGGTCGATCTTCGGGGCTAGTAGCTGACTTGGCGGTTTCATTCTCGTCGTACGATGTGGCTGAGTGCAGCGGTGCCTGGGGCACTTGGACCGTTGCCAGGACGGAATCGGGGTAAGGGCGTATCTGGCCTCGTGTAACTTTTCGTATTATCCCGCAGCAATCCTCAGTCCAGTATACATTCTCTTGTTATCTGGTGACTTTGTAGGGGACGTCCCATTTATTTGCCAGCCCTATGCTGAATTGACTCAATCTGTGGCTCAAAGGGTGACTTCTGATAAGGACGGTTTCTCCCATCTGAAAAAAAAACTCGGAATCCTGTTCGGGATGGAGGGTACTTCTGAGCAATTGCACAGTTTTGCGTGTTCAAAGCGGTCTTAGGCAGTTTGACACAGGGATTCCGGCCAAGGCATCTCAGTGGACGGGTGTTTCCACTGCCAGTCGTCTGGTCGTAGGGTGTGCCTGAACAGGAGTAGGCTGGGACTGGAGTCTATCGCCTTGTTGGTCAGTCTATTTAGAGCAAATATGATGTGTGGCAATTAGATATCCCAATGGTGTTGGTCTTTGCCCTGATGCGAGGCAAATGATAGGAAGGCTGCAGGAATTCGCCACACGCTTGGCGATGGGTAGAGGAGTCATTTTGGTTATGGGAATATCAGGTTTTAGCGAAATCTGGGGAATTTTGGATATATTTACACAGGCGCCAGGCATCGCTAGCTTGATGCCATACTCTGGTAGAGTATCCTCTTGTAGTCTCGGAGTCGTTCGGCCCAAGACCAAGTCGGCATCCTTCCAACGTGTTGGTATTCCTCGTTGATTAATAATTACTGATAATAAGTAAGTATTTTGTGTGCTACACAATGGCCTATTCGGGCTAGTCACACGCCCCAGTTACACTTGAAAAACAGTACGACGAATTAAAGCACATAAAAGCAAACACACATGATATGACAGACGAAGATTACACTTTGGTGGGAAGTATGGCCCACACCCTTAAAAGTCCATAGACTGACCTGAAATAATAAATGCTGATTCCTTGACATAAGATTTATTTCAGTTTATACTTACATGTCCCTCTAGGAGAACACTTTATGTTACGAGCCGGGCTTAGTCCTGCCGGTAATGCTACACTGTTAATCAGCATATGGCCAGTAAAAATTAGGTTGAAAAATATAGCTTCCCTGTATGATGTAAGCACCGGAGAAATGGAGGAAAGGTGCCTCGAACGGCTTAAATGAAACGGTTCCAGAAGTTAAAGTCTATTGCAGGTTAATGATAGGTTCACAACAGTTGAAGTGCCACTGTTGCGCGAAACACGAGACACACCAAGTACACGACCTACTCCTCTGGACGTTGAGCTATGGCTAACAAATAAGACTTGACACATTGGCTGGCTTGGTCCATCTGCGAGTCACATGGAACTACTTTCCAGTACAAGTAGAACTAAGCTGTACTTTCCATGCTTGCTGCATGCTAAAAATACATAAATAAATCTTCCTTCACAACATGCTTAAGAATAACATAGAATGGACAAGGTGAGTGAGATGTGGATGGTAACATGTGGAATGAATAAAACACAAAATAACAAAAGACACATTACACTATAGTTAGTAAAAGAACAGGCAGGTTTATTGAGCGTCTATCCAAGTCTAAAAGCTATTTATTAATTGGCATCAGCCTTAACTTTCCTTTAAGAAAAATGGATCATGAAGGTTCAGATTCCTCCGCCCCATGTGGCTCATGGTCTCTGTATCCTGACGCTGCACTAAATGGCACAATAACACTTACACTACACTGCACTACCTATGTGACATCTTCCACACCCACGCACATTGATTGCACTGGTAGAGTGCAGGTGCATGCTGCGCTGCTGGAGTTCTGAGTGGTGGGCAAACTGTCTTAGAGAGGAATGCGGTACACATTAGTCCAGACTGAGAGATAGGCATATCTTTAGTTCTTGATTGTGTCGTTCTGTTGGATTTGCCTGGGGATAGTATGGTTGCGACGTCCAGGTCTCGACTCCCCATCCCTGGCATGCAGTCAGCCATTACCGGCTAGAAATTTGGGTGATATTATCTGTAAGTATGCTCTGGGGGTAGTCCCAATGTGGGAAGACCTCCTGATTGAATTTGGACATGTATCCTGGCTTGGAAGTGGGAAGGCCTTGGTCCACCACGAGAACAGGTAGGTGACCACCAATAGGTATAGTTTCCCTTTGTACTCCATGGGTATGAGCCCATTAAGTCAGCTGAAACCTGGGTCCAAAGTGCAGTGGGTCTTCGTGGCTTGTTAGGAGCACATTTTGCAGGGTAAGCCTTATGTTGGCAGCATTTAGGGCAATTTCTAATGTGATTCCTGACATTGTGGCTCATGCCATCCCAAATGTAGTGAGTGCTAACATTGGCAAGGGTGGATGTCCTTCATCCGTATGATCGTGGTAGTGCTTGCAAATGTTGTCACATAGGTCCAGAGGTATCGAGATTCTCCAATTAGTATCTGTCGGTGATGGGACCACACGATGCTGTCACATAGTTCATGCCATTGTGGACACTTTCGTAGCAGCTCCTGGTTCTTTGAGTCCCGTTGTTGGTGATGCTCGATTTGCCTGCAGTTGATTTGCAGCTGTTCTTCGGGCTGAAGCTATGTGTGCAAGAGATTCTGGAGGCAAGACACTGTCCATGTCCTCGTCTGGTTTCGCTTCTTCAGGTAGGTCGGGTTGGCGTGACAAGGGCTTTCTGTTTGCTGGGACAATTTTGGACCTCAAAATCAAACTCTGAAAGGAGTAAATCTCAATGTCCGGTTTTCGCCTTGCTATTATGGGACTCCCTTAACCCCTTGATCGCATGACTGTCAGTGGGGAGGATGAAGTGCATGCCTTCCAGATGATATCAAAAGTTCTTAATTGCCCAAATCACGGCTAAGCATTCCTGCTCGTTAATATGGTATCTCTGCCCTGTGGAGTTAAGCCGAGTCCTGGCGTAGGCGATAACTAGAGCACTTCTGTCAGAGTCTTCCTGGTAAAGCACTGCCCCTATCCCATTCTGGCGAGTGTCCATTTGCAGCACAAGCGGCCCTTTCCCTTGGGGTCGATGCAGGAGATCGATTTGCTGGAAGCTAGCCTTGAGTGCTTCAAAGCCGGCAGGTTGGTCCTTTATCCAGTTACATTGTGTGTCCTCCTGCAGAAGAGGGTGATGGGGTGGCATCAGCTCGGCGATGTTTGGGACAAAATCCCCGAGCCAATTGCAGAAACAAAGAAAGTGTCTCAGGTGTTCCTTTGTGCGGGGGTTCCTCGGCTTCTTCGATTACTCTTACCGATTGTTGTTGAGAGTAATTTCCTTCTTGCAACACAATGTGCCCAAGGTACTCGGTGGACGTCCTCCCGGAGAGGCTTTTTGAGAGTTTGGCAGTTAGTCGTTCTAATTCCAGCCTTTCTAACACCACCTGTAAGTGGGAGAGGTGCTCATCCCAAATCTTTGAATAGAGATTGATGTCGTCCAAATATGCGAAATAAACTCCCCAACATAACCAGTCAAGACTTCAGAAGACATTAGTCATTGAAAGTTGGCTGGAGCATTTTTCAAACCAAATAGCATGACCCTAAACTGGAGAACACTTCAGACAAGTGACAGTTTCCCCTTCTGGCGGGGTGAAGGCAGTATATGGGCGACTGTTTGGATGAACAGTAATTAGCCATGTATCACGAGACCTAAAATTGTACTACCTACTGAGAGCAGGGTGGATGTTCCAGCCTGAAGATTGTATTGTTCACCAGCTAAAACCCTGAGGCTATACATCCAAGGCACTAAATACCACAACCTGCCGCCAGATTGCACTACCAGTACGATTCGCCACATCTCGATTCTCCAAGCCGGCCGGTGACATCCTGCCTTGAAGAACTTATGCTACAGCTTCCCTCATCACCAGTGACCACCCCTATACAGCTGACTGAAGGGGAATAACCAGCTAGAGCATGGATAGTGGGTCACTCAACCACAGCAAGTAGTAGTTCAGACTTCATTCTGTCCACCGCAGCCCTTGCTGGTGATTGTTACCAGCCTGCTCGCCTCGCTCTAAGCCTACCTTCATCGCATTCGTGCCGAAGGAACCTCCTCTCCTTGTCTCCACTGCGACTGTTTGACGGAGAGATCCTTCTCAGCCTGCTTAGTTTTCACCACAATCGTGCCGAAGGAACCTCCTCTCCTTGTCACCACCCGACTCTTTGCCTGAGGCATCCTTCTCAAACTGCTTAGTCTTCCCCACATTTGCGCCAAAGATTCAGATTTGCCAACATCGTCTACACACCTAGTCACTGCGGCCCCTTCTTGGCAACATATGCATAAGAGTAGTACCAATTCAAGTTAGTTTCATTACGCTCGCCTGCCCTGCCATTGTTAGCTTAGGCGCAGGTCGCCTTCACCCGGCTCAGCATAGTTTAAGCTTCCCTAAGATCTTGCCAACATCAGGAGGTAGTGCGACACCACACTGTTCACTTCACTCAAAAAGGAATAAACGGACTTCTGCCTATTCAAGGGTATTCTTCCTGTGAACCTCACGCAATCCAAGAGATCACAGGTGAGAAGGAAAATACTCATATGAACCATAATCACCAATCAGAGTACCCAAACACACATTGGATGGCCACCCTTTCTGTACACCATGGTGGAGAGAAGGGTAGAGCCCCGACACTAGGTACTCTAAGTCTCTTAAGGCCAGCTTGCCTGCTCAGCAGCTACTCTCTTCACCACATTGCGAAGCTGGAGTTAGTGTTCTCTTAGTTTGGGGAAACTGTTCCTGTCTGAGACACTCGCCCACGTGTTGTGAATGTCAACCAGCGAGGTCTGACTGTCAGTGCTCACCAGGTTTCGATGCTGAGTGCTGGGATAAGGATACAGCCTATGGTTGGCAGACACTACAAGTGGCTCTACACCAGGTAGGACAATGTGTCGCCCGCAGCATCTTCAAGGGAGTGAGAGTGTGATTTAGTCCAGATACCGTACTTCCATTGAAGTGGTATCCAAGAGAAGCTAAAACACATACTCACTGCCTCTGACTACACTCGCACAGCTCTCACCAAGGGATCAAGTCCAGGCATTGCGCCATCTGCAGATACCTGTCGCACCGGAGATACCCAAGGACCTCTTCCAGGACCCTATACATCTGAGCGGAGAAAAATATCCCTTAGTAGCAGCATATTTGAGTGGACAGGATCAGTCCTTGGGACTAGTCAACCCATACTTCAGGGGATTTGAGCCATCGAAGCCGACTCGCATGACCAGCCCAACCTTTGAGCCACTGCACATTAACCAGCCTAGCTCTCACACACACCAGCCAGAGTTGACACAGGCCAAGCAGCCTCTTTAGGATATGCATGGCCCACCTATCCTACCTGAGCTGAAACAAAAGATCACCCTCACGGAACCTGACGATGTGCCCTGCCATAAAACTTCCCAGCCAGTTATTTACACTAGATGTGCGCCAGTACCATGTAAAGAATAAAACTGATGCATGTTGCTTAACTTTGGTTGGCAAGAAATTTTTATTCTGTGCTAGATCAGTCCCGCTACTAGGGATAATCAAATCCCTTTCTTAGTAGATACTAGTGTCGGCTGTAGGCTGTCTACTGGGTATGTATTCCATCAAACCAGGTCTGTCAACGTGCCTTAAGAACAGTGGCCCTCTGGGGCAAGGTAGACTTACCAGAACTCGGTGCGATGTTCTTTGTTAGTGGCGTTAACATAGTATAGGAGGAGTGTGTGGAGTCCTTGATCCCTCTGAACGTGGTCAGGCTATGGGAGTGGTCTTCGTGGCAACTGCGGTTCCACTCTGTACTGGCCCAGCTGCCAATATGCGGGTTGGCTCTCTCGAGCCTGGTGTCGCTCCCACTGACTAGGGTTCTGACTACTGGATGTACATTGTAGCCTGTGCACACTGGGTTAGAGTAGAATGTGCAGGTACTGACAGGAGATGCCGGTTTCGCTGTGTGACAGGCAGCTTGGGCCTTCCCCATAGGAGTGTTGACTACTGGCGTAACTAGGTTTGCCACATAGGCCTGCTTGGCAGCACTGATCTCTGCATTCATAATTGCTCTTTGAGCTCCGTGCCTGCTGTTTAATGGCATAGGTTTACAGCGTATCAGATCTCCTGTACGTAACCAACAATCGACACTCCCAGATTTGGCATGTAAGCCGACAATGACTGGCAGTGCGCTTCCCAACAATGCAAGCACCTGAAGTCGTGGGTCACAGATCGCCTTCCTGCCACTTTCGGGTGTGACCTCAAACATAGGGCCTCCAATCCCAAGAAGCTCTCTCTGCCAGTACCTTGGCTAGGCGCTCTGGTCAGCGACACAACTTGGGTTACCTGTCCGGTCTCTGTGGGGTATGCCCTAGTGGTTGGGACTCCGCCATTATGATCACCAAGGTGAAGAGAATGGGTGGCCGTCGAAAGACAAGGTGTGTGTGCAACTGACAGACTCCTGAAGGGGGAATGACATTCTACTCTAGGTTAGGAAAATCTTTGCTTGCTTGTCCCTTGGCAGTGGAATACTGATGGTAGATATGCTAGAGTACTACAACAAAGAACTCGTGGATACATTTAAGATTAAGTATTTATTCAACATTAAATAATTGGGTGACTCGTCCATGCTACCAATAAGTCTGTGCTGCGGAAGTACTTTACCTACGTATGTAACGGGCGAAGGTGACCCACTCCTAGGCTACTTATATACAAGGGAATAATAATAACTTTACTGTCGCAGCTAACACTAACTGAGTTTGTCTAGAAGAGGTCATAACTTTAACTGAGGCGCCACTACCAGCAAGTAGTGGCTGTTGAAGAACCAGGAGGTCTCAACAGCTACTAAAGTGTTAAGTCGTGTTCGATGTCATCAGGTTGAAGAAGCTTCTGGTGACGACACTGCCAAGAGGTGGAAGAAGCTTCTGGTAAATGGTAGCTGCAGCCACTGGAGATCTAGAAGTTCTGGAGAGGACTGAGAGGGCCTAGTGGTCAGTAGAGAGCCCTAGCACAAGAAGTGTTGGGACAAGCTACTGTAGATGAACTCCCTACTTCGGTTGTGCACTACCCCACATGCTATTTCTCTAGAGTGCGTGGTGAGCCCGGGGCGGGAGGTGTGATATGCCGCTGTGACATCTGCCTGGAGTGCACAGGGTGGGAGAACTACCCTCTTACACTCATGGTATAGCCTCAGGTGCTCTGCCAACTTCGGCGGTGTGGCGACACTCTGTATGCTGAGTGCGTCTAGGGTGGGGGGGGGGAAGCTGGCACGTTGCGCGGCCACTTCAAATGTCTTTCGTTTACCATGATTCCAAACTCTGTTTGAGTTGAACCCACTCTATATGCCTTTGTAACACATCGTGCTTGGTTTGCTCCTTCACAAGTATAATACTCTTAGTAAAGTGAGGTCAGTTCTGGAACAATTGGTGATACCAAGTGTAGTATGTTTATGTGCATTGTGGTACGTTTATGTGCAGTAGGTTGGCATGCCTGCTAGCATTCAACAACATACAGCAGAAAATACAATAGTGTTACGGTGTCACGTAGCTGTATTGCGGTAATTGTGAATAAAGCCTGTACATGTTGTTATTAAACGAGTTGTCCCAAAATATACTACACCAAGTATCTTCCATGTCTCGGGCGGGCACACTTCCTTTTATACATCTGGTAGTAGTTTCCTGTAGTTGGTATACGCACGTGGATGAGTTGTAGTCATTTATTATATAATGGTGTAAGCGGCACTCTACAAAACAAACAAGAACCACCCGCCTGACCTAGCACCAAACAAAAACCTTCTTGTACGAGGTGACGACCCTTGACAACCCCAAGGTGTCACGCATCAAAAGATTGAGAGATATAACTGTATATCAAAAAACTGATGCACAATGTCACCTAAACTACTCAATTAAATACAACTAATATTTAACACTGATCAACTTGTTTCTGAATTGTGTATATTGCTGAGGGTGTGCCTTCAGGGTTGCAAAACCTAAGATGGTTAAACAAAAGTTATATTATAAATGCATAGAGGAATCGGACTCAAACTTGAAATTGCAGATCAACCCAACCTAACAACCAAAATATGGCCATTCAAGGCTCATAGAAATTTTCTATAATTGCTGTAGTACATTTTTTGTCACAAGAATACATACTGGCACGAGCACTGAAACCTGTGACCAGAGCGTTTTCTCAACATCAAACTACAATAAATGTTGCTTCAAAATGACACAATCATCATAATACAATGGTGGAAAAATAAAAATAAAACACCACTGGCGATAACATAGAAACACCATAGGAATGTGTATAGGGCACTGATAAAGGGCACTACATACAATGATTAACAGTGCTGTTCTGTGGACAGAGTATGAACCGCATACTAGGCATAACACAGCCGAGACCAATACAACTATAGTTGATTCAGCGAAAGAGTACAGTAGGTACTCCATTGTTTCAAGCATCGGCATGTGTGTAGTAAGCATTTTAGACATATCACGACGGCATAGACGACCACAATTTGTTCAATTAAAGGACTTTGAATGAAGTCGTTCTGTGGGCCAGAGGGAGGCTGGATGATCCTTCCAAAGAATTGCCCAACATGTAGGACGTGAAGTGTCTGCTGTGCACAATTGGTAGTACTGATGGTCCAATGATGGTGCCCATACTCATCAACCTGATTCTGGATGGCAGCGGCATAAGGATTCCCACCTGGACCGCCGCACAGATTATGGCCACTGTTCCACCCATGTCATCAGCTAGGATCATCACTAACCATTTACTAGATGCTGGGCTATGATCAAGAGTGCCATTCGCCAGTCTTCCTCTCACACCTCATAACTGTGCAGTCCGTCTCGGATGGTGTCGCGAACGACTCGACTGGAGGGATGATTGGTGCGAATTGTGTTTGTGGTGAGAGCCGATTCTGCCTTGGTGCCAGTTACGGTCGTTCACAAGTGCGATGTCAACCAGGAGAGCGGCATCAACCAGAATGTATATTGCAACAACACTATTCCCAAGATGACATCCGACACCTTTAGGACTGTCTATACACAGGACTACATAATCGCTAAAGGATGCTACACAAGGTACTGATGTTCACGACTCTGTAGTCCCTGCCCATAGGTGTATAACTCTGTGATCATTGTCATATACAGTGTACAACCTGTAAAATTATTCAATAAAAATGATAATTATTCAATAACAATAAATAATTAATCAAATTGACGCATACCACTTTCCTGTATATTACTACAACGACTGCGACTCACCTACCTCGTGTATTTCTACGTCACCCGAGGGAGAGTCAAACCTGGAAACATATTACACGAGTGTCTTAGATCGCCACAATCCTGGACAGTGATTCTAAACACATGGAAAATAAGGTTGTGCGAGCGAGAACGATGCTCCCTCCCTCCCGAAATGAAAGCCTATACAAGTTGTCAACTGTCACAGGGCTAAACAGAGCGCTGCAAATTATGCACGAAGTGGAGTGCCTGGTAGAGGGTTGCTACTCCCACCCTGGCCTAGCACGAGAGGGATGTCATGAGGCGACGTCACACCTCCCTGAGGTTAGTAAAGGGAGATTGTCTCTGATGGGTCACGTAAATTCCACCGCCACGACCGTTCTCTCAGTCAAGACGCCCACTCTTTTACAGATGTATCTTTCTGTGTGGACAAAATTGGTCACGGCATAGCATTCTCGTTGCAAGCGTACTTCTTAACAGAATTAGTGGGTTTATCATGTCAAATTTTGCCATTTATGGCTGTCACAATCCCATGCGAAAAACTAAAGAGAAGTGCGATTAATGGGTCTGCCTACCAAGCCGGCCATCGAAAACTTAAAATGGGGAAACAATGTTAAATGAAATTTCTTTACATTGCATCAATTTTAAAGATAACTGTTTGAAACAAAAAAAATGTTAACATGATTGTCTCAGATAATATTGCCACGTAAAAATGTTTTCCAAAAAAAAAAATATATTTATCCATCTTTATTTGTTATACGTAAATTTCAATACTTACATTTTATAGAAAACATATTAAACAAAAAAAATGGCAAAATATTTTAATGTAGCATCATTCCTTAAGAAATTTCAAGGAAAATACTTATTGTTTGAAATAATTATCTCTAAAATTGACGCAATGAGAAGGAATTTAGTTTAACCTTGATTCCCCATTTGAATTTGGCGGCTGCCGGCTTGGTAGGCAGGCCCATTAAGTACTTCAGATTTCCAAAGAATTAAGATTTGTGTAAAAAGTGGGTAATATCCTGCAAACGAAAAGATAACATTAATGTTGATAATGGTAAAATTATAACTTTTTATTTAGTTTTTACGTATTGTTCCTGATGGTATTGTAAAATAATTTTAATTTTTGATACTCTAGTACTAACCTTTTCAACTAGCATTTTCTTAATCCACATCATGCAAGCGAAACGCAAACATATGATGTTGAATTATTCTACAGATAAATGCAGGGAAATTCAAGATGAATGAATTCTATCATTACATCTGCCACTGAAAGAATGCCCAAGTTATAACAATAAACATGCTGAAAGATGCAAGGCAAGAGAGAGGAATAATGTTGTCTTTTAGAATTACTTACAGTTTCGCTAAAGATCATGTTACTTGTTATGAAAATAGGTTCTGAATTTCCTGATTTTCTGTCTACCTATACTTCAGATGGTAACATTGGTGACAATGTATCATACAGAATAAACATGGAATTCCTTGGATTTTTGTCTGTTCTTGTTCGATGCTATTACTTTGACGATTTAGTATATTTGCGTATCAGACAAAGCTCGTAACTAGCCTTACCCTCTGATATTCCGGTAATTACAAAAACGCTGTATTTGGCACTAATAAATATGGCTAGCTGTGCGCATAGAAAAGTGCTGTCAGGGAAAAATATTTTATTACAGCAATAGTAATTATGAACATCATATTAATTTTATAAGCTAACTCTTTCATATAGTTTATGTAATTGTTATAACTAGGGACCTGCAAAATTTGCATTATTATTTTACGTCAGACTAAACTTCACACTACTGTACGTAAAGGAGACAGCGTCATTTCTCCATTGGCTGCTGCATAGATGTGAAGTCGCTCCCTTTTTGAATGAACTCCGCGTGATTGAGGCATTCAATTGCGAAGTGATCATTTATTGGCGCAGAGCTACCCAGGGTGTATCACATGAAGTATGGTCCAATGCAAACGTATAGCAAAGATACACGTGTTTCAAGTTTAACTTGTCCCCAAATAATAATGTGAATTTTGCAGGTCTCTAATTATAACTTTAACATGTTCTCGCGTATCATTGCTACCCAGTCAATTAACACAGGTCTTAATGCTATACAGTCTGATTTTAATGACACACTGCTTTTATTTACATGTAAGATATGAATATTCATTTATGATAATTTTAATATTGTACAACAAATAATGTGTATGCCTTACTTGAAAACCCAAAGAAGATATGTTTAAATTACAATGCATGGCATGGCACTGTGGTGGGCGGTGCGAAAGTCACGAGCACAAAGGCACAACTCCGCATTTTACTCAACTTTCATAAATATAACACATCATCTGACAAAAACTATTCCACATCGGGTATTGCGGTTTTTGCAAAATGACGTGCACAGCTCTGAGCAAGTTTTGAAGTATGCAGAAAGTTTTATAAGTAACAGTATTAGCCATAAAATATTATTTCAATAACATCATGCATAGCACGTTAAACTTACAATTTGTCTAATGAAAAACATTATTATTTTCTATGCAAAGCACAGCAGCCATATACATCAAACAATATTTAGCATCATCATACTCTCCAGAGTAGAAAACAAAATTTAGAAGGATTTTTTACCTCTTAGTCATTTCGTAACAGCAGTTTAAGTGAAGGCGCGTCTGTGGCCCGGCACGCAGGTAGCAGGCAAGCGGTAGCTGCAGGACTTCCAGTGACGTCACGCGCCCTCGGCCGGCTGGTACACAGGCCTTACAAAACCGAGACAACCTCCCTTTACTAATCTTGTCCCATGGCAGCCCAGCGTTAAACCTGTCCTGCAGACTATATAAGCTCATGCACGACCGTCTCCAGTAGCTCGCTCTAAAACTTTGTGTGCTGGGGCCTGCTCAACAGTCTTCAGCAGCTGCCAGAGGCTGCTACCATTGATGTTGCCAGAGGCTCCTGAAGCCTTTACCAGAAGCTACTGCTTCAGCCACCTGCAGTTACCAGAGGCTTCATTGTCGACAACCACCACCCAATAGTAGTAGGAAGGTGGCCCACGCGGTTCATCGCTCTAGGTCTGTGCGTCAAGGCGGGGGACTGATTAGAGCACCGAACCAACACCGACTATATAGAAGGCCCACCCGCGCGCACTACTATGACATCACGTGTGGGCCATCCTTCTCCGAACGCAGGCTACCAAACTACAGTTAATAAGTTGATAACTGGCATAAATATTCGTTTCTTTACGTTGAATGTGTGTAATTTTTGTTAAAGTGCTATATGCATGTCACAGCATATGTTAATAAAATGAGACGTCTCTTTTAACCATTGCATTAAAATAGCGATTGTTATTCCAATATAATGCGCCGATCCCCTGCTTTCTGCTTCAAAACTATATTTTTTAGTGTTCTTTTGAGAGTCCTTTATTTGTTTACATTCTTGGTACACACAAGCTGTAGACTACCTGAAAGGAAAGCATTGTATGACGAAACTGTGTCTATTTGTAAAACAAACACTTTGCTATTAATTACAGAGAATGCTTAAAACCTGGACTTTTGTGATAAGAATTTAATTCAAAACTAAGTATGCCTGAATTAAATTTTATTTATCACACAAACAGTTACCTTGCGATCTAGCGGACCTATTCACAGCCGTGATAAAATACCAACATTGCCGCAAGATTAATTGATTTTAGTTCATGTTTGTTTCGTACCTACACCAAACCAAATAATATATGCACAACCCATAATATTAGCAAACAAATTTTAGTCGAGTTATCATCCTGCAAAACTTTTTCAGAGATTCCATGCTAATGTAGTTCACGTTCTATGATTTTCGTTCTAATTTAACTAAATGTTATTCATTATATCAGTGCAATGCTCGAAAAGTTATTTTAATCTTCGATGAAATTATACATATTTATCACTTCTCCTAACTGGAAAATTTTAAATTTATTGTATTCAAATCTCACAATTTTTTTATTATCTTCAGTACTTTTTCCTTTTCACTTACGAACTTCGGCAAGCATATTCTGCCAGAATAAATCTGTTAGCTTAATTTCATGTTTGTGCCCAAAGTAAAAACATGGTTATATTATCTTCATAACGTACAACAAATATATAAGTGATGTATTTATTACAAAGGAAAGTGTTTTTTTCGTAGACTACCAAAAATTATTTTGAAAACTGAGCGACACGGCTTTTTGTATAAGAACAATAATAAATTTGCAGTGTAATTTTAATCCTTCAAAGGCAATAAGGGGCTGATGCTTGCCGCTTAAACATCTAATCTAATACAAATATGACTCGTCGCCAAGACTACCTCTTCCACACTACAGACGTGAGTGAAACATAGCCTACCATACAGACAGTAGTAATCGATAAGCGTATTCTCTCACCTGGAAGATACACAACCTGGCAGCCATGCCCCCCTCTCAGAGCCAACAAGCTGCCCAGACCTCAGGCAAGGCCGAGAACCACCGACGAGGCACGAAGCCGCAACACTGACCAGAGTATTCCCACGCCAACCACGGCAGGACGTCACGCCTCCCCCGCACCGGCAGCCAACAAACTTCCACTACATAAGTCAGGATGCTGCCGAACTGGAGAGTTTCCCATCCCCTCTCTACTAGCTTTTTTCATCTCTACTAACATGAGTATGTTACACACACACACATTATCTTCTGTAGCATTTCTGATTAATGCATGAATATTTTGAATTCTATCCTGTCGACTGGGTTTTTACGGTGTCTATGCCAGTTTTTCCCAGTCTCTTCTAGTCTTAGCTTAGCTATAAGTACAATTAGGGAGGTAGTCATGGCCTAATTGCAGGCCATGGCTGCCCAATCCCTCTGCCGTGATGCATATCTCCTTGCATAATTTCCTATCCTTGTAGGCGTAAGGGGTCTAGTCCCGACATGCAATAAAATCCCGCCCTAACAAACCAGGCTTTCACTTACCCCTTAGTTATAGAGTAGTTGGAACAAGAATGACTCTCGGAACAATTTTTTTCTATCTCTTGCGTTTTCTCACAGCACTACTGTCAGTGCTTGGACCGCCCGAGATCTTCGAAGCATTGAGTACGCCCCCTGCAGCTACTTCACCGTCGACGACCAGCCAACCCGTCAACCAACGAACACGCTTATAAATACATTAAATTCACTTTGTCTCCTCAAGACATCTTTATTAGACAGTTTAGAAGTATTATATATTTTCTCGATCTAATTCTTACCCATTCTCCATTAGAACCAGGTCACCTACACCTGGCCAGCATAGTAACCTTCAGCACTCAATTGCCTGGTAGGAGGTAGCACACGTCGCATGCTTATTCAGACTTCAATAAACATACTGTTGTTTCCTACCTCTCAACTTTTATTTCTTAGAATATCTGTCTATGTACCTGCTGGATATGGGTTGCTATGTACACCTTTGATAAGGACCAGGGTATTTACGACCACTGAATTAACTTCAGTTACGGGCGCCCTTCAGGGTTCCGTCACATTTTCACACACCCATTAGACAGCCATCTGTTGCTTTCCAAACTACCACAGAATTGCCTACAGTACCGGTTGAGAGGAACAGAGGAACCACAACCACTAGTAACACCTTCACCCAGAGATGGGCGATAGTCTCAAGTTATTGCCTTATTCCACGGCAGCCAGACCTGCTGTCCATTCCTCTGTGGACTCACATCCAGTGGCGGCATTGGTGACCCAAACGGCTCCCCATCTCTGATCAGCCTGCCTAGCGTGGGGGATCAGTGGAAACTTTACAGATCCTGGTCAGCAAGCCAAAACCGGACTTACACTATAAATTGTATATAGTTTGTTTGCATCAAGGTGTACCCAGTAACCTGTGAGCACAGACTTTATGCCTTTCAGCCAGAGGCATAGCCGAAAGTATAGGGAGCAACATGCAGCGCTCCTTGCCACCAGACAGTTGATTGCACTTCCTCAACCTACACCAGAAAGGCAGGCGGAACGGGACAGCGCTGCCCAACTCAGGCACGAGTCAGTATCGACTGCTCCACTTGTGGTATTACTTGTATCTCCGTGCATACACATTCACTCCGCTTTTGGTCTAGCAGAAAGAATCCTCGACTGTCGTGACTATTCATCTAACTGGTCATGCGTTAACACATTGATGCCACCCATACGTATCTCAGAAGGCCACCCATTCTATTCACCCCGTATGTAGAATGGTAGTTCCCACACAAGAACACTGCTCTCGGAACAGCTTGTTGGTTAGGTGCTCACTTTCTTTCCTCTGCTTCTCTGTGCTGGGAGTCTTCCTTAGACTAGAAAGACTCGGCCAAGACAACACGCATGCAGTGACCCCCCCCCCCCTTCCCCCCCTTCCCCCCCCCCCTTCCCCCTCCCCCCCCCCCCCTGAACAGCGAGGTCTGACTTGTAACATGGCACTGTGCATCCACACCAGGTGTTTGAATAAGATATCTGCCCACTCAACGGCCGACACGTGGTCTGACATGCTGTAAATATCACAAGAATCCTACCTTGCCTTGCCGATGTGAAAGGTGATGTGAATTTCCAATGACCTACTCCAAGTGCCGTGGGCTAAAGGAGAGCACCAAACAGACCTAACTTGCCTCCGGGCACCTGCATGAGCTTACCCCTCGCCTCGTCACCACCATTGCTCAATTGGGACAAGGGAACAATCTCAAGCCATACATTACTTACTGGGCCCGTTGAACCAGTCGTACCAAAGAATCTGTTTCCAGAACCAGTACGCACTGAAGTACATCAATATCTGTCCGCTTATGTTAAACAGCCAGACCATCGGCCTACTGAAGTAATCGCCAAACTGATTCCAGCAGTGTCAATTCCAGCTTCTCAATCACCATTCAAGCCACACTGCTCACCTGCATCCGTTGCTCCACAAAGTAACCCCAGCGCACCCGATTCAGGTCCATCCAACAATCACATTCATCGCCCACCCATCAAGGCAGGAAGCCTCAAACCCAAGATTACGCTGTCAGAACCAGACTTGTGCCCTGCCGCAAAGCTACCAGGCCAACCTTGTACAACGAATGTGCTCCAATACCCCATCAGGACTAATTTCCATGCACAAACTCCAGTATTTAAGGGTGCGCCTGACAACATTCAAACAAAAATCATACTCAGTCTCACTACACGTAAGTCTTTTATCTCACCAGACATCACGGGTCACACTAGACTTCTGTGAAGCTTAGAAACTGATGAATTTAAGACCAGGTAGCTGTTGATTCATATTGTTCATATGAATGAATTCAAAATTTATAATAAATATGTATTAACATGCATTGAAATCATAGAAAATTTACTTTCAACTTCAAATAACACTATCCACAAGAAAACACACCATAATTTTTTGAAAGCGTAACTTAATCTCCAAAATTGTGAAAAAATTACATTCATTGTAAATGTAAGGAACTTTCCCTTAAATAAAACATGCTCTATACTGCACTGAATTTTGACACGAGAGATAATAATCCTTTGATTAGTTATGCTATCACTTACAGTGCAGCTATGGCTAATAACAGTTTGCAATGAGTGGTCCTAAGAAATTAATTCATAACTTTTCCCATTAACTACATTCTGAATCTGGCAGCTCATAATTTCAGGTGTATGGTGCTCCTTATTTTCCTGTTACTGGAAATGCTTTTCAAGATACAATACATGAAAGACACAATTCCATAAAAATCTTTGAATACAATTCAAGATTCCATTCATTCACAGAACCCCAAGTTTACAAGTAGAGGATACTATAATAACAGCAATTTAGCATAATGCAAACAAATTGTTTTAAACAACCATTTCTTTACTCACAAATGTTTTACTCATAGCAATGAAATTTGCTAACACACACAAATTAAACAACATAATGCATCAACAAAACATTTTTGTTTTAAATACAGAAATATTGAGAGCTATAACAGGCAACAATTTTCAATTGAATAAAGTACTCAAGAAATATTTTAGTTGTAAAACATTATCTATAAAATTCATAATAAATTAAATGCTAACACTTTCTTTATACACGGATACAGATTATATACAGCAGTTCAAAATAATTACATAAAATACATAAATCACAACCACCTCACACAGCAATGAAAGCAGTCTGCTCATGTGACATTTCAAGACGTAAATACATTTTTTTACAAACCGAATATAACCTTATATAAAGGATTCCTATCTATGAAATCAAATATTGGGAAAGCAAAAATTTTTTTATTTAGCATGAACCAACTTATAGCATGGAAACAAAAAAAGACAGGATGGAAATAATCAGTGGCGATGCAAGCTATAAATTCATGGGCAAACTACTGTGTGCAGTGGGCAGAATTGATCCCCCAATAAAGGGAGGGGATCCGGGGGCCTTCCCCCACGAAAATTTGGATTTCAAGGTGCAAAATGGTGCCATTTAATCATTTTTTCGTACCTAAATATAAAATTCACCGCTTGTAAAAATATTAATATTTTTTAACATAAAATTTTCCTGAGGGACAATATTACAAAGATACCTTCATCAAACCCGAAACCTTGTCCACACAAAATCAATATTATTTTAATACCCATCAACAGTGAGGTATTTACATACATAGCAATTTTGTTTGTACAGAAGTGTAGACAGGAAAAATGATTATTCGTTTGTGTAAAGATGGAAAGTAGTCAACTCTATTTTTACCAAATTCTTTAAGAGACAAAATTGAATTTATGTGAACTTCAGAACGCTCATGTTTTTTAACTGCATTGCACGGATTGTTAAGGTCACAAAACCCAGTTGCAGCCCACGTGTTAACATCCTTTGAAAACAATAAACATGGCCAGCAAAACAGTTTGTTTAGGCTGTTACATCCAACTAACCAAGAGTGTTTCTGATAAACACCTTTCTTGCGTGTTGTGATCTTAAGATCAGGTGTCGGCCTAACCTATTTTATGTCACATCTTTCCTGAAAAGTGAAAGCACTGCTGGAAAAATTTTTCACTCATAATCCACACACACCACAATTACATCCACATGTTTCTGTTGCACTCATTCTATCTACTCGGTTCTCACTCTCACATGGTAATTTTATCTTTTTTATGTAGGATAGGCATCGCGCACGAATATGTATAACATTCTCAGCACCAAAACTAAATTAAATTAAAACAATATGATTTGTATTGTGCGTGCAAACTTGGCCACAAATCGATCTAGTTACTGTAAACTACACCACGCCAACTGCCTGCGGCTAGGCCAGCTTCAGCTATGTTCGCTTCAGTTCAGTGAAGAAAGCACTACCATCGTAGCTTCTAACACAGGTTGACGCAGCCATAAGCCCCCGCCCCTCCCCGGGCGGTCTTCCTACCATGCCCCCCTCAATCGGCCAGGAAACAATTGCGACCACCTATCTGCTAAAAGCATTACTTACAGCACTTCCAAACATTTCGGTTTTGCTAGCCAACGAGTTGTTATGTTATAATGTTATTTTAAATATAACATTGTCAGGAAACTGTCTGGGCAAACACTGCCTGCCTTGCTTGCCCTAACGAGATGCCACTGGAAAGGCGTAAGGCGTAAAAGTTTAAAAGCTATTACAACAAATGCCTTCAGTAGGCAACTTCGAAAATTCTTAGTTTTGATAAAATATGAAATTTTACTTTCATTATAAGTGGCAGCAGCATGCAGTTATTAAATCCTACATTTAAAATAAATACATAACTACATGCAATGTGACTAATGACATCGCTGTCGACGAGACGTTAAACCCACTTACCTATCAAAGTATTAAAACATATTCTCCATTCCTTTCCCATTTTAAGTGCTTTTGCTGCTAGATGTTATTCAGATGTCAGATGGTTTGCAACTACTGATGTCTCGGTAGCTTTGTCACACGTAGACTGCACATTCAAGCAAGCTTTTTATTGCAGTTTTGTCTCGAAAATTATCAAAGTTATGCTCTAATTTTATAATGAGCAATTTGTAACATAACATGAAAAATACAATTAATCCCTTCACAGTTTTCAAGAAGTTCTATGTCTGCCAGCCACTGCCAATGTTTGTGATGTACACTTCACACTAATATTTCCATTGCAGTTGCTTGCAAGTCTCACAACCTAACCTTCCCAACTGATCACACTGCTTATATTTAACAGTTTTGATTCACTTTTCTGATCTATCAGTAGCACCACATACAAGTTTCCTTTCGAGATGTTAAACATCTAAATGTTTGAATATGGAAATTAATGTTAACGTATTACATTAATATAAATGCATTAAATACATTATTTCAAAATGTGCAGAATTGGAATTTTTTTTTTTTATTTGTACGTACGTTACTGTATGTCTGACTTAACTGTTTAACTCCACTGGCCAATAATAATGGGAAATACTGTAACAGGCAGTAGTGGTGTTGGTTGGCTATTGACAGCCTATTCAAAATTCTCTCACCGAATGCCACTCACATGCAAGCTGTTTTCAAGAATCTCATTTAATAAACAAATTTTGCAACTTTCTCTCAGGATAAAGATGTGTACCCTGGCCAAACTTTAGCAAAATTTGTGACCTGAATAGAATATTTACCCTAACTGGCAGATACTGTAGAATTTAAGAGACTTTACATTAGGGAGCTCCCTTAAGCATGTAACAGTTCAAACAAGGTAGAAGCAAACAATAACATGGGAAAAAACTCCCCCTTTGTCTTATTAAAACATAAAATTATTAATACATTATGGTAACTCATTTTTTCACAGCCAAGACAAGAGACACTACATTTCCCCAGTAATCAAACAAAACTATTACATTCTCACATCCTCAATTAAGAATTTCTTCCTCTGCTATTTTTCTTTCCATAGTACACAAAAAATAATTACACTCACAAAAGTTACTTAGTATACATTAAAAGGCAAGTCAAACATTTGAAGCAAATATTCAATTACAAATTATTTGATGACAAACTACTCAAAGTAATAAATTCTTATGTACAGAATATTTTGCAGTCATAATAATTATATTTACTTTACACTCATACTTTCACAAGTTGAGAATGACAAATTCTTTGATTGTGTCCTTTTACTTATTACACAGAGGTATACATGTGAATTTTAATGTAAAGTAACCAATTTTAGCTATGGTCATCTGCAGTGTTCTGCATCTCTGATAACAGTTGGCATCATCACAAATGAAGTTTGAGATTTCGTAAATGAAAAATAATTAAAATAAAATTTTATGAAGTAAAATGTGAATTAGGTTTTATGCACATTTTCTCTATTATGGAGATCTTGTACCAAAAATTATTATTGCATTAAAAATAGAAATTTTAGCATATGTTTTAAAATTGGGAATAATGGTCCTATTTTAATGTAAACTGCTGCTATATAACTACTTATTCAATGCATGATATTTTACATTCTAGACAATACTGTAGATAAAGGATTGTAATCAATATAACATTTACCATAGCTATAATGAGAATTATGCTAGGTCTTCTTTAGAATCAATATGGTACTTAATTTAATGGCAAAAGTGCTTTATTCATCAACTTTGCTTAATGCCTTGAAACATTAGTACTATAATCTACTGCAATAAATTATGTTATTCTTGTGTAGCCATGTCAGTAGGTACCTACATTAGTGGTACAATTTCTAAAGAAACTTATCACACTAAGTTACATGCAAAGGTAAATGAAAACAAAACATTTTAACTGCAAAAATTTGAAAGTACATAAGAACACTACCATAAATTGGAATTCACCTTTCAAATACTTTATATACCTTTGAATGAATGGAGAAAGAATATAAAAAGGACTTTCACTCTAGAGATAAAATTAATGGCATTAATTATAAAACTTGAAATGTTTCGTATTTAAAATAAATTTTATTAGCAGCCACCCAAAGGTAGCAGCTATTCTACTGTTGGCAAGACTATCTGGCCTTAATCAAATTTACACTGCACATCAATAAGGAAAACATGACACATTAAATTACACCACCTTTAGTATTTTGTAGTCCTTAATTCCAAATGGCCAAAAAAATCATCAGATCAATTTCTTCTATTTATTAACTCTCGTGATTAATAACAAGTTGTCCATCTCCAAAACTTTAAACTTTATTGCCAGAAGTCTTGTCACAAGAAATAACCACACCCAATCACAGCTATGAGATCTATTCTACAACAGTGCCACTCCCGTCACTTTATAAGGAGCTAGGTGCCACGGACACAATTTCCACTCTGAAGTAGCTAGGCAACCTGCTTATAGAATGGACAGTATCACACCTTTAAAGAGAAAGCAAGTTCAAAAATTTTGGTCTGCAAACTTGCATAAGATATTTACTATGTCTTTCCAATATTATTATAGTCACTGAAATGTCTTTTGCTTTTCTTGAGGCAAGGAATGAACTAATGTGTTATAAATTATCTGTTTTGTGTATAAAAAACATTTTACCTCAATTCTTTTACACTTGTGGTCATATGTTTGAATCCACTTTCGCCTGCATATTTGCACATGCTGCCGACAACTTTCCTGGGGTCTACAGCAATGTACCTTTCGTTGCTTCTTTATGACATACAACAGTGATGCTATAGCATAGCACCTACTGCTGCACACTTTCCAATTTAAAATCCCGACAGAATGTAAATTGTTCATCAGCGATACAAAACCAATAATGATTTGTGAAAAATCCTAAGCCATCAGAGCAATCACTGGATTAGGACTTGTGCACAGTACAGAACACTTCTGTTCTTCCGCTACACAACTGCAACTCTGTAAGTTTCCCCACCAGGTTCGGTGCACATTTGCACGTCATGGCAGACGACAAAGATCTCAGCAGTGGTAATCATGTTGGAAACCCACCCACTGCTAACTGTTTCCTTCCTGTAGCAAAGTATCTGTTGGTGCCCGTTGGGTTCTCGATGCCTCCTCTTCCGCAACTATGAGAAGTGATAATGCTTCCAATGACTGTCTCACCTGCACAAGTGTTATATGTATAAGTACACATAAAGCAATTAAAATGTAGGTTTTACAACTTCCACACATGATTCGTGCTGGTTTTCGAAATGTCATTAAATTTTTAATCAAAAGTTATTCAGTTTAGTATGCACTGAAGTAGCCTAGAAACTGAAGCAAGTAACGTATAGTCACAGAACCCTTGTTTAGTAGTATTTTATATCAAAATGAGATATTTACGCAGGCGTAAAAGGAAAAGAAAAAAAAAATGTTTTTAATTTGCTTTTCAAGTACCATTTGTTAACTGGGTTACAAGAACAACACGAACAGTTACCGTTATGACACATTTTGTATTTGCTAAACATTCTTACATGCATTCAACGTGGCATGGCAGCTAAACAACATGGTTTTAGCCACAACTGGAGCAGTCAAAACAAAACCCATTTTGGTGCCTAACAAGACATGACAATTTTAATAGTCCATTCCCGATTGGAAGTAACTTATGAAAATCAACCTTTGAAGAAACACTCTAGGCAAAACATGTCAATCTATTTTTTCAATAACCTGTATTCCACAAATATATAACACTATGGTTAACTTTAGAGTACTTTATTATTGAATAAATGAAACTTTACCTTAATATCTTCTATAACTTGTAATATTTATTTCTTTTTGAATATGAATTAACAACAGTGAGAGCAGCGACGTGTTGGCAACGGCCGGTAAGCAATAGTTCACAGTTAAAATATTATTTTAACCTAGTTTTTTAGTATACTATATGTAAATTAAACGGTGCCTATTTAAATATCCAAGTTGCCCAGATGGCAACATGTCTCATTTTTACAGTTTAAAATAACAGCGGAAAATATTGTGAATAGGCCGTAATGGCACGGTGTTGTTTTACCGAGCGAGAGCAACTTTGAAACAAATGTCTTCTGAGCGCGAGCATTGTCGCTCTCTCTCTCTCTCTCTCTTTGTCTCTTTCACACTCGGGAAGTTTCACTTTGCTAGTACGCAACAATAATTGTACATGTTTTCAATTGTAGCATATTTCATACTTATTACAGCATAATAATGATTTTTGAATTTGTAATTTACAACTGAAAAGGGATTTTTGTGTTTGAATACTTATTTTAATACATTTAGATATGATGGCGAGGCAGAAACAGAGTGAAGTTGGCAGACGTGGAGAGCCATGACATGACGTGTTGCTGTTTTACCAAACAAAGCATAAATTATACGTACTCCGAAAAATACTTCAAATTACGTCACATTTGTAAACGTTTTTTTTAAGCCTACCCAAGCTACGATGTTGTGATAAATCTGTGTTTCCGCGGCAGTAATAATAAATATACTGACAGTGTGTTTAGTTAGCCGCTGCGTGTGAAATAGCGTAACGTGACTGTTTGGTAATAGTTACGCTGGATCTGTGTGTGCGTGATTTCGAATATTTGATGTGAACTATTTATATGATGTAAATGTGAACTGTTTTTATGACAGAGTTATTTATTTACATCCACGTATATGTTTATCACAACGTTGTACCTTTCACCTGGGTGTTTAGAACACAGTCGTGTAACGTGATTTACCACCAATCCCAACAAAATAACCAAGCCCAGCCCCAATAAATTTCAATGAACCTAATACACAGTAAGTAGCAATACATACAAATATGCGTGGAATAAAAGTTACGGTAGGCTTATTTGAGTGCATGTTCACCGCTATATTTTAAGTTTCTATAACAAAAAATGGGCGACACGAGTTGCATGCTTGATTTTAATGTCGCTTTTTCGTTGGACTGTCTATTCCTTCGTTATTCGAATTGAGGCCATACTTTTAAAGAAATAACCCAACACATATCAATAACAAAAAAAAATTAGATACTACAGTTCATTACCCTGCAGTTGTAACACTGTTAAACACAGTCGTGGCAAAATATTAATGTGCATTACGTGTAATGTGCTATGTAGTGGAAAACAAATATGTGAATGTAAAATAATCGTCAGTACTATCGTTAATTCAGGCATTTTTAAAATGTCATAAAGCTGACCTAAATAATTTTATAGGCCTAAACTGTGAATATTCGTACGAAATTGTTTTTTAAATAGACCTAAGACAGGATTATTTGAAAAGCTGTAAACAGTAAACAACACATTTGAAGTATAAAAGTAGAAGTCACATTTCAATGTTTATTTTTTGGGTAGCGAAAGTATAGGAACACACGTACACACACAATGGCATGTAAACATTGATTTTGACAGATGCTACATGGCAGTTACGTGGCAATGTTTGTTTACATTTGGCGGAAGGATACGAAACGGGCCTGCAAGTAAAGGCTGTTCATGATAAAGTGAGCACTTTAGAAATTAACCTTAGAAAAATGTCACTGCCCATGCATGCATTCATTTATTTCAATGAGCGCATTGACATTCGTCCAGTAATGTTGGTAACAATGGATGGAACGTAGTTTCATATATTAACGTCAAATAAAACGTGTTAGGTTACCATTTGTGATAACTTAAAATTAATTCTATCACTTTCTGTTTTTTTTTATCGAAATGTAAAAATGAACAAATTTGCAAAGTATTAACTTACTTAATAATCGCACAGTTTCATTTGACAGACGCATGAATAAAGTGACGAGGCCCATAGTAATGCTAATTTTACGTAAGGCGCAGAAATATGCAACGTGCATACCAGTAGATCTTAAGCAGAGCTTTCAAGTGCTCATTTTACCGTGAACAGCCAATAGATATTTAGCAGGACTCCGAGAAAGTTACTTCCAATGGGGAATGGACTATATTTTGTTGCCTCACTACGTAAAATGAGTTTTTGTTTGTTAAATCCAACAACACTTTCCAATGAAACATTAAAGTTTATGTAAAACAAAGTAACCGTAATTTTAATTTTCTTAATCAGTATTTCACGTGCAGGTTCACCAAGTCAAAACACTAATGCAGAGTGATACTGGGCTAATGAATGTGACTGGAATGAAAGTTTATTAATTAAAAGTACAACACTGAAGTATGTTTACTATAAATTACATATCAACATACCTTGGCCAGCTGATCCAAATGTGAGCTGAGAAATTCTTGGACCTCACTGGCAGACTTTGTGTGTAACTGCGTCTGCCATCGCAAGATCTCCTGGTACACATTGTCACTGGACAGATTTGTGAACATTACAGTTAGTATTGGATCTCAACAAAAAATTATAGAAATCTATTTGGTGTTACAAAAATTTAATAACAAATAAAGGGGCCACTTCTAAACAAAAAAAAAAAAATTCACTTCACTGCAACAATCACAGAATTAGAATGACTTGCACAAGTTTATTTGAAAATTGTTGCTAACAATGATTATGTTGCAGCTGTAACTAGTTCAACCATACTTTTATTTTTTCAAAATCAACCTCAAAAAAATTTTTTCCCAACTGTATAGTTCCATGAAAACTAAAGCACAACCAGGCACATACACAGTATTGCTGGCAAAGAATTGATATTGGTAGTTCCACATTTTTAATGCCCTACTGAAAGTGTAATGTTCAGATTGTGTGACTGATGAAATTCTCACCCCCCTCACCTGTCCCTTCCTCCTGCACAAGCCACACTTTTTGTGAATGTGACAGCATGGTGTAGTAAGAGGTAAAGTTCATAAAATTTTAATAATCCCACTTGATCAGTGCATGAATATTAATCAATAGGCTCACAACTACATAAAATTGTATACTGTATGCTGGAGGAGAGTACTGTAGGCTGCACACCTGGCAGAAAAAGAAATGGCAATGGTATTGAAAGTGTCAGGTATTACAACAACTGACTACATTTCATCTTCAAACACTGCAAAAATTGTTAGGGTTGTGCATGTGTGACTTTTTTTCTCATAAAACAAGAAAGATATGTTATGAACTTTCGTGAAACAAACAAAAAGTAAAATCAAAAAATAATGTCATTAGATCTCTGCCTTAATGAAAAATTAACAAATTGCATAACATTTTAGCAAGTTATTCATTATTACAAATTCGTTGCAAGATCCATTAAAAAAAATGTAAGGTATGCAATATTTACCACAGGTGGTCTTGCCTACATATAAATTTTAATTTTATGTAATTATTTCAGTTATAAAATAATGAAAAAACACAAGAAGATTTACAGGCAAAAGATTTTCTTTTCTGGTGCACTAAATGGACATTCATTTAACTCCTGAAAATTCATTGAAATCGAGAATTTTCGTTTCATTACCACTTTCGGTAACCAAATTTCTTACCAAAACGAAAATGAAAGTTGTCATTTTTCATTTTCATTTCGGTATACTGAATATTCGCACAACCCTAAAAATCTTACAGGGTAAAAAAATTATACAAGTACCTATATATTTTTTTAATGTATAAAATTTGTTATTTTAATAAAATTGAGACTATACTAAACGCTTCACACAAAATAAATTACCAACTAGAATAAACCTTACAACTTTTTAGTATGTTACTAAAGTGAAACAAACATCAAACATTAAAAATAAGGGCATAATATGGACATCATCTGCCAGTGAACTCGCTACACCATTCTCTTTTGTTTTTCTAACTTACTGCTGACCCATCAAGTACGAGTAAATGACTACCACTTGCCTGAGCGTGGTTCAGTAGGTAAAGTTCCCCTTGCTCATTTAATAATAAATAATTGTATTCTTAGAATCATTCAATATGAGGATGTGTGTCATGTGCTCTGAACACGCTGGGTCACGAGCAATGTTAACACACATGGAAAACCTCAGTTCCCTAGTACAGAAAAAAAAAATCACCATGGACATTTCACACATGGAAACCAAGGGGAACATTACCTACTGATTCACCCTCCTATGTATGTGTAATTTGACACGTTAGATATATAAATTATATATAATCAAAATGGTCTCGTGAGATACACCTAAAGGTAAAGCTGACACTGCAACTTTATTGTTTAAATTAATTAGAAATACCAGAATAAAAATAATTTGCCGTAAACATAGAAATAAAATAATGGTGAGAGCTTTAGTCTGGTGATGTTATATGCAAATGAAAGCAATCTTACTTTTCCTAAAGATTTTCAATCAGCTACATTAAACTGCTTGCACAGCGAGACCTGTGTGTACATCTGCATGTACACGTGTATTATGTATGCACACACTGGTGTATGCAGCTGTTGATTGCAGGGAGATGGAGGAAGAGGATAACTACATACATTGTTTTATTTAATACACTGTGCTAGGAATGTTTTATAAATACGCTGACTGACAAAAAAGTGAAGCACGCAAAATGAATTGTTGAACTTTGATTTAGTCTGGTACAAGCACATCCTGTTGCTGGCTGTATAGGCGATTACAGTGTTACAATGATCTGTAATGTCTAGAATCGCCACCAGAGTGCATTAGTGATTCACCAAGGAAATACCAATACCCTAGTGTTATATGGCACGTGCAAAGTATCTGTCATTCAGCACAGTGAGGGAAGGTCACTAGACAGAGTGTGCCTCATAGATGTATTAGACAGTAGGAGGTTGACATCGCAGTATTATGGGTTTGTATGAGGCTTGCACATATTGTGCAACTCAGGCATGAGGGGTATTCCAATACCAAGTAGCTCTATATTGGAACCAATTGTATGTGTATCTGAGAACCCACATACGTTGAGAAAGTCCAGTCTATTAAAATAAAGAAAGGATTGTGCAGCTAATGTTCAGGTTGTCAGCACTCACCACCTTTGTGCGGGAGTTAGTTTAAAACATGTAATTGGTGATGGCTGTTGTTTGTACACGTATGTCTACTCTAATAAAGTGTAAATAGCAGAGCTGAAAACAGTCGACCAAGAGAAACTACGCCAAAGGAGAATTGCAGTATTGTGTGAAAATAAATACACTACCAAAATTATACAGTTACTAAATACTAGGGATGTGCAGGTTCACTTTAAAAAAAAAATTCCAACACAAACGTCTGATTCAGAGATTTTCCAGTTGTGAATCAGTTTCATTCCAATCCCAATACTTTCTCTGGTGTAAAATCAACATGGTTTTTAAATTAAATATTGTTATAAATCAACAGGCAGACTTCTTCAGAATAAAATGATGCCCCATGTCACCAAAAATGTCAAACATTGAACTGTGCATAAGTTTTACCAAGTACAATCATTTTCAGTGGCTTGATGCAAGAAAATAAGAGGTTTCAGAACAAGTCTTCTGAGTAAAATTATATCCTGCAAGAGCATATATACAAAACTCCTTCATCGCCAAATTGTGCATAAGCATTGAGCAAGTGAAATATTAATGGGGGAAATCCGAAAATGTGTTTTGAATTATTTATTATTAATGAAGGTTGTATAGAAACAAATACAGTATTAATGATCATATTTATTTGCAGCTCATTACGAAATCATACATTTTTACATGAAACATTATTTTAGGTGTCTACCAAACAAAACATTCATTTTCTTTGGTGCTAACATACACGTAAACATCTGGCTATGAAGGGTGAGTTTTGGCTGTCTTCGAACACAATTAACACTACCTCATTTCCTTCCATTACGTGACTGACAAGGAGGGTATGGTTGCTTAGCAATCAGTGTGGCATTCTCCTCTCCCCCTCTCTGTGTACAGAGAAAGGAGAATAAGCAAGGAAAGAGGGGAGAGGTGGTCGCTGAGTTCCTTGCAACCATTTTCCATTGCCTAACCGCTGGGCACCCTGCTATCCTCTGTTAACTCTGCTCTTTTTGCTGCTCCTGTGATCGATACTTTCCTCCGCACCTCTATTTCTGAGAATGCAGTTTCGCCTGGCAATGGGACAGTATCCAACCAAGTTGAAGACGCGGAGCGAATAGATGTAGAAAATTGAAGGGGAAAAAATGAATGCTACTACATTACTATTCTTTGCTTTTGTGTGATAGGAGAGGAAAAGTTGGCATTCTTTTGATCTCACGATGCAAAGTCTTTGCAACTAAAAATGAAAACATTTCAGTGCTCTACAACATTGATTATTGCATACTTTATTAATAAATAATTTCTAAATATAAATAAATTTGCTATTTTCCAATTTTTAAAATCACCAAAACAGAGAAGACTGGTCCCAATCACTTACGACGTCATCTGACACAACCCTACCAAACACATACTCTGAAAAACACTATGTTATCCTAAACCATCTCTAGGCGACTGGCATCAGCTGGACTACGAGTTTACCATCCCATATGTAGACTGCCATTAACACCAGAGCCAAGACAATAAAATCTGAAACGGTGCAATATGTTGTGGAGCGATTGAGGCATTCCAGCAACATAGTCGGCAGAGAGCGATATTGCGAAAGAGTAGCCAACCGACACAGCTAGAACGTGCTATATAGGAGAGCGCAAAGCTTGGCACGGGGCCAGTCGCCTGTAGGTTGCCAGCGCAGTCGCAAGACGCTGGAGGGGTCTGCCGCAAGAAGTGCCACACACGAGAGAGTGGTGTGCAATGATTGCCGCTGCCAAGCTGGATTGGACGCAGTCTTCGGCATCTAGAAGAATAAGGTGAAAAGGTTCTGAGAAATAGACTTTAAATGAGACGTAGAGTAAACTGCTAACTTATTACAGAATTGTGTTAAGAAACCTAGCTTCCCAGCTTGCAGATCAGTTATTGTAAGGGGAGTGTATTTAGGTGTGTTTAATTTAACCTTGTATAAAGGTCATTTAAGTAGAAGTCTGTCTTGTATGGCATTCACCTCCCCCTAGCCTAATAAAGTGAATTTGAGTATACAGAGTTGCTACAGTGGCAGATGGCTACCTGTAACAAATAACAGCAACTTAAAATTAATCAGTGTGATATATTTGCGATATACACATTAAAAAAAAAAAAAAACAGGTTGACGCATAATGGCCTTTGGCAAATGGCACGTCACAAGGCCAAACCAGTTTTGGTGGATGCTAGACTAGGCGCATTCTGCTGACTGGTATCTAGTGATTGCGTGGAACAGAGCTCGACCAGTATACAGAACTGGGAGAGAGGCCTTCTGGCTTGGAATGAAATCAGGTTCTGCGAGCACTACTTTGCCCTTCTGCGGTACCATTCGTCTTGGTTTACCTGGGCCACGGTTACCCTGTGGCTGTGCCAGCTGAAGCTTGATTCGTGGCACCATAGGAGTGCCCCTGAGATGGATGTGCTGGTAGGCGTAGGAGTTCAGGGTTCGGTTATCACAGAGTTCTGCAGAGAGGGGGAGAGAGAGAGAGAGTGTGCGTGCATGCGTGCGTGTGTGTAATTCCCCAAATCCAGCAGTTAACAATTCCAATGGACCAGTCTTGGCCACTGAGATAGGCCTGAATCGCTGGATGAAGCTCCTCGGATGTTCTGGTAGGCGGCTCAAACATGGCAGGTTCATACGTGGGTGCAGCTGGAACAGTAAGTCTGCAGAGTACTGTGACCTGTTCTCGCAGACTAAGAAGCTTGAATCCGTTAGGGAGGTTTTTAAGCCCCAGTGGATATTTAAAGGCAGCCTTCGCCCGTTTCGTCCTCTTATGAATACCACCACTACAGTAAATGGCATAAATACAGATAAAACTACAATCGGACCTCGTCGAAGTGAGGCAGTTGACGCGTTGGTTTGAGTAAGAAGTGTGAGAAGAGCGATTGCCTGCCAATGCCGTATCTCATTCTCAAACTCTGGCAGCAAGGGTGCGGGGATAGTCGAGCTGAGTTAACACTGGCGACAAACCCACTACAGTGTGATAGGGTTGGTCTCCCCAGACCCGGAGAGGTACTCACCTCGGCACCGCTAGTGCGTGATGAGAAGAGCAGTCTCCAAGTTAACAAGCCAAACCTAATAGGAGCGAGTACCTAGTGTCATGGCTCTACCATTCACTACAAGAATGTAGAGAATGGGTGGCCTTCCAAGATTGTGTTGTGGTTGATGTGAGGTGTCTATACGGAAAGAATAAAACCCCGGTCACCTGCTGTCCCTTGTACTAGGCCTGATACATATGAGGAGAGGTAATAGGACTACAGAAGTTATATTCTTAAACGAGTTAAACTGTGTTTATTTCTGTTGATGGAAATAAACAGCGATGGTGAATATACTACCTCCTATCCACGTGAGCTTAGCAGAAGTAAAACATCCTACGCTAAAACAGGTGAAGGCTACCTGCTCCTAGACTAACAGAGTAGACAGTAAAGTGACTATAACTCATACTTTGCCCTAGCGCTACAACTGTTCTCCAGAAGGGACTGGTACGTGTCTCAGTGTAAGCTGCGAATCACGATGCAAAATAAAGGAACTTCGACCCCCGGAGATGCGGTGAAGTCTTTAGGAGCGAATGTCTTCAGCACCACTAGGATGCGATGAAGACCAAGGTAGGATAGCTGATGGTTCCCGCGGCACCAGTAGTGCAGTGAAGGAACAGGACAGATGTAAATTGCTTGAAGACATGTCACGAGCCTTGGTGCAGCCTTCTATTTATATCCTCAGCAGCATGCTCCTTGCTTGCCTCGCATAGGAGGTTGTCCTTGGAGTAAGCAGCTACAAAGTGCGTGACATAGATTCTTGGTGAGTGACATCAGTGGCCGGTGCAGGATCCAGATTCATGCCTCGTCGTTCATACTAGTAGTGGCATCTGGCAGCGCACTGCAGTAATCGGTGAATCTCAATGTATAGCTTTGGTGGCTCGGCCAGCGAATAATTAATACTGGTGTGGAGCATCCGTCCTTTGCCTTGGGTAAATAAAAAATTCCTGATGTCTTGTTAGCGGCGGCGGCAAATCAAACTCTGTTGCATGAGCTCCCAGTTCAGTAGCACTGATTAGTCAAAGTCTATTAATTAATTTGTAGAAAGACATCACGCATCAAGGTTGATATGTTATGCCTAAGGTGATTTTTCAAAGCTTCGTTTCAAAATATCCGAAGAAACAGAGAATGGTAAATCCATGTCCTATTAGCTCACTAAAATTTTTACATAGGGCTCTAGTTCGAATCCCCGGCCGGGCCACTCCTGGATTTTCACATGTGGGGATGCCGCTGGTCAGAGTGTTTTCTCAGGGATCTCCAGTTACCCCCCCTCTTGCATTCTGGCACTACTCCATTCTCACCTCATTTCACCCTCCTCAGCTCTGAAGATCTCATTGTTAAGAGCTTCGAAAAACCTCTCAACTAGACTCACTTCAGTTTGAATAGTTATGCAGTATGCAACATGTAGAAATGTAAGACACACTATACTCTCTATGCTTAGACCTTTATAACAGTAAAAATTTTGCATAATTTAACCTCCGCTGAGAAAGTTGACAGTACATTATAGCAGTAACAGTAGAAAAATACTGCAGATGGGACCAACCTTTTTCCAAGGAGAGGGTTGTCCGTAAACTGGTGGTGAATGCGGCCGATGCGGTACAGCAAGAAGGCAGCAGATAGGAACAGCAGCACCAACAGGCCAGTGGACACCAGCAAGATGAGAGTCGGCCTGGGCACCGCCTCGTCTCTGACACTCGCGCCCTGTGGGGAGTGCAGCAGCTTGCCAGTGACACGCCCCTGCGGTAGCTTTGCCTGGCAGCCTGCAACAGAAACCATCTTACATCTCACTTCTGCATTCATGATCAATCCAGATGTATCTGTATCCACAAAGGTAGACAGGAGAGCAGATACTTAGGCTGTGTCTCGATTGTCAGTACATACTTGTTACATATTCGTACTTGCCGTTGTGTGTACTTACCCTAACTATTAGGACGGGTTTTTTCTGCTGTACTTGACTCATCGCACAACCAGGCGTAAATAACATTAACCACTAGAAAGTAAACATATGTTTTAATATTCTGAGCTAAAAACTCTACGGTTTTTGCTGTAAAAAAAAAAACATTTTGTGTTCTATGTTGGCTGTTTTTATGTACTATTTCAAGGATAGGATTTTTTATTTTATATGTATTGGTGGCAATAATATATGTTTAAATAAGATAGTCTAGATAGCTTTTATTTTTGTATTTTTTAATATGTAATTATTTTATTTTACTTTTCGGTCTCCATTTGTAAATGTTTCAGGGATTTGATTATTTTGTATCTCCGTTTTGAGACCACTTATTCTATGTTTTTATTAGGGTTAGGCCATTGGAAGTGGCTCATAGAGGGGGTTTAAAAGTTTTTTGTCCCTATTGGTCCACAGGTTTAAGCTGTCCTCTGAATGGCTGGCACCATAGGCCATGCTAGTAAGCGCTAGTCAGTTGAGCTTATCGCTCTCTTCGCCATTACCCGCTGAAGAGGACAAATGTAGGAAAGGATGCTAACCCAAAGTGGGTCTAGTCAAGGTTTTATTTAGCAAGTAGGGTGTCAGACACCTCCCCCTGAACATTGTTCAAATAGCAATTTTGTCACCAGTGATTAAGTGTGTTCCTTCATTTGTCCTTTTTCACGTGGTAGTATTGATGCCGTCGGGTGAGACACGAGACGAACGAAGACAAAATTACTTACTAATGATACTACAACAGAAAATATACAGTCTATATCTCTCATACTAATTTTTCCCCACAAGTTGTGTATCATTTACAAACGACTCTCCCATCATACCTACAGAGCTTTTTACAGCAATACCCTAAGGTGCAACACGTTGACTAATAGTGGCCTATAAGTTTAAGCAGTACAAACAACCAAATATCTTACTTTCAGAATGACTGATGTCTGTGGCACAATCCAAGGGCGTAGGTGGGCAAGAATGCTCGCTCCCAGACAATGAGGAATCATCATCATCATCATTCAATGGAATATCACCGCTGACAGAGTCTATTTCCTGCAACAAACATACTCAGAATTTTATTTAGAAGTTACTGGTACACGAAAAATTTAAACAAAATAATATGCAAATTTTGTATGGCAAATTAATGTTTCCCCAAAGAAAGAATATTTTGTGGAGGAACCAAGGGAACTGTGGTAAGAGACATATGTTTGACTTGTCTTCAGTTATAAAAAGTAAGAATAAGAATTATTAGAGCCTTCTTGTAGGAAACCCCTATCTATTGTTTTGTGTACCACAATAAATGTTAAAAAAAAATTTTTTTACTAAAGGTTAAATTTCCTGTTAACATAAAAAATTTTCTGGTATTTAGAGAATTATTCCAGAAAAGAATTATATATTTTTTACCATTTTCTTCATTTCTTTAATGTTTTAACAATTATCTGAGGCGATGTTAAATTAAAAGGAGTTGTCATAAATTGAATTTTGAAAGCATTCTTGAGAAGGTACAATAAGGTCAACTGCCACACTATAAAAACTTGATGGTATGACGGCCATACGAAAAAAAATAGAGGTGATGAGAGGATATTTCCTCAAGAATTTAACATTTTTGCCGCTAACTATATTAATAAATGTAAAGCTGAACACAATTTGTGTGCAATGTTGGGTCTACTATACCTTAAATGTAAAAGCATTATCTATGGACAAATGTAATTAATTAAAATGGAAACTATTATATAATACACATGTTGTGTAATGCAACAAAGTAGTATAATAAAATTTATATACTAAATATGTGCAAGTTACTATTGTGTATTATGCAAAATAGGTAGTTGGCAGCAGCAAGTATTGCCCACTGTTTAAGACAGTTGATATGTGTGGTTGCAATGCCATGTTTGTTTTGGTTCCGCAACATAAAACGAGCTGGAGTATGTTTTGGGAAACAGTACAGAGATGTGAGAGTAATGTATCGTGCTTAAACTAAGAGTGTTGTAGTACAGTTCCGTGTTATTATTTAAAAGTTACAGAACAGTGAGTTTAACTGAGCCTGTAACACATGCAGAAAATGAGGCACATAACCCAATATCAACCTTTGCAATGGGATAGGCTGCAAAAGGAACAAGTGAATGGGAATTATCACTTAACCTGGTTTTTTTTGGTAACTTAGAAAAAGCGAGTTTGATGAACCCATATAGTATGGGAAGTGTAATCTGATTGTCATTCGGGGAAATCGACTTCTTTGAATTTTAAGAGGGTAGTATTTTTTCCAGTGCAGCTTTAGTTAAAATGTAATCCACTTTCATAAAGTACTCATTTTAATGCTTCAGGCAAATCTTACTGACTGAATTTTAATGTTATTAAGAGCATAAAAATCAACTGCTAAATTAAGCCAGTTACCAATTTCAGCAGTGCATATGCACTGTTTAATTCTGTTCACAAAAAATTTAAAGTAACCAATTATTTAAAAGTTTGGGTGTACTTTATCTTTATGTTTCTGAAAGTAGCACTTTTTTGCAGCACATTTAAAAGGTTTTAATTGGTTCGTTACGCGCCTAATATCCAAACACAAAAGGAACAACACACAACATCTTCACTCCTTATGTGGTTCGTACAGTACTTGCTAAACTGACAAGACCCAGCATTCCTCAGACAATACAAATCATTACAGATTACTTGTTGGCCAAGGAAGAAAGAGAGAGAAAAATGAGAGAAAAAGAGAATCAAGAAAGCAAGCAAATTATGGGGGAAGGGTGAAACGCGTGCAAGTACATGTGCCTTTCAGGAACAGATAAATAACAGTAACATTTGTACAAAAATCAACCGCCAAGAATTGGACCTGATTTACCTTGGTGGGAGACGAGTGGTCTATGTACTATAGACTGTTCATGGTAAAATGAGCAGTTGTGTACTCATCCGCCTAATGTAAAATTTACATTGCCATGGACCTCATCACTTTATTCATGTGTCGGTCAATTGAAAATGTGAAAATTTTTAAGAAGTAAATATTTTACAAATGTATTAATTTTTACACTTCCTTGCATTAAAAAAACTGAAAACGAAATAAATCATTTAAATCATCACAGATGGTTACCTAACATTTCTTATCAACATTAAGATATGGAACTACTTTCCATGCATCATTACCAACTTTACCGGGCGCATGTTACTCAGTTAAAATATATGCATGCAGCAGGAGCAGTGACTTTTTCTAAGGTTCACTTCTAAAGTGCTCACTTTATCATGAACAGCCTTTACCTGCATTACCACAGCTCGCTGCTATCTTAAGAATGCTGAATATTAGATATGTGAAAAATACATGAGACCTAGAGATAGTTCCATGGCTAAGGCAGTTAAAATAATATACAAGGGCAATATTCATGAAGTTAAGCAAATGGTAGAGCCAGACATAAATTACGCATTTGCACAGATAGTATGGCGCCTAGAAAAAAGCACACAATCTCATCCCAAAAGCCAATGATTATCATTTTCATCTAAATATTTTGTCCACATACTTCAAATTCACTGCATGTTTGCTTTTAAATCAAGTAGCAATGTATTTAAACAAATGGCACTGTGCACTAGCAGCCGTTAATACAGTAAAAACTACTCAAGAGTACATACCTTGATGGGCAAGACTATCTCAGGCCCAGCATTCACAGCAGTCTTCCACACTTGAACCATGAAACGGTAAGTGGAGTCCCTTGACAGTAGGGACCCAAACACAAGTTTCTCATCCTCTGTTGCTACACCAACAGCATTTGGGATGATCCTTGCAGTCTTCTCCTTGCTAATTTTAAGTACGGACACAGTAGGGATTAGAACCTGGAAAACAATTTATTAGGATTCAGGTCCAAGGCTAAACAAATCTTTTTAGTGTGGTAAGTAGTTAAGCATTAGATGAACTACTACACCAATTTGAAATGTAATTTCGACAAATATTTTTGCACCACAAGAAAAAAAGAACTGAAAAACCTAAGTAACCCTTGCTGACACGGCTGGTACTGAATCAGTAAACTTGTTGGAATGTACACTGAAGAGCTATAAGAACAGATAGGTACCCTTTAAACACAGTGTAGAGCCATCCACTTCTGGATCATAGAACATGGGCATGGCTGTTAGAATATTCTGAAATAGTCTGTAGTCCTTAAGAATCATCCACGGGTCTGTATTACATGGATGTGTTTGATGTCTGCTTTCAACAATGCACGAGAAGGCATTACAGTACATGCTCAACATTCACATCAGGTGAACAGAGCACGGAAAAGGGATGGGAGAAGAAGGAGCAGAAGAGTGATGAGGGGAGGGGAGCAGTTGTTGGCACTTCATGACCCCTAAACTCATAAGTATTCCTCCTAACAAAATTTGACAGCCCTTATGAGTATGGTGAAGCACTGTCCTTTTGGAAAGGGCCAAAACCATATGAATGAATTGACGTGCGCCAACATCTGTGCTCCCCAGACCATTAGCCCGCTGCACACCTCTACACTGCCACAGCAAGCACCAATACTCTACAGTATTTTTCTTCACAGTGCCACCAGTGCAGTAATGCGGCAAGTGTAGGGAGTGCAACGTAGTGTAGCCAAGTGCAACGTGGGGAAAGTAGGGTGCCCAAAAGGGGCTTAATGGCTCATGCCATATAAACCCTAAGCAAGGGAACTCTGAAAGATGTCCCTACATATTTTTGCGTGTATAGGCAGCACCATAAGTTTTTGATGAAAAATTTGGGATAATTAATACAGGCCACATTGAATTATTGTATTCCTGTAAACACTGTTAAGTCACGATTCCGTACAAACAATCCGACATTTTCTCCCCTACAAAACATTTGTGACAGAAAATTTGTGTTATGTTGCTATGTTTTAGAATATACATCGTGTGATTACTATTCCACAGATGGTAATGGACTTGAGAAAGCAAAACCACAGCAACATGTTACACAAAATGGCGTCTTATCAATGTGCACTTGTAGAGCCACGGCAGGTATCCAAACTACGCAAGATATCTTTCTCTTTTTTTACAGTAGAGAAATTATTCTCTCATGTACAACATCTATGGGCAAGCTCCATGATGTTTACATTTTACACGTGTCGGATGAAGGTTATTTTGTTTAGGAACACAAGTGAACATATAACTGCAGGAGTTCTTTTTTTTTTTTTATTCTTTCCCCTCTCTTTTTTCCTTCCTTCCTTTATGAATTAAAATATACTGTATGTTGACAAATTTCTAAACGTGTTTTAGGAAAAAAAAATAAAAAAATGATGCCAATGTCGCGTATATAAGCAACACTCCGTTATTTGTAGTCATTTTTTTGTATAAATGTGCGGCCAATTCATGATAAGGAAATTTTAATGACATGAAGTTTTAAGAATAGACTGTACTCTTGCAAACATGGATAAGAAAATATTACATCAACAGCCTAAAAACAGCAGTCTCATGATACAGGTACAAAAAAGTTGTTTCTGAGAACAGAGGAGACCAGGCTTGTAAAACTTTTAAGTGTGTGTATCAAGAAGTTGTAATGAGTAAAATATATACTCAAAATTAATATCAGTTGGTTTAACTGGGTAATATAAACAAGAAGAAACACAAATCCGTAGATAGAATATACCTCAAAATCTCTGATAACAGATATAGCATGATGTTGCTTCCTTCCACTTGCTGCTGCAGTTAACAAGTAAACAAACTTGCATTGTGGCTAAATGCTAGCGAATGTGTGTCTGAGGTACACAGTGTGGAAATAAAATTTAAAAAAAAAGGGAGGGGGGGGGGGGCATGCCCGGGAATTCTCCCTCGTATAAGATTCTTTTCCTAGCTTATGCAAGAAAAATTATTTCCCTGGCAGGGTAAAATCATCTCCCCACCGCCTGTACAGTAATAATGCATGACAAATGAAATAAGTAATGTGTTTTATTTAATTTTTTCTTTATTCTGGATAATATTTCTGTTGTTATCATTGTTAATTGCCGTACATTGCCTCCCATAATTTATACTAATAAACACTATAGTTAAAACTTAAAAATAACTTATTTCCATATGATTTGTAGTGTTGGTTTCAAATATTTTAATCTACTGTATCCAATATTATTACTGTGGGCATCACGTATGACTTTATGAAACTTAAATCTTTACAAATTATGTGTGTTATTTTAGCTTTCAGCATAATAATAGTGTTATACCAAATGTCCACAAGAGTTCATTAAAAAAAATTTTACCTCTCTCAGCATGAAGTTTAATTCACTCCCCGGTGGTAGAATGAAACAAAAAAATGAAAGGAAAAATATTGTGAACCTCAGTCTATTTATCATGTGCTTGGGGTCGTACACTACAGGGGAGAACACTAGCGTGTCAACACTTTCCTAATGGGTGGTCAATTTCATATCCAGACCACCCCATGGCTCGCCTATGATTTCACTTGTAACCACATAAGAAGTGCATAGCAATTACTATGACTAAACAGTAACAGCAAGCACAATAATACTGCAAAATTTTTATGAACTGAAAATTTTAACTGCAAAATTTTTGCTAGGCTACAATTTTTTCACCAAATCAAATAAATTATTATACTCTTATGTTCTTGACAGTTTCACATTACAATTTAATTCTTTCCAACAAGTACTCAGCAATTCCTCTATCTGCTCGAAATTGCCTATCTGAAGATTTGCGAGAGTGATCCTCCTCACGAAAAGGACGTGTAAATAAGCAACAATGGCTGGTGTATCTAGTGATGTATCACCTCTACACACAAGGCATGGCAGCCTTATTTTGGCCATGCAGGTAGACCTCGCTGAAATTTTGGCCATGATACTCCTAACTGTTCCCTGGTGGAACACCTGCACGAAAGTTATATTCTGATCTTTCACTTATCCAGTTTGTTTTCAAACATATCCATCTAGGAATAAGATTTTTGGATACGCTACATGTGCAGGGTTAGTTAATTGGGGAGGGGGGGATGCAAATTGCAACATGGTGATCCACTTTTACACGATTAAAAATACAAATTAAGAATATATTTAAATGTATTCATCACAAATAGTCTACACTACATGAAAACATATTTTTTATTTACTGATAGTTTCACACATGTGGATTGTCTAGTGAAAATATGAAATTCGCAAAATTGCTTTCTTTCCTAATTACATGATGTAATTATGTGTTGGGGAGGGGGGGGGGAACCTGCACCCCCTCCACATGTCTATGGCTGGTAGGCTCCAAAATATTGTTTCTAGTATGTGTAGTACCTTGAAAGTTCTATTCCTAGGCTGTTTAAATTGGTGCCTTTCATAAGAAAATATATTGTGTACATGTTTAAGTTGCAAATAACAGGAGCTTGAAAGATGATGTAAATGACACAAAGACTTCTACCTCAGTTTACATACCTACTACAGTATAACAACAGTAAAATTTTAGTACTGTACCTTTGTAATATATCCGAAGACATTAGAGTAGAAAGCGAAGTAGTTCTTTGTGATGTACAGGTGGCCCTGAAGAAGTATATCTCCCACTAGTGCACAGGAGAAATCTGAAAATCAAGTAACATTTTCGGGTATCATCTATTCACTGTTGGCAGCTTGTATAAGCACAAGAATGAAAAATAAGGTTGACATAGGTGCAAGGGATTGTACAAAGATACACTGAGACATATCTATATTTTACATGCCATTGTTCTGTAATGGAAATGGAAATATATATATTATAATAATTAATGCTGTGACCCACTATTCTTAGTAGAATAGAACTACACTTTTATGCTAATATCTTTTTCCAATTTTACTACACTTTCCCAAACCTTACACCAATTTTCTTCAGTTCCTTATTGAAATTATTTCCAATCAGAATTTTACTAATTTTACAGTTTCTTGAGTTTAGCTAATTATTTGTAACCCCTGAAAGCTGCAATGTTTCACAGTATCTACATTTTTTTGGTAAAACAAGTTGTCGGTATATTGTAAATCATTATTTGTTAGGTTTCTGTACTAATGGTAGTACTAAAAACACAAATTGCTTAAGAGAATTTTGGCTAATAGGAACACAAGACGCAGGCAATTCCCAAGCTACAAATATAAAAATTCCCACTTTTTTTTTTCTACAATGAAGTGATTACAACTAAGAATACTTTGCAAATTTTTACACATTAAAATGATGTGTTGTATAGCCCGTTTTACGAAAATACAAAGCATTACAGCAACAAGTAATTTCAGATTGAATGTACATTCCAAATTTTAAATTATTCACAATTTAATATGAAAATCTGCTTGGACAGGATTTAAAATGTGTCAAGATATAAGAGGGATATCATACAATAATTGTGCATCATGGATGATTAATGTCTGAAAGAGCCAAATTTAAAAGGCGTCCAGGCCTTGGCACAATTAAGAGTTTGAGGCCCCTAATTATGTTTTACACTAAGAAATGAACAACTTAACTGAAGACAGTGTATAAACAAACAGTTTCTTTACTCACAATATCAACCATACATAGACTATCATAACTTTTGAGTGCAGTTTACATATAGTTGATTTTTAATTGAAATACATAAACAAAATATTAAATGCATAGTGCATAGTTATGTAAAATATATTGTTACATGCGGACGCATGAGGGGCGTATCTGAGTTTGTGAGGGATGGAGGTCTTAATAAAAAAAAAAGAAATAAAAGAAACTAAATTTGATTTCTAATTTATTCATTCTGATATTATTTACAGCATTAAATTATCTGTCTCCACTTTTACTCTTTTTAGGGTGAATGCACCAGTCACCGACCACGTACCAGTTCCCGACCACTTGCAAAAACATATTTAAAACTAAGAGCATATCACTGTGATTTTAAAAGTCCCTTCAATCAATGTTTACTCAAAAGCTTTTAAAATTTAGGAAAATTTAATTTTCAGTCTGATGTGAGTTCAGTAGTAACAGCTACACGTGTCTAAGGTAGACAGCTATTTTATCAACTAACATCCAGTTAATGTTTTGTTGTTTTAGTGTTTCTAAGTAGTTTTCTATACTAAAAAAAACTACGTAAAATTGACTGAAATATCTTTTTATTACTTTTAATCAAAACAAAATAAAACAGCATGGGTGGTTATTGGATAATTTTTTTTTTTTCTTTTGTCTCAGAACCCGACCAGCTGGTCGGATATTGGGTATTGTTTTTTTTTTCAACAGATGTGTTATTCGGATTGGGTTTATAATCAAACACATATGGATCTTACCTGGCCAATACAATACCCTCTCACTCCAATGTCCAACCAGTGGTCGGCTACTGGTGCAAGGCGCTAGTCGGAAATTGGTACAGTGAGCTAATCCTTAAAAATTAATGGTTTCAAATGCTGAAAAAGTAAACAGTTGATGATTTGGCTAATAAAATGTGGCATGGAGCTAAAATTCGAGAAACAGAACGGAGGTACAACATTATCCATGCCTCAATGATGGCGGTTCAAATGAAACCAACCAGCAACAAACACTCAGTCAATTAAAGCGGTTTGTCAACTTCAAGAAGCATCCCTCCTAAACCAAATATACACCTAAAACCAACAGGCCTACACAACAAATACAATCAGCCCAGCCTTTGCTGACAGTGTGGTTTGGCCCACCCAGTCACTTGTAAAAAAAAAGCAATAAAAGTCTTGCAAAAAAATAAAACTTCCAGACACTGATGGGGCTGGAGCAAGGGTGGAATACTGGAAAAATCAAACAAAAATTAAACCATCAAAGAAAAAAACTAAAGGAAAAGACTTGAAAAAAAAATAAAAGGAAGAAGGGTTAAAAAAAAAGAAACAAACAGAGAAATAAGCAAAGATGGAGAACATAAAAATGAGAAGCATTTTAATCTTCTCAGGAAGAAGAAAACAATTTGATGGAAACTGCATGCCACTAGGACTTGGATGATTAATGACCCATTTTAAGTAACAAAAGGCTAAAACAGAGTCTGCCAGAATTAAATATAAAGGAAATACTTTCAAATTTTATGGTGATATTATTTTATAGTTGAATGGTTTATTTACTGCAAAGTTTTAATGTTTAATAAGCTTAAACTGGCTGGAAATTGGTACATTCACCCTATTTAACATGATGCCATCCTCGCTCTGTGCGCCACTCAGGGGGCAGCCCAATAGTGCTTGCTGCTGCATTGACCGCACAACGTGCACCAGTGTGTTAAATGTAGCATGCCGTTCATGCATGAATGGGTTAGTGATCCATTCAGTGTGTAAAGAGACCAGTTTACCTGCAGTAACTGGCGGCTTGCCTGTTTCTTTCAGTGTGGTTCCATTAAAGCAGAATCTAATGCATGCCCGAGGCAGTATTATCTCCTCCTTGCGTCCCTGCCTTAATTTGTATTTTATTATTGAGTGCTCACCCACATGGTTTACGTGTGTTCACACAGACACAATCTGACACACTCATAATTCTTTCTATAATTTTTCAAGTGTTTTGTTGTATATTGTTTTGTCTTTAAAACGTAGGTAATTAATTTCACATTTTAACAAAATATACGTTCAAAGATGCTCGCAGTTCCAGCAGCCGCATTGCCAAACTCACAGAGCAAATTTTCAACAACTCATGTATTAAGTCTCACTTTATTTGATACTGCTGTTTGTAAAGGGTTTTCATGTGTAACTTGTTTTTATAATTTTAATTGAAATGTTTTAGTGTCTTTTGCTTGCTATCCCGGCATAAAAGCATAAAACATATTTTTATGAGACACTTAGCAACAGCTACAAAAGACTTTTCAGAAGAAGCTTGACAGTGCAAAATCACATAAAATAATCTCCTGATTATTTTCCTGCCTGCAGTTGTTCTTGTATGTGGAGTGTTTGTTTTTTGCCTTTTGTAAACATTTCCCTCGAGATGCTGGTGGGAAGGTGTTAGTTGCTAACAGTACCTACACGCTACCATCTTTAGTCTGGTCTAGTGGATCTTCGAGAGCGGATGTGTGCTGCTCCGCACCACACGCCACGGGAGGTTCATCAAGTTTTCAAATAATTTAGGGTGTCAATAGTTAAAACATATTAATATACCGGAACCTTTTGTATTTCTTTTGCTCTCCCATGTGCCGACCCTCCTCTCCGCCGACTCGTGACCCCGGAGAGTTTTACCACCACAAGTTCACATTGTACTGTTGAGTCTGTTTGCTGCATAGGCCCCTGGCAGACTTTGTGTGCCAGACCTGCTTCAGACATGGGGAAATAATATGTTACCACGTGTAATCTTTCTGGTAATATATTTAATTGCTTTGAACCTCGTGTCTTATTTCAAGTTAATTAATTTCCACCTAGGGAGCTAGCCCTATCCAGTGTAACCTTGTAGTCACCGACCACGTGTTAATTGTGTAACGTAACTCTTTCTAACTAACTATAAAAGACGTGCGCTGCAAGGGGATGCCGCCACAGGCTGTCAACCTGTAACCACCCTGAGAAACAAGATATCGTGCTCCTCTGAGCCTGTAGAGGAGCTGGCACACAACTGTAGCTGCATCCATCGACGCTCTGGAGAATCTATAAGGCAATCTGGCATTTTATGCCTCTCGCAAAACCCGAGCCACGTCAAACAGTGAGCGCAATATTTAATGTCCATTTCAACTTTAATTAACATGCTAATTGCCTCTGTTTGTTACAGTCAATTAACTCATACTCATTAACACATGTTCAGTCTTATCTGTTGCCATAATTTATAATGTCTTTCACTCACGCATCTAGTCCAATTGTCTAGCCTGCCAACTGCATCCTTTACTGTTTGATACTTGCAGTCGCAGACTTCCCTTCTGCTGGTCATGTCTCGGCGCTCGTTCTTCTACTGCTCAGAACTTAGCCATTCATTAACTCCAACTCCAATCCACTCTTGGCCCAGAGACCTGTCGCAAAATTTATAGTGTTTCCCTGACCATCTCGAAGGTTCAATGCACCCCAAGTCATGCTGAGAGAGCGAGTTCAGTAATCCAGAGCATTCTTCAGATAAACGCAGAAAACAACACAACCAGGGTCCAAATAGCACATCTGTAATTTGAAACCTGTCATTCCCTTGCCTTCGCCATCGCTATCATATAACACGACTTTCTGTCCTCCTCTCCCCTCACTCGCACATGGCCGGCGAACCAACGTCAGCAGCATGGACCAGCGACACATAATACTGCCCTCTCCTCAAGTCTCTTCTTCCCTAACAGACTCTGCAACGTCCAGATCTTTGCAGAGTGCCAGTCGGCTGATGTGGAAAATCTTCGGCTCCACCCGACAGCCTTAATGACAAGTCCGAAAGATCACATCATTGATCTTCTTCTGAATCCTGTAGGGCCTTCCCAACATTTCTGTAGATTCAAGTCTCCTTTTCATTTCAGTGAGTTGTACTGCCACACCAGTTGTCCATCTTGAAATACCTGGCCCGAAATTCTCCCATCATACTGGTTCTTCAACCTGTCACTATATGGTCGTTTGTGCCTTACATATGCACTAATCAATTCATTACCATTTTAAAAAGATGATGCAACTCAATTTCCCTTGCATATTCTTTAAACCTTGTCTACCAATTGAAAAGTGCTGGCACTTGCAGTGGATGTTGCAGGTTGTGGCTGGATCCTCATTCAATGTACTCTAAAGTACTTGCAGTGTCGACTGCCTCATTCCTTTTCTCAAGTTAATGCAATTGGTTCTTTGCCCCACGAACCACTACCTCCATCGGACTTCTATCCTCTGAGGTACTACTGAGAAGGGCCATCCTATCACTCGCTCCATGCGATGGGCACCTTTCTCTATTACACGGCACAGTGTGCACAGGGCTTCTGGACAGCATCTGCAGGTCGCCATGTGCATTTTCCAACTGCTTTGTGAGGTGTGCAGCTTGCAGCATCAGCTCATCGATGTGGTGCCTCAGTTTTTGGCCATATGCGCGAAGCTCACAAATTTCTTCACGCAAATGCTTGTATGCGCTCATCGAAGTCATTTGTTCTTCGCCATGCTGACACTTTACTGGCTGTCGTTTCTGTTGTGTCCACATGGCCAACACACACTCTGGTTAGGTAGAGGGTGGCGAATCTCTGTAGCACGAATCGTGGAAGCGATGTCTTTCATAATCGTCAGCATCTCCTTCAGAGTCTTCTTGATGTCGTAGTCTTTATCCAGCTTCACTGCACATACTGAATGTCAGGGTGCGGCCTCATGTCGTGCTGACTGCACCTACAGTGCTCGGGCCAGGGCGCCCTTCATGTTGTGGGGTGCAGCCAGACATACTGCTTGTCATACCTCTGCGTCGGCGATGGCATCGATGAAGAAGCCGACTGTGATGATGTCACACGCCTCCTCGGGGCACCCTTCCAGAGATAGGTGGGAGAGCAGCACAATGTCTTACCATAGTTTCTGCAGTGGCTCTCCTGATCGCTGGGTGCGGCTTCGCAGCCATGCATTATGGACATGTCGCAGGTATCCGTCGCCGAAACATCACTCCCAGGTCGACACCAGTGTGGGGTACTCTAGTCGATGTTGCTCTGAAAGAGATTGTAGTATGCTCAGTGCTAGACCTATCAGTACATCGGCGAGGTAGTAAGCCCGTTGTTTGGTTGTCCAGCCATTTAGAGTAACGTATATCTCAAACTGGTGTTGGTACTTTCGCCATGAAGTCTAACCATCCTTAGAGGCGGGCTTAATGAGACCCCCTTCCCCACGCCTGGCTGTGAGACACTAATGCCGCAGATCATGCACTTCTCCGTGTCTGCTGCGTTGTTTTCGTCTTGCATTCCTCCTTCACCTTTCTTTGGCTGTCAATGTGATGGTAGGTGAACTCCGCTGCTGAAGAAATTCCGGCCATTTCTTCTTCATTGCATTCATTTCATTCTCGATGCTATTCATCCTTCCACTGACACTGTCCACTTTTTCATTCACACTATCCATCATGTTGTTTGCACTGTTCACTATTTCATTTACATTGCCCATTCTTTCATTCGCACTGTCAATTTTCTCGTCTGCACAGTCAATTCTCGTGTTCACTAACACGCTAATGCCTTCTAGTTTATTGTCTACATTCGAATTAACTGAGTCAATTTTGTGTCTACGCGCCCATTTACAGTATTTACATTCTCGTTCACACTATTTACAGTTTGATTCACACATTCTTTTACACTAATAATTTGGCTATTTACATCACATTATAAGCTATTTACACTTGGCTACTCAGTCCTTCAATTAATGTTCGCAGTGCTTCCAGTTCTGCAGACATTTTCCTTGTTAACATTCACTGCGTCAGTTACACAAACTGTTATTCCAATTAATTAATTTGTTGAAAATCACTAACTACTTGCCTATAGTCTAACTTGATTTACAACAGATTAATTAACATTTGCCTCCATCACACTTCCGACACCAGTGTTATATGAAGGACACGTGAGGGGCAAATCTGAGTTCGTGAGGGATGGAAGTCTTAATAAAAAAAAATGTATAAAAGAAACTAATTTTGATTTCTAAATTATTCACTCCGATATTATTTACAGCAATAAATTATCTGTCTCCACTTTTACTATTTTTATTTAACAGTGAGCGTAATATCTAATGTATATTTCAACTACAATTAACATCCTTCTTAATTTCCTCTGTTGGTTACAGTCAATTAACTCATACTCATTATTAACACGTTCAGTCTATCTGTTGTCATTATTTATAATGTCTTTCACTCATGCATCCAGTCCAATAGTCCAGCCTGCCAGCGGCGTCCTTCACTATTTGATACTCGTCGTCGCAGACTTCCCTTCCGCTGGTCACCTCTTGCCACTCGTTCTTCTATCACTCGGAACTCAACCAATCATTCACTCATCAACTCCACTCCACACTCGGCCCGGAGGCCTGTCGCAATATTTATAGTGTTCCCCTGACCATCTTGAAGGTTCAACGTACCTCGAGTTACGCTGAGAGAACGAGTCAGTAATCCAGAGCATTCTTCAGAAAAATGAAGAAAACAATACAACCAGGGTCAGTGGTGCGCGTCTTGTCACTGCCTTGCCTCCGTCGTCGCTATGACATTCTGTCCTCTTTCCTCGCTCGCGCATGGCCGGCGAACCAACATCAGCAGCACGGGCCAGCGACACGTAACACTATTATTTATTATTGCAGAACATGAATTCACTATTATGCTAACACATCGTGTTATTATTCAATGCAAAATTTAATTTCTTCCTTTAAAAAATAATTTGAGAAACGCTAAAATTTCAAGGTCCATTTCACGTGGATGCCCTTGTTGACATTCCTAAATCCAACCATAATGCCAGATCTGGTTAGCTATGTGGGTGAGGCTTATGCACAATGGTGGGAGGAAATATTTTATGGTATTAAAAGGGTAAATAATTTTCTCATCCCTATTTTACAATGGCAAGCTCCTCCCTTCGCTATTGAGAAATGTTTCAATGCTGACTAAGGTTATCTGAGCATTTGTAAGTGTAGAATACCTATTCTAGAAAAGATTTGCACAGGTGTAAATACAATACTTTAGTTCAATGAAGGCATTTCTGAAATGATGTGGATTGTGGTATTAGGAGAGTGACCATGGCAGTTCCGCGAGCTAAAGCATTCCTTATCAGCACTGAGACAGAAATATAGATGCTCAAAGCAATGGCGGAATGTGATCACGATGTTCCTGAATGAACACCGCAACGTTTGTGATCCATCTAGGCGATAAAGTTGTAAAAGTATAGAGAGTGATGCAACAGGTTAGTTGGAAATTTAATTATTATATTGATTAATGGTTCATTTTGGAAATTATTCGCTTCCTTGACACAGAGGACTGTAATAAAATAAGTGATAGTGCATTGTGAAGGACACCTGAACACGTAAGTTTTTCTAGTGTTGTATATAAAAATTAAATTATTCGGTTAATATTCAGCCTTCCACCTAGCTATACTTATGCAGCTGTTGCAAAATTACCACCCAGATAGTGTGCAAAAAAAAAAACAGAGTTCACTTAAATCAAACCCCATTACCTATAGAAAATGCAAAATTCTTGTCGAGTAATGAGAGTAATAACTAAAGGAAAACTATATAAATGAAATAATTTCCCAATTTATTTGCTCTGTTGGAAGACCCTCTGATTAACAGTGAAATGTAGACTACCACTTAACCGGTATTTACCATTTGCATATTTGCTCTAAAAAAAAAAAACAGTATCGCCTAGCAATATGTTGTAAAATTTATACTTCAAAATAACTTCAGAAATCGAAGCGAGAGAGAGAGACAAAAAAACTTCCCATTCCCTCGATCAAAGCAGGCCAAACCCGACGACGCAGTACAGAAGCACGTGATCGTTATCATCTTAATCCAGCGCACGTGGAGCCTTATTTATGTCTCGTGGCGGAGGCCGGCATGCGACAGAAATAGCCGGCCGAGCAAGACACGCCACTATACCCTCCACCTTCTAGCCCAGGGTCCGGTACCAACCCATCCGCCCTATTATTCGACATATTTCCAGACTAATGTCCACTCCTCTCGCGTTACATCATGTCGGGTCAACAAAGACTGCGCGGCCACAAACAACATCCGGTGGACACGTTCGAACTTGGGAGTGCTTGTGTATTCCGTCAGCGTTGAGCTGCAGCAGTCGCGTTTATTCCACAGACGCAAGGTAAGTAACGCTCACCCTATACATATTGGAAATGTTTTACCCTTTATAGTTTTTAAACACATTTAAATCTGAGATTCCCGTTTCCGATTCGAGAAACGGAGTTCTCGTAACTCCCGTACCTTACACGCATAGTGCTGCTATCTAGTACTTATTTCCACAAACGGGAGCGACTAGCGATGAATCGAACTCGCAAGCGAGTTACCCTGCTGCGTTCCTTAAGCAGTCGTTCTGTTTGCGTACTTCAGTCCTCATTTCTCCTAGGAAAGTGGATGAAAGTGTTCGGGGAAAAGGGTGTTTTATTCTAATTTGCAATATACTCTCTAAATAATATTCAGTTCAATTATTATTACATTCATTTCGTTTCCATTTTTATAACTAACGTTGGGTATTATAAAACGGAAAATACATGTGGAGGGTAAGCAAAATTGGAAATTGCGTTTGTTAGCAGAAATTGAAAATGGAACCACAGCACTGCACTACCAAATGTTAGCTAAAACACTCAAATACGCGCGGGGCTGTTATATTGCTTACCCTGTCAAAAAAAAACTCACTACACGCCACTGCTGCAGCCGGACAGCCACTACCCATACCGCCAGGAGCACAGAGTAAGGCAACGTCCTCCCTTCCCCCTGCCCAATTATTCGAGTGCGGAAAATGTGGCCCCCCAGCGACCCGAATTTTAGTACTTTATTTAGGGACGCGTGTGTCTAAAAATATGCTTACGCGGAAACGCTACACACTTTAACGTAACTGTCCTTACATACAGTGAGCGCTATATCGACTTTTTTTTCTGGTCAAGGCAATCGCGATTCCTCCGTTAACCGTGTACCTGATAGTTTTCATGTGTATAGGCTGTTCACGGAAAATGAGCACTTTTGAAAGCCCTGCTTAGGATCTACCTGTATACCCGTTGTGTGTTCTTCCGCCTTATGTAAAATTAACATTATCATGGGCCTCATAACTTCATTCATACGTTGGTCAAGTGAAACTGTGAAATTATTATAGAAGTAAATATTTTCCGAATCTGCTCTTTTCTACACTTTGACACATAAAAAAAAGATAGAAAATAAATAATTTAAGTGATCACAAATGGTTAAATATCACTTTTTATTCGACGTTAAGATATGGAATTACTTTCCATCCATCGTTACCAACTTTACTGGGTGAATGTCACTCAGTACACCCATTAAAATATATGCATGCAGGAGCAGTGGCATTTTTCTAAGATTAATTCCAGAAGTGCTCACTTTATCGTGAACATCCTTTAGTAAGTACTAGAATCAAGTGCACATTTGGCATCTCCACAGCTGAGCTCTCAATGGATTTTGGTGATTAGGAAGTCTAGCTGTTTTCTTTCCCCTGCGAAAACATAACGCCTTTCACTAACAGGATAATAATTTTCAGTCGTTTGCTTGCATTTGTGATTAAGCTTTGCGCAACTTCTTTAAAGGTGTGAGCATGACCACTCCCTTGCACATTATCTAGTCCAAATTCACTGCAGATTTCTGCGAGACCGTTAACACGCTCATCCCGATGTGTAAGACTGATCGCTCGTCGCGCTCTTCTTTGGCACAGTCCATTCAGGGCAAATTGGCTGGATTTTTCAATATATGAAGCAGCATATTTGTTCAATATAGTTTGATTATAGTAAAACGTGTGTGGTTAATTTAAAATCATGGCAATTCTATTAATAGGTTGTGTGTTTGAAAAATTGGAAAAAGATACAACAAATAAACAACTGGGTGAGAAAGAAAAAATATTTAATTTATAAGTCAAACATTAGTAGAACATTTTAAAATGCATTCTCCTTTGACATACACATATTTTAAATTTGATTCAAAACATTTTTGTACGATCCTCGGTGTAATATTAGTGGAGCTGAATGACTGGATATGTCACAAAGTATACGATGGAAAGCACATTTTACCTTTCAGCAACAGCTAATTTTTCTTAATTTCAACCTAACGTCCTACCTCGGAAATAAGAGGTGATTAAAGTGCATTCTGCGGCATTGTCGGGCAATTTATGCTTTGCAGTTTGTACACGCCGTGATAATTCCGAATTTCCATCGCTGGCTATGGACAACAAGTTGAAATACTTCAACAACTGCTTCCAAATAATATTAAAATACGGTTTTATTACTTGTACTTTGAAAATCTTACAATTGTGCAAGTGGTTACAGCACTGTGAGGAGACAAAATAATATGAAATTTCAGTGGCTCTTTGGGTATAACAAGGACTTTTCGCAGGATTGTAGGGGTAGAGAAGTACATTCCGCGCTCTTGCATCCTGCAGGACAACACTTAACAAATCCTGTCCTGCGAAAAGCAGCACGTTTGGTCACCCTAATTCAGAGGTGCAGGTTGGATAAGACCAGGGGGTGTTCACAGGATAGGGAACAACAGGTTGGTTTTTTTTTTCAGGCCCTCTCCACGCATACCCTCATTATAGCGAAATATTTTGATACCCATTAAAACAATTACAAATTGTTTCCTCGTTGTTACACTGCAGGAGCTTACCTATTTTATACATTTTAAAAAAAGTATGCATTCTCACAGATTTACGCAAAAAAAATTCTGCCTCTTAATTTTTATCATGTTGCCTGGCCATACTGTAGTTGACGATAGCGTAATACCAGGATTTGTTTGAATTTCTGATATGCGTTGCAATTCTTGGAAGAACATCGTAATCTTCTGATCCCACCCATAATTCATTTTATTCCACTGTCGAAGGTGAACAAGTGTTCAAATTTCCTAAAGATATTGAACGGTACGTATTATAATAATATTTGTACCGCAGTTTTAATAATTCCAAGGTATACCCGCCAGAAGCGCTGTAAGTACTCAGTAGCGCCAACTTCGTAGTTCGAAGTGATGCAGTAGTTGTGCCGACTAAGTTGGTGTGCGCGGAGAGGGCCAAACAAAATGAGCGACCACTCAATAACATTGCTGTTGCCACTCTGGTATACAACTTATTTACTCTATGGATGACACTGCGTGGTCGCTTCACGCATCAGAGGTGTTTCGTCCTGAGCTTGTCTCCCTGTCTTCTGCGCAAGCCTGCTGCTGTCAGCCTCGCACGCCCGGGCATTGGGAACGCGCCTCTTTACATGTCAGTCTTAACGTCTCTGTCGAAGACGTCAATAAACCCTAAATAAGTAAACTTTCGTCGCGTCAGTTTATCAGTCCACCGCCAACTGTCCGAGCCAATCTGCCAGTAACTGAGGGTTTTCCCTTGCTTAACCAGAGACAGATAAAACTTTTTTGAACAATACTCGATCGCAGGTTAAGTCCAAATAGCACGAAGAAATTTATGGGCACTAGTTTAGTAAAATTAAAACCTGAGATTCATACAACAAGCTTAGAGATATTTACATAATCCGCGAATCCTTACGACACATATTTGGACACAAATGAAACCATCAAGTTTTACTGGGAAAGTATTTTCTAGCAGAAGAAGTAATTAAATCAAATGCTTATGAATAAACAACAAGATTATTTTTAATGTATGAAGGGGGTCGCAGTGGTGCAAACGGGTAGAGCACTCGCTCCCAGATTTGTGCATATGGGAATCGCACCGGACGCTGGTCGGCAGGTTCTCTCATTAATCTCCTGTTTTCTCCGCCTTTGCTTTCCGGCGCTGCTTCATTTCCACTTAGTTTCACCCTCATCTGCTCTCAACACCTCGTTTACAGCCGCCCAATATCAAATCCACTCCACTCCCAGTGTATGGCGTGTCTAGCGACATTAGATGCATTTGCAGAATGGAGTCGACACAACTGTAGTTTTGCACAACCGTCATGTAATGGTCGTTAGTTAATGTGAATGAGAACTGGTCGAATTGAATGAGCTCTATGTTCAGTTACGCAAAGAGGCAAAGAGAGACAAAGAGACAAAAAGGGAAAAAGGGAAAGAGAGACAAAGAGAGAACAAGAGACAGAAAGAGTGTGGAAAAAAAAAAAAAAAAGAGAGTGAAACAGAAAAACAGAGGTAACTGTAATAACCAAGCTGACAATATGGCTTACTTTTAAATTCAGCTTGTTACACCTGCGATCTAACTGATGTAGTACTGCAGTACTAACATTTTACCTAACATAGACGTAGTACATGCCTAATAAAAATGTTCATAAATTAATTTCCGGAATTTTTACCAAAAAGTTTTATTCAAATTTAAAAAAAAAAGTACCAACTAAATTAATGATATTCGGACCTTACGAACATTCGGTTGGCAATCCCTTCCAGTTATACTGACCTCTAAGTATCTGCATACCGTAAATGGGCCAAGCCCTTACGAATCTCAGGCAATGTGACATTATAATTAATTTGTTTTTAACGTGATCCTGCACCAAACAATTAAATTTAAATGTTTTTATCGTGAAACTTTCTCAAGCAGAATATTTGGATGTCGTTAATTGTTCGTTCACTTCAATTGAATTCCTGATTAGGATATTTTCTTTATGTCGAACTCCGTGACTTAGCTGGCTGGGACACCAACTAGCAGTCCGAGTCCTGGGTTCGAAACGCAGGCGAGAGAAAATAATGTGAATGTGTAATGTTTAGTGTGTAAAGATACTACGTTTTTGTTTTACCCAAATATATGTGCGTGATTAATTTTTCAATGCAATAGTTATTACGGGGAAAAATAATTTTAGTTACTATTTATAATTACGGTAAAATAATGGAAGGATGTAACTAAAGTGAAACTACTGACAACTAACGAAAACAGTATTGGCAGGCCTATTAATGGAACCTTTATTCTCTAATACACAAAATATGTTTATTATTTGCAGTAGTACACAGTTTTCTTGACATGTATGTAGACTGTTCCCTATGACACATTGGCACAGACGAGTGAAGTGGCGCAGAGCACATCTTCGCAATTATCGCGACCAAAGTTATTATTTTCCTTCTGAACTGGTAGCATTGTGTTTCCGTGTTTCATTATAAAATGCGGTCAGAAAATAAATATCTTTCACTGCTCCATTCCAAGCACACCAAACCATTTACGGCACCACAAGCGGAGTGCTGTAATTACAGAAGTTACTTTTGGAATCCGAACATAATTATGTGGATGTGCCTGGAAGGCAAGTGACGAAAGCTCCTCACTTCTCAAGCTCGACGGAGCAAAGAGCTGTTGGTAAATTAATCCTCTCACGAGCATTAGCGGCATGCTCATGGCATCACTTCAATATTCACTATAGATTTTCTATATAATGACATGCATTTTGTTTTGTGGGGCATTCCACAAAAGAAGAGATCAGGATTAGACTAAGAAATGTGTTTGAGAGTACTTGGATACCCAAGCACTCTCAAACAAATGCTATGTACCAAAATAAGGTACAAAACAGTTCGCTGGGTCACAGAAAACAGTTTCGAGGCCACTACTGCGGAAAAAATTCATTCGAACATAATATTCAAGAGCATAATAAAGATAATAGTGGTTGTCAAAACAAAACAACCCCAAAATAGTTCACAATACTGCCAAAGTACTACTATAATAGGGAGAAGAAAAACACTAGTCGTTTCCTGGCCTTAAGGATTTTCTAACCTCCACTACTCTAGACACATGGAGGTAGGAATAACACGAGATGTCACGCTATGCCATCGCTGAAGCTGTATTTTCGGCCATCGTCATAGTGTGAAATCCAGCACATTAAAAATGTTGAGGCAGGTTCTTATATTTACTGCATATAAAATGAACGGAAGTTCTTAAACAAATAACAACTAATGAAGCAAAACTTTCAGGCCAAATATCAACATGCTCTGATACAATGGTTCCATTTTAATTTTCACAGATTAGGTCTCCAATGTTTTGTGTATCACAACATAGTGTATAGACGTTATAATTTTATCATGCACACCCACAGACAATGCCGCCCATTATCAACACACCCGCTCTTAGTAACTGAACAAAATTGTTTCACCGCATGGTTCTTTTTAACAAGAAGTAAGTTAGACGTTAGCTATAAGGCGACGACGTGTATGTCCATGAACAAAAACTACCCTCTTCCTGCAGGCAACCGGAGGAGGGAGACTGTTTGGAGAGGGCGAGTAAGAAAAACAGGTAGCAGTTCCGTGTCCTTTCCCCCCCCCCCCCCCCCGTAATGCGCGCGCGCGTGTATGTGGCAAAAATCGATGAAACGCTACGGACGATGCTGGCAGGCGCATGTAAAGCGATATAGCCTCTATGGACAAAGTTGCGAACTCGCGTACAGTTTTCCCTTCGCACCACTTGGACTACGGGACTTCATGTGGCGACGCTATCACTTTACTGCACGCGACACTGTAGCAAAGTCCAATGCACTCCCCTATCGTAATTTCGCATGAATCCAGTCCATACATTTTGAGAAACAGCAGTCTGAGAAACCCATTTTCAGCCATGTTGGAGGATATTAAAATAATGTTTCCACTGTAAGTGATGTCTTGAAAGTCGCGTGCAGTAGTGTTCTTTATGTAGGTAAGTTTTTTGGGTGCACGTTTACTGGTTTCCTATTTTAAAAAAAAACGGGATTTTAAACACTGCAAAGCAATTTTGTTTTTCTTAACACGTAGGATTTTTAAAACTTAGTTTTATGGTGGCAATATTTTATGTTTAATTTGGATAGGCTAGTTCGTTTTTCATTATGTATTTATTTTTATATAATTAATATTTATTTTTGGTGTGATCTCATTTTTGTGTTTCTACTTAGGTATTATTGTACTGTATCTCAGTTCCGAGATCACGTATTCTTCGGTTTTTCAGCATTTAGGCCGTTAGAAGTGGTTTGTGTGGGTGATTTAAATAGTTTTGATCCCCATTGGTCAGCAGGTTTAAACCCTGATAGTTCGTTGGCTGGCGCCTTAGGCCCCATTAAGCTGGCGCCAGCCAGCAGAGCAAAACGTTCTCTTCGCTAGCCGCCTCCAACGACGTCAGGCGTAGGGGAGGACCTCCCGTCTGAAGTGGACGGAAAAGAAGGGTTTTTAATTAGTTTTAGGGTGAGTAGACGTTGTACCTACTTTTAAATCATTTTTGCAACCAGCAATGAAGTTTGAGTTGATAGTCGCCCATTTACGAGGTTTAATGGTCAGGAGATAACTAGTTTGAATACGCCGTCTATGTAGGCCTACGTGTAGGGCTGAGCTCCACGTATAACCACCTTATCCTGCTACACCATGTTCCTGCGAGAGCATCCTACGTTCAATCTAGTTGGTGAATTAAAACATAAGTAATACGCTGCAATCTGACATTTTCACCTGGATATAATTTTATTCATAGTTCGAGTCAGCTCAATTTCCGTTAGCGTCGGTAAGCAAGCGACGCCATTTTGATTTTTCCTAAGTACGGAAGTTTCCAGCACATTTACGCCTACGCAAAACTTGAGCTAAGAGTGACTTTTACCAGAGCTAGACTGTTTAGTGAGCACGCAAATTTTTAAGTAACATTAGCTACAGAAAACTGTTTAATCTTTCATTTTTGAAACAAGTATTTTCAGACACTGGCAAGTTTTGATACGCAATCGTCAGAGGGTTCAAACAGGCTAAGGCATTACCACTTTTAACGTTGTTAGTATAGTGTTGTGTCTTTCCAGCTTTGTTCATATTGCCATTGGGATTTTTAGTTATTTCTTACATTAAACAATTGCAATGACAAAAGAAATTAAAAGTTAAATAAAAGGCATAATATCCACAAGGTGTATCTGTTGTGTCGTTTCCTATGCTATAGTGTTAAAATAACCTGTTTCTGACCCAGTGCCTAGCATGTTTTTTTATTAGAGTTTTCAATTGCCTGCCTTGCTGTAACGTACGTACACAAATAGTGTGCGTGTCAAATGTTAATTTTCTAGAGGGTGCTAATAGTATAAGCATGTTCACCTACCTGCCCAGGATGCACCGGGCAATTGTACAACGGCAGGTTAGGTAAGATTACATTTTCACACTGAGTTATTGCAAGTCAGCTGTTCAGCTTGTGTGTTGTTTCATTGTTGTGTATGCAAACCACAATGTTCACGAGAGTGAAGAATATCAAACAGGGCGTCACACTGGCACTAACCTATACGCAAAAATGCTCGTGAGTGCCATATTCAAATGGTCCTGGTTGGTGTTGATGAAACCGACAGAAATGATCCAAGTTCAAAATTACTAAATATTCAGCAATCAGTTATTTACAAGCTGAATACTTCAAGTGTTCAACATATGTGCAGAAAACCCAGCAAACTAATCTGCGTATGATAACCTGCATACACTTCACTGCAAGTAAACGCATACATCATTTGTGAATATAGTGAAGAAGAAAAATTGAAATTATCACGTATTTTCCATATTGCACACAACGTGGTGGCAGTGGATATTTGCACACCGACAATAAAACTCGATTACTTATTTAATTCAAAAAGTGTGGAGACACAGCAAATAGACTATACTGCGGCAACGCTGGTTTGAAAGGCCAGAAATGCCACGCCACATTACACGATCACGTGTATCCACTAATTTCCGAAACCGAGTATGTGAAACGTCACTCCCGCTTACGCCCTTCGTACGATCTACAGCAACCCGACTAATGCCCGGTTGCGCCAACATCTTCCCTGATCCGAGATCGAATGATCCTAGTTCCGAATCAGGATCCAGTTTGATCTTGGTTCCAATGTAAGTGTTGCACCAACGAAATTTCATGATTCTGGATCTCCCATTCGTCGATCTTGGTTCCAAAGTGAGAGAGAGAGTTTAAGTATGAGACAAATTTTGCTATTGGTTCGTAATATATGACGTCATGGAAGTAGGCATTTTTTTCACTATATATAGAACTAGATGTGCGAAGTTTTATCTGTTTTAAGTGAATTATTGTTGTACAAGTTTTACTGAAAAGTATTCAAGTGCGTATAATGTTGTTTTAATTTCCCAAGAAAATAATCAAATGTAGTTATATCTGTTGGCTTAGTTTCGAACTACATTTGTTGACCATGGCTGCTGATCTCGGATCGAGATTTCGAACCGCCACTTTCGGCGGTTCGAAATGAACTTAATCTCGATCTCCAGTCCAGCTCTGAACTCGAATGGTACAACAGTTTTCTATGTCGATCTTAGTTCCGATCTCGGATCTAGTTTCGAACCACGATGATGCAACCGGGCATGAGCTGTGAAGGCAGAGCACGGCCACAAGACGGGCGTGATACCAACCGAGGTCGTTCACACGCTTCACCTACTCTACTTTCAATTAAGACTGCGATCTCTCCCCCGCCCGTACTAACCAATAACCCCACTTACTTTAACACTCCCTTTCCTACCACATCCTCGCGAAATATCAGCAACAGGGAGATTCCATCTACCAGGGTAATTAACTACAGCCTGGAGTTTGTTCACCCCGACCAGACGCAAGCCGCTGCAGCTAATCTCGCCGAAATTACGTCACTTAGCTGCTCTCCTTGCCAACACACGACGTGGGCATCTCCCAAAAAAAAAAAAAAAAAAAGGAATAATTTGTATTCGTGGTTCCTTCACACTTTTAAATCAAACTTTTGTAAAAAAAAAAAAAAAAAAAAAAAAGAAAACCACCCCATATACAACGTGTTCGGTTGCTTCCTTAATACGCCACGAATCAAAAGAGTTTCATACCTCTGTTAACATAAAAGTACCTCATATTTGTTTAAATTTAACTTTTACTTGTATGCTATTATATATATGTTACATATTGTTTTTCTTCGTTTATAACTAATATGAATAAATACAGGGATAAAATAGGTGTATTGGTAATCCCTAGTGAGAGTGCGCACGAATGTGGTGCATTGGCCCTCTATATATGAGGCGGAGGAATATTCTGGAAGTAAAACATTAGCAGGGCTTCAGAATAGTCGGAAGTAACCGTGAATGAATGGAGTATATAAGGAGAGAACGACCGAATTCCTTGCACCGCTGTAATCCTTGCACCCAGATGATGGTCCCCATTTTGCACACTTTCTGCGAGTCCAACGTTTTTGTTAAGAAAAACAATTAGAGAAGAGACTGTGAAACGAAATTCTAATCAATACAACAGAGTGTGGAAAGGCGCCACACAATCATTAGAGAATGTAGGTAAAAGCTTTTCACGATAAAGTGAGCACTTTTGAAATCAATATTTGAAAAAAGTCACTGCTGTTACCTGCATATATGTTAACGGGCGCACTGAGTGACATGCGCCCAGTGAAGTTGGTAATAATGGAGAGTAAGTAGATCCATATCTTAACGTCGAATAACAATTGTAAGGTTATCAGTTGTGATAACTACGGCCACCTGTTTTTTCCGAAAACATTTACGCGGGTTGGAGACTTCAATATCCTATGTGAAAATGGAAGTCTTCATTTGACTACTAGCCGCTTGTCATTTTATGAAAACTGTCTGTTACATGAGTGAGCCAACCAGAATTAAGATTCTGCAAAACAGACCATCCGGTATTCGAGGGCAGAGAGACGAGACACGTAACAATTCAAATAATCCAATTACGAAAGTGGTTCTGAACTAAGATGCATTGGAACACAGCTCGTCCTGGGATCTTTTCGCGAAAAAAAAAAAATGCCTCTAGTGATAACTTAAATTATTTCTTTCGCTCTCTGTTTTTTTTTATAGATTGAAGTGTAAAAAAGAGCAGATTTTTAAAATAATTACCATTCCAGTTATTTCAGTTTCACTTGACCGACGCATGAATAAAGTGACGAGGCCCATGGCAGTAGTAGGGCCGGAGAGGTTCTAGATACAAAGGGGTGCCGCCTTTTTCGATTGACCTAATTAATTTGACATTAAATATATATCAAAGGGTTGATTACATTGATTGGAAGGGTTAATAAAGAGGGCTAATTAAATGGAAATGGTTAAATTGAATTAAATGGTAAAATGTATTGAAAGGGTTAAATGTATTGAAAGGGATAATTTTTTTCTTTGAACTTCTTTCTTTTGGGAGGGGATAGCAGGAGCTCTGTAGGATGTTGACGCTGTAGTTTCTGAAGGCGACTGACCAGAGTGGTGGGTTGCAATGTGGTACATAGGCGATTTTTACGAATATATTTCAAACACAAGAGAATTTCCGAGTGTTTAAACAATTTCTAAGCGTAGCCTAAGTGTAAATTTTATGTTTTTTTGGGGGATATTGCTCATAAACGGTTGTGGGAGATAGGTAACTTTGAAAGATGCGATATACGTGTTAGTAATGACAAACCAATAAATAACCGACGACTGTCCCTAATGCAATTAAACGTTACACATGAAAGAAAATATAATTTCAGACTGTTCTACATATGAATAAATTACATACATCGAATCGCAAATTTCAAACGACTGTGTGAATAATAAGTGCAATTACATGACTCTCCAATATGGAATTAAACATAACGTGATTCTACTACCCCGAGCTTAGAAATATTTTTACACGAGAGATAAATATAACACAATTATATGAGTATGGTATTAATGATATACAACAAAATGTCCTTATAAATTAAACAAACAAGATATATATGACACTTCTAGCACATACATTACACATCCATCTGCCTGTGAAACTGGCGAGTAGGAACTTTAGAAATGTAATCCACATGTTAAAAAAAATTAATTAACATGCGTAATAAAATTGCATCCCTCCCAAAACACGTTTGTCCGACTGTGAGCTCAGTGAAGCACTGTTTCGTTATAGACTTCAATTTAAATTTTAAACAAAACGAATGTTTCCAAATAAAACACGTAATGAAATGGCTCCAGGAGCTCCCCGACAACGCATCCGTCAACCTTGGAGATCACTTGATGAATGAGTGGATTGTATAAGGTGCATCTGCTTATATACGTGGAGCGCGGCCGACGTCCGTCCACCTTGAAGGTCACTCAATGAATGAGTGTATTGTATGAGGTGCGCCTGCTTATGTACGTGTAGCACGGCCGGCATCTTCAAGGCAACTGAGTTGAAATTTCCTACTGATAGAACCTATTTCCCTACTATTAACGATTTGATTCGTCCTACACGTACGTGAATGTATAAAAGTGAATTATTAAAAAAATAATGTATGTACTACAATTTTTTTCCGTAAAGTCTGGTAAATAGAGCGTACTTGTTAACACAAACACAAGTTGAAAATCATACCAAGTTTCGTTACCGAACACTGATAGTGCATTTACCATATAAACCCTGTTTAGCACAAAAATTTATATATTCTCCCTAATAAATTTAAAAAAAAGTTTCTGATAAAATAGTTTTAGATTAAAAGTCGTATATTATAAAACATTAATCGCGGCTACCACACTCCGAAGCCTAGTTAAGTTCACAGATTCAGTGTTGCATCTATGCAGTGTGAGGATTGGCGAAGTACTAAGATGGTGGAAGCCCTCAAGAAACCTCCGTGTCGCTCTGCCCAAGGTCAACCACCCCTCTCCTCGCCAGAGCGACGTGTCCTGTGGTAACTCAACCCTCTGCCCTCGTTTGTCAATTTTTCGCCACTGAGGCAAGATGGCGACGAGTGGCTAGATATGGCCACATCGCTCCCTGCACCCCCATCACCACCTCCCACCTCCACCCACACCAGAGCGACGTGTCCTAGGGTTATTCACCCGTATTCCCCAATTGTCAATTTTTCGCCACTGTGGCAAGATGGTGACGACTAGCAAGAGAACTTCACATCGCCCCCAGTCACCTGTAGGCATCACCTACCTTTCACCCTTCGCGAGAGGGACATGCCCCGAGGTCAAGAACCCAGACCATCCATACCACCCCTACTCCAGAAGCTGTCTTCACCCGAAAAGTAAGTTTATTCTCCAAGGCTGTGCATCCCCAACCCGGAACATGTTTTTCTTCTCCAATATCTTGAGAGCTGGCCTGTCAACACAGCCGCCCTCACTGCCAATCCAAGGTCACACAAGAGCCTATCAAATTCCCAGTGAATTAAAATTTCACAACTCGTGGCGATGAAATTTTATATCCCTAAAATAATGTTTCTTTAATCACTGAGACAATCCCCAAATTTAACATTCCAACAAGTATATATTTGGATCAAGCAAACTATGATTTGGAAAATATCACACAGAAATACAATACATATTTGGTTCACTTGTAAAAAAATGCATATTACAAGTATTGAAAATAGACATATATTTATTCGTCTAGCAGACAAAAATACGAATTTCACGTGTAGATTTTCCTAGTCCAGAATTTTTAAACAGTACTATCATATAGGAAAATACACTATATAATCTCGCTAAAATTTATTATTCTATGTGAAGTAGTAATTAGTTCCAAATTTATTTGGGAAAGGCAGTCGACTACAGAGATGTTTTTTTTCCTTCAAAATATACAGGGAAAAGTCATTCTAAAACCTCATGTACAATACCAAGTAATGGATAGCCGAGAATTGAGTGTGATTGGGGACTGAACGAAATATATGTCTCGAGAGCCGATGAGGGTGAAGCGAAGTGAGAATGGAGCAGCGCCGGGCCAGCCCGCGCACGACTAGGGAAACGAGAGAGATCTCCGATAAAACCCTTGTATTAGCGGCAACGTCTAACAAGACTTCATGTCGCGAAAAAAAAATTTCATTATGTGACACCCCTGGGGAGGCGAGCATGCTAACCACTCAACCAATGTGATTCCTCTCTTTATGTCAAACCAAAAACTTTCCAACAGCAAAATGTATTCCATCTAACATAAAATGTATATATTTGAATTTATTTAATATTTTAACAGTTTCTGGAGTAAGTTTAACGAAACAGTACACAAAAAAGGCGGAAATCATGTTTTTCAGAGTTGGCATATAGCGATTTTCAACATTATTCTTCCTTTTTTTCCAAAAGGTCCAAAGTCTTGTAAATTTATGGGGAAATGACTGCCATTTTGAATCCTCACAGTATATAAGGAAGAATAAATTAACTTTTTTTTCTCAGTCTTAACTCGGCATCTGCTAACGTTACTTCATGTGTGTGCAGTAGCACAGAGAACGACGCCAGGCGTCCATTGCAATAGCAGGTGTCTACACCAACGGGCCAATAGAACAACAGGCGTCCATCACGCCTACTACAGCTCCAGAGGTTCACTACGACAGATATTTACTACAACTTCGCTGCATCTAAGTCATCATCTCTGCATCAACTCGCAACAGGTACAATGAATCAAGGTCACTGCTTTGACAATTGTGACTCTGAATGCAATGAAATGTTCAATGCTATTTTAGCTTATGGGAAGGTAAAACTTTGAGTTTAGACTGTTCCCAACTGCAAGTGTTGCCAAAATAATTTATAATTTAATTTGTAGCCCATGAAATAAAATAAGTTTATCTGTTCCTGGCTGAACAATTACAAGCTGATAAGGATATTGTATCCTATTTACCTTGTGATGGCTGTCCTTACGAAATGCCTGCCTTTGCTAATGATGTGAATTTGCAACATATGCAGAAGTATTGTATGTCGTGCAGGCTGGAACAGCTACTTGAATCTATAATCATATCAGATATAGCAATGGACTCATCTGGAGTCGATGAAGTAGATTCCGAGGCGAGCACTGTCATCTTATAAAAGTTTTATATGAGAGACTTTTTTGTAAATAGTGTATAAATAAATAACGAAAAAAAGATTTTCTATTCTCAAAATTTCGAAAACTACCAAGACAACTACTTTGTAATTAAGGAGCTTGCTATTTCTTATGCAACTGATGCTAATAACTTTAAAGTATTATGCTTTAAATCTCCTAGACCTTGGTACAGTTTAAAACTTGAAGTTAAAATGATGTTTTGGGAACAGACTTACGAGATACATAACCTGAAATTGGGACTTTGGTGACATAGCTTACGGAAAACATTTTCAATGTGTTAATTATGCATTACTCGAAGACTATCCTATATATGTACTTGGAAAAATGCAGAAGGAAATTTTAAAAACTTTAACCAATGCAGAAATAATAAATATCAGAAGATACCACAACTGTTCGAGTATTAATTCAATAGTCACACACTATAATACAAATCACTGTGAGGAAAAAAACATTCTGCTCGCAATGTAAAAACGAAGCTTTAAGAGAATATTTATACCAACATCCTACCTATGTGTAGAGATATTATTATTTTTTTTTTTTTCGAATAAATGGTTTGTTCCAGGTAGCATAAGATTTCGAGAAAAAAAATGGAGAAATTCAACACAGAGAAAACGTATTCCACTATTTTTCGAGGATGCAAGAAAGTATGGTTACAGCCTCTAAACAACATATACTTCCAAACACAGATGTGCAACGGAGATGAACATTGGAATTTCGCAAAAAGTTTCTGAGAAAGCCTGTATACAGATGTGTGATGAAGAAGAATAAGACTGTCCTGTTTTTAATATGCGACCTGATAGTGAACTGCCCTGTTCTTTTTGGGATCTATGTTTTAAAAAACCCAGTACAGAAATAACCAAAGAAACGGGTTTTCATAAAATAAAATATAAATTGATTAGAGAATTTTACACCACCACCATTACCTTATGGACTGAAACATGTAATAATAAGGAACATATCACACAACTACAAGGCAGTAGTGCACTTCTATGAGCACAATGTGGAATGTGGGACTGTGAGGTTTGGAAAAGCATCGTGTGTCTGTAAATTGATCTAAAAAAAATTGTCACTGAAGAAATAATTTTACCACACACTGGAAGAACATCTGTCTATATAAAAAGAGAGAATCATACACCAGAGCTTTAGTTACAATGGAGAGGTTCGACTCATAACTTCAGTACGTTAGTGTTACTCCAGGATATAGGCAAGTATGGTTTATAATTGAAGATGAAGATAGTCCACTACAGATACAGATGTGTAACGGAGATGAAAATTGTCGTTTCTTGTTAATCAGTCCAACATAAACTTTTAAAGTTTTCATCGTATGTTATGGGCGAAATTATTGTCCTTTATATAATGTATGTCCTGACAGCAAACTACCTTGTAACAAATGTAAACTGTAATTTGAAACTCACAGTGGATACATCACCAAACACAAGTCCTACAAAAAAATAAATACATTATGCAGGAGTGTAGTTGCTGTTCTCTTACTACAGTGTGGACAGAACAATGCAACAACAAACAACATTATACATATATCAGTGACCAAGAATTAACTTCTCCTTGTGGTATGTGGCAATGTAACATTTTTCACAGTAAGAACATCTGGCAGACTTTATAAAGGAGAGCATTCAGTATAAAATTATCAGTCATAGCTAGAATCTTCAACCCTATGACATATACGAGGTCCTACAAATTTGATACAGAAGAGTTTTCTTTAAACTGTATGATGGTATTCTAAAAGTTCACGTCTGTAATGATACAGAACATTGGTGCTACACTTTCGACAACAGTCTCGGCATTTGCTTTGGTGAAGGAATAGAATGCAATGATTGTGCTGAGAGATATCTTCCCCCAACAGTGACTTTCCATCAACATTAGAAGATTTGATGATTGCCAGTCTTAGTGAGGAGATTGAAGAGGAACGGGGATACAGAGTAATAGCCTACCAGCTCACCAGACCTCATCAGAGAATTACAGTTTGTTGGAAGGAGACCTGCGATGGGGACATCCAAAACTTTATTTTCGAACAAGGAGGATTAGTTTTTCCATCCATTTGTAATTTATATGCGTGTGAAGTGGCTAATTCAGAATAATGGTCCCAATGTTCCCACTGTTCCCAATAAAATACAAGCATGCATTTTTTTACTAAAGGTTTCTATTCTGTAACTTATAGTTTATTATATTCACATTATATTGTAAAGGAAATGTGTGAGTCAGGCATTCATTTCAAAAATACACATTTCTCTCAAACTTTGAGAGCACATAGTAAACCGAGTAGTTATAATTCCACTTTAACTAACTGCAACAGTTGCGAATGTCTTGTAAACCAGTACAGACCGCACTGAGTAGATCATAAGTGTAAGCTTATGGGTGAACGCATTGTAACTTCATATTGTGAGGAAGAAAAATGTTTGAAACATTATTTTTATAATACAGACACTATTTTGCTGTATCAGTATTTCGAAGAATGTGATAATAATCTGCATACTTTACATCATTATAGCAAAAACAAGTTTGGTTACACGTCTAATACTTGGTGTGATTCATCAAAATGTTATGTACATTGTGCAATAAAACTAGCAAAAATTAAAAAAGCCCTAAAACACGTTCCTAGAGAAAGAGAATGAATTTATCAAAATACATACATTGTTCCTTGCTAATTCTTCTCAGTTGAGTGTTGGATGTCATAGTAGCAACATGACATATTTTCATCCTGTAAATCATTATCAGTGTCGAACAAGGAAAGTCCAATATAACTTACGCCCTATGGTGTAACAGGTATTTTGCGATAATTTACAGAGACTTGCGACAATATTTTCTCATTTTAAAGTAATTTATTTTCCTCTAGGAGACGAAAAGAGTTACCAACTCATACAGTGAAGTGACAACAAGAACTGTCCAGTGTTTCATATGATTGCAAACACACCTCTTCCAACTAGTATTGAAGATGTTTACTCATTATGTTGAATCATATCCTGATTTGGTTGAAAGCATTGTTTTACACATCCCTACTTAAGACAATTGCGTACAAACAGACAGATTAAAACCAGGGCATAAGAAACGCTCACTCCTTAAAAGCAGAGGTCAAGAAGTGGACATGGATCCAATATTAAGAAATTGCATGAAAACTTTGTTCGCGGAAGTTGCTAACAGTTTATAAGAAAGAAATATTTGTTTAAAAAAAAACATGTTGCATATATTTTGAATCAATGTATAGTGTTACCCCGCAGTTGTTTCAGAGCAAGTTTGTGAATTCGCTTGTGCTTGTTTAGCATGGAAATGTTTGATGTTTTTGGAGAAAAACTTCTACTTGCTTAAATATTTTTGAAACATGGTATATTTTGTTTGTCGAAATAATAATAAAAAAATATGGCTGTATATATTTTGTGAATAAATATGGTGTAAAATGAATCACTTTTGTATTTTTATTTAACCGATTCCTTAACAAAAGTAAACTTGTTTTGGTAAGAACAATATTTTTGATCGATATTATATATATATAATTAGATTTTCTATTAAAAGAAGTATGTTGCAATAGCAAAAAAGAGTCTTGTAAAGAAAAAATAAAACCAGATAACAAACAGACTTAGTTCACCAAAAAAACTATTTAACTAAAAATATAATTGAACCCGACAAAAGAAAATATCTGCTGGAAAAATTATAAATACACAAAAAAGAGTGTATTCATTTGCCAGCCTCCATAGAGTATTCAGTTTATACACGGAGGCTCTGGGTTCGAATCCTGGTTATGGCATGGTTAATTGTAATGTATACTTTATGGGTTCGATTCCCGGCTAAGACACGATTAATATAAGCTGGGTTCAAATCCCGTTAACATCATATACAATTGTAATCTAGTATCCGACTTGTAGATATGATTGTAATATATTGATTCTGGGTTCGATTACCGGCTAAGTTTTGTATGATATTAGTTAGTTTGTAAATCGGTAATCGTTAACCATATTAACTGAAAGGATTAATCAATTAAATATAAATTCACAAATAAATGATATTAACAACAGAAATTCGTTTGTAAAATAGTGTCGAATCATAGTATCAAATTGATTTCACCTCGTAATGCAAAAGTTTGTATTTTTATGACAATTGTTCATGTAAGTAATTGTTAAATAAGAACGTAATTCAAACATAATGGCTTAAAACCGAAAAATTACACATTAAATTCAGATATAAACGCTAAAATTCCTCAAATGCATTAAATAATTTTAATTTGCATTGAAATTGTTTAAAATTTACTTAAAATGTCTTAAAATGTGTTATTTGTCTATTTGATATCCATTTCAGGCGAATAGTATTATTTTAATTTTTGCGACAAGGGAGGGTGGTGATGGTATAAATAGGGGTACTCACCCACTGGACCTCATTTGCTGCTGGAACTTCATGGGGTTAAGACTACCTCTCTCCTCCAGTGTGTGAAAGTGTACCGACCTTCAGCCTTGGGAACCAGTTCACAGTGCTAGGGTGCCTTGTTCAAGGGCATAGGCCATCCTCTCGCTGTTTATCTCTGCCTGTCTGTTCTGCAATATGGCTTTGCGACCAAGGGGCCCGCCCATCGCTTCTGCCACGACGGTGAAAGTATTCGGAGCTTGCGCTCGCTCACTTGCTGGAGAAGTCACCCACAGATATCGCTTGCGACTGTTATCGCCCAACCGCTTGCTAGCCCGCCGGTGTAGGATCCCCCGGAGCTCTCGAGAGGATTGCGAGTGCCGGCCTGCCTACCTGTAGGGTTAGGAACCCCGATACTCACCTGGCGTAGTGGCCTACCATTCAGCTCGACTGACCTGAGTTCGGGTCTGGTTCCACACCCAACATCTTCTCTACAAGATATAAAGTAAGTTAATAATTTTTAATGCAGAAACTTACGGTTTACTGTATTTTGTTTAAAATTGTTGGCATTTTCTTTAAACTTTGAGTAAATTGCATGAATTTCATTTGACTTTTTATCAAATTGAATGATTGGTCTTTTAAATTGTAAAACAAGTCTTTGGAAATGAATTCATATGTGTGGATGACTGAGTGTGTGTGAATGCAGTGTAAAAGTGATAAAATTTTATTCCAGAGGTAATTTTTATGTACATTTGAGTTTATTTAGCAGAGTTGAGAGGGATATATAGGTGAACTGCCAGTAGTAGCTACTGCACTATATGGAATAAGGCCCTGCCAATAACACGTACCTGGCCCTCTTTTCAGTGTTTAAGTATTCGCAAAGTATGTGGAAAACATCTAGAATATATCACCAATTACTCTAAAAAAAATATTAATTTTTTTTTAGTCAAGTAGGTGCATGAATGAATGTGTGTGCAGGGGGGCTAATTCTATGTGTATGAGAGAGTGAGTGAGTGAGTATGTGTGAGTGTGTGTGTGTGTGTGTGTGTGTGTGTGTGTGTGAGAGAGAGAGAGAGAGAGAGAGAGAGAGAGAGAGAGAGAGAGAGAGAGAGAGAGAGATTTTTCAAGTATTTTTAAGTGTAAGAAAAATTTACTTATAAAATACAAGTATGCAGAATTGTATAATTGTAAAAATATTACAAGTTTGAATTTAAGTAAAATGACTTGAATGTATATGTAGATTTTTATAGTTTTAAAAGTATTACATGTTTAGTTTTAAAGCGCACAATAATTGAATTTTAACTCATTTTAAGAATTTGGTAAAAAAAAATTAGACAAGTTTTATAATGTCTTGAGTGTAACAGATTAATTACCCCTGCTAACAATGTCGTTAATAAACTTATGTTCAGAAAAAAATGTATAAAATTTTTTTTATACAGTAAATTCTTTTTTTCAGAATGCCCTAGAGCGTATTTTTTTGACAGTATAAAATTCATAAATGTTTTTTACAGCGTAAGATAAAAAAAATTTATGCATTTCAAAATGCAAAGTTTCTCTCCCACAACAATAATGTTTAAATTGGTCTTAAACTGAAACGTAATAGAATGAGTTTAAATTTCACTGTTATATTCTAAACAAAAACCGTGTGCCTTGGCTAAAAAGGAAATATTGTTAAAGACGAGGACGAGATACGTTGCAAAGTATGGTCAATTCTATACTGGAGACTTATCGCAGAGACGGCTGCAGCGTCTACATGAGTCAGGGGAGGGGGAAAGGGAGAATGTTGAGCGGGCGGGGGTTGTCGAGCAAGTGTAGGACGGGGGGAGTGGTCGTACGGTGGTGCACGCGGGCGTTAGCAGTAGGTACTGAACCATTCTCTCATTCTCTCGTCTAGGCAGCTCTGCACACGAACCTGCCTGACTTATTCACACTTGCTTCTTACACTGCTTTCCCTCACCATGCATGTGGCTCATCAGGCAGGCGGGACCTTGCCCCATATATTCCCTATTGTGTTTGGTTTCTCCTTGCTTGCTAGCTACCTGCCACTCATCCACATTTAAAGTATATCTGATGTGGGTTCAATCTATGATGATGATATTGTTCCTTATCACACAGACTTGAGGAGTTTAGTGCACGTGGTTCTGGCTGGAGTCTCCAAAAATTGATGCACATGGAAGTAAATGTGAGGTAATATCGGACATTCACCATCGGTGCTGCACACACTAACTATCAAAGTTTATTTCCAATTGTCTTGCTTGTGTCGATATACACTGTCCAAAGGGAATGTTTCCACTATGCCGTAATATCATCTTTGTTTCCTGCCCCATAAAACGTCAGTCATTCTTCTTAATATCCAAAACCTCACGAGGTTTTCAATATCGACACCTGTAGTCATACAGGATATTTGCAAATTTGAGGAGAACAATTCTATTTCTATTGATGTCTACTGTGTGATGGACAAAGATAACAATATATATGACGAAACTTGCGAAAGGGTGGGGTTGTAGTACCCATGTGTATTTCTCCTGTATGCCATGACAAAAACGTAAATGTTTTGGCATTTCGCGCGAGTGGAAATGCAGCTTATTTGCATTTCATTGCCTTAGAAATTTGTCATGGCTGGTTGGTAGTAAGCTGAATATGAAGAAAAGCAAAAAACATGTTTGCGAGCATTATCTTCGGCACTTCCGAACTGAGGAGAAACACGCAAGTCACAGTATTCTTTGCCAGCAACAAAAGGCTGTTCGCAATACTTTCCCTACTGGAAATGACAAGTACTTTTAATTTAAAGATTATAGCAAGCAGCAGAGATTGGATTTCGTCGCCCATTGTGGCGTTGAAAGTTGCCTGAAACACAAGTCAAACATTTGTACACTGCTGTTGCCATTATCGACCTTTCAAAATTAACCCTCTATTAATTTCACTATGAGTACATGTGTACACAATTTCTTCTGTTTGCTTTGCACCTCCTCTGTTGTGACACAGATTCCCTAATCTATTCTGTTGCTTGTGATGAAATCTATAAAGTAATTACCCCAGATTTAAAGATGCTGTTTGATACATCGAACTATGTGCTCGATAACCCGCAAGGATTCCCTTACAAGAACAAAGGCTGTACCGGGGTGATGAAAGATAAATGTGCTGGGCGCATAATCGCACACTTTGTGGGTTTGTGTCCTAAGCTTTATGCATACATTGTTGCGAATGAGCTATGTATTCATAAAGCAAAGGGTGTAAAACTCAGCGTGTAACAATCACCCAGGTACAAGGATTTTCGAGAAAGCCTCGAGAATTGCACAAGGGTTCTGGGGACCCAATATTAGTTCTGCTCTGGTGCGAATGCGTAACAAAGGTAGTGTTGTCAGGTATGGATGATAAGTGGTACATTGAAGCTGATGGAATATCAACCTTGCCTTGGAGGCCCTACAGAATACCCGAGTAATTATTTTTCCCCCTGCATATAAAATTTTCAGCACCACAATAAATGTATATACCTCCCATCACCACAGCACCAATAACGTACATCTCCTGTTCCACACTCATAACAGCTCACTACCGCTGTCTGCAACTGTTTACAACACCTGTTGCATAACCATCAACACTGCTGCTACCTGTTTGCCTAACTGTAAGGCAGAATATAACTTCAGTAGCAACTCTCTTGATGCAGGTGTCTTCGATCCAATTTCCCTTGCCATTTTACAAAGGACAAAGAAATGAATGGCTTCGTCATTGAAATTTGGAATATACGCGCGAGTGAGTTTGTTGTAAGCAGTCATTTGGCGTGTGTAAATGTTTGCAATTATATTTCTGGATGTGACACCTTAAAAGAATGCCTTCAGTGCGCTTCTTTACAACCTCCATAAGAGATTGTAAATATTATATATAGTTAGGAAAAAGACTAGCTCCACATCGATATAGCTTGTAAATTAATTTTTTTATCAGTTATGTATATAGTTTTGTTCTTGTTTTCTAATGTAATATGTGTAAGATTTTGAATTGTTGTATAATACAGTAATAATGTTAAGCTGTACAAATTATGTGCATAACATTGTCGTAGAATATATGTAAATATAGTAATTGGTATTTTGTTGCACATAATAACTTGTTTTTTTCCTCATAAAGTGTTTAAAAATGTTTGAAAATTTAGTTCTTAAAATGTTTGTAAAATGTTACCCTTTTTTTATTATTGTTGTAAAATATCTTTTAATGTGTAAACATTTATAACATATGAATTCTCCTGTAAAGTTTCTTTGTAAATATTAACTTGTTCTGGATCATACAGTCTTTGATTGTATATGTTAACTTGTTTTTGATCAAAGTGTTTGTTGTAAATTGCATATTTTTGTGCGACGTTGTAAATATTTACCTTATAAGGATGATTTTGAAAAGAATATTATATAATAAGAATGTTTCATGTTAAAATTAAAATAAAATTCAACGCAAATTGATTATTTAGAAACATATCATTTGGGGTAAGATTTTCTATCGTTAATTACTTTCTTGAAAATAGACACACGCTATTGTGTTAGTTAAAAGTTGTTGGAAACGGGAATAAAGATTGCTGGATACGGGAGTAAAGTTTGGTGCAAAACGGTTTACATTTTAAATCGAATATATTGTGTGTTAAAAGCATTTGGAATGAATTTCTTAGTGATGAAGAAAATAAAGTTTTATTAGTGGTATTTGTGAAATTTTATTTAGCTGGGAATGTGCCAACCTCTTGCGCCTCAAAAAATAGGAAGAAGATTCGGTGTCCAAGCAAAAATAACAGTTTGTAGGGAGAAGGGGAAATAACCCAGGTTAGATCAAAATCCGCTACTGCCTCCCTAGGGAAACCGTCGCTTTGACCTTGAAGCAAGCCTCCGTTCATTGCCGAGGCAGCACTCTGATGGTGAAGGGAGGGGGACTAGCCAGTTCCAGAGATATCCTAAAAACGCATCACTTGAGTGCTGTATGGGGTGGGGGTAGTGCGCGGCTTTGAATAAACAGGTTTTTGCAGTGTTAGGTCGATACGAGGGTATGTGTTCCGGAGCATTGAAGAGGGCGAAAACAAACTCTGCTTTGAAGGGGTGGAGGGGAGGGGTGGTTGGCCTTGGACAGAGCGATGCAGAGGTTTCTCGAGGGCTTCCGCCATCTTAGTACTTTGCTAATCCTCACACTGCATAGACGCAACACTGGATCTTTCGAATTCACCAGGATTCGGCGTGTGGTAGCAGCAATTAATGTTTTATAATGTATGTGTGTGCATATAAAACTATTTTATCGCGAAACTTTTTTTCAATTTATTGGGAAAAAATATATAAATTTTCATGTGATAGAGCATTTATTGTGTAAACCCCGTTTCTGTGTTCAGTAACGAAACTCGGTATGATTTTCAACTCGTGTTTGTATTAACAAGTGCGCTCTATTTACCAGACTTTACGGAAAAAAATTGTAGCACATACATTATTTTTTTAATAATTCACTTTTATACATTCTCCTACTTATATGACGAATCAAATCGTTAATAGTAGGGAAATAAGTTCTATCAGTAGTAAATTCCAACTCAGTTGCCTTTAAGATGCCGGCCGCGCTACACGTATATAAGCAGGCGCACCTCATACAATGTTCTGTAGAGTTTTAAAAATGGCTCTATGCCCCCCCTTTTTTTTCCATGGTTGAAAATTGTAAGCGCCTCAAGTTGACGTCCAACCATAAGGAAACATTGCGACGGCGACGGAAAATGAAATCAAACAAACTTCGCGCCTATTCTGTTTGCTCGGAATTTTAAGAGGTGGCTATAGAGTTTTGATGCAGCAATCTGTTCGTAAGAGATACAGCATTGTCGCTATACTTCAAAGCACTGTTTTTCATAGTAAATATCGTAGAAAGACGTACAGCGATTTTTGCCGACTTTTGAAACTTTTCAACGACCACATTTGTGCTTCAATAAACAAATGTTTGAATTGGCAACAAATAGACTTTCATTATTGTCCATAAATAAATATACTCTAAAATATTCCACAGTTTTTTAACTTAGAATAGCCACGACTACTTGTATGAGACGCATATTGCTGGGGACAACACGAAAGGGTGCCAGGCCGAGCCGGCAGCAGGAACTCGGCCATGGCACCGATAGTTGTGCAGACTGTAAGGGGAGACACACACTAAACAAGGCCAGGCGGTGAAGTATAAATGGTGCGAGCTCTGGGGGCTTGCGTCCATCTTGTTCCTGTCGTCGCCGGAGGCCACCTGCTTCAAAGTCTGTGAGAACCGCCAGAGTCCAGCGGTGCGGGTTCGACATCCTGCAGCAGCAGCCGAGACGAGTCGAGCGAGTTAATATCTTGCCGGATTCCCGAGAATTAAGTAGTCACCATGTTGCTTAATAGTTCCTTAAAGCTAATAATATTGATATTGAGTATTGATGTGAGACTTCTGATAACTTTTGTAATTGCAGTTGCAAAGAGCTAATAAGTTAGAGATTGTATAATTAGTCTTACTTAATTGACTACGTTACCCTTTAAATAAATGTGCGACCTATTGGCGTAAGTGGGGTCACAGCAATATGTAAGGGCAGGAAAATTTCGCGAATTCATTTTAAGACAAGCTAGACTTGAAACATGTGCAGGCAGCAGTTACCTTTGACAATGGCTCTCAGTTTGTTAGCCACATCCTGCATAACTATGACCTAGATGTAAACACGGACAGAATCATGTGCCTCCTGGGACTGACCACACACTGGGGCAGCATCCGATGGACACACAGCCGAGTCTCCACATCACATAAGACAGTGAAGTCTAGCCTGGTTGATGAATCCGCGAAATAAATTTCCCCGTCTATAACCACATGAGAACTAGGAAGGCCACTCCCGACTGCGGAATGGCAGAGGGAAGGCGGTGGAGAGCGCGTGTGTACTCACAGTTGAGCACGCGCTCCTCGGCGGCAACCTGCTTGAAGTGTCGGTGGAACTTCTTCTGGCGGTACTTGCTGGAGCCAGGCTCTGCATGCTCCGAGCAGGGCGTGACCAGCAGCTCCGAGCCAGCAGACTGGGAGCGCGCGCAGGCCTGCGCCTGAGTCATCACAGGCGCGCTCACGCTCAGCTGCTTCAGGGCCTGCCTGTAACACGCCAGCACACGCATCTCCCTCCATCCTGCCCTGGTTCCACAACGTTAGGCAGGTTTTACAACAACCCGTCGCGTCCGTCCATCATCCATCCCGTGACCAACAGACAATCAGAGGTGGCCATTAATAATTCTATCCGCCCGTCCGTCGAAACCTTGGAAAGCTTCAACTCTTGAAGGGTGAACGGATGAAACTACAGCCTTTAAACTGACACATTTTGTTAGTCTTGTAAAGAACTTGGGATGAACGAGTGAGTGTTGTGTGCAGTGTATTGTTTTCGTATGTTTGTTTATTTAACTGTAAAATTAAATTAAGTTACATTTCTCCTGAAGACTAATTGATAATTATGTGTGGAAACATGAGCTCCTTGTATGCAATAGTAAAAGTAATAAACTCATAATTCATATTCTATTTAAATTTGTTTTACATCGATTAACTTCCATTACGTACGTGTAAATGCATTTTGGGTACTTAAAAACACAATACCGCCAGAAATTTTCACTTTTTATGGAGAATTTTTTCTCTATTTGTAAACAGTTTTTTTTTGTTTTTATTACTTTGTAGCAATGAACTTAACGACGAACGTACGAGGTTTGGTTGTAAATCGCTCGACTGGAAGAAGGACGATTGTACGACAGACGGTTTGGTTGTAAATCGCTCGACTGGAAAAGGACGATTGTACGACAGACGGTTTGGTTGTAAATCGCTCGACTGGAAGAAGGACGATTGTACGACAGACGGTTTGGTTGTAAATCGCTCGACTTGAAGAAGGACGATTGTACGACAGACGGGCTGTTGTAAATCCTACTTTACTCTGGCACTAAAGTAAACAGAGTAACAGCTGAAGAAATCAAGAGTAAACATGGTTTTCGAATGAGCATGACGTAAATAGCAGTCTGTGTTTATATGCTGTTCATGGTAATATGAGCACTTTTGAAATGCCTGCTTCGTATCCACTTGTACACACATTGTGTATTCTTCCACTATATGTAATAAGAACATTGCCATGGGTCCGCTCACTTTATTCATGCGTTGGTCATGTGAAACCATCGAATTATTAGTAAAGTAAACATTATAACAGTTTGCTAACCCTCAGACTTATGTGCATTACAGAAAAACAGAAAGCAGACCTAACTTTTTCGGTATTCACGAATGTCGGAATGTTGCTACACAGAACTACTTTCACTCCTTCGTTACCAACTTTACTGGGCGCATAACAGCCAGTGTGCCCAATGAAACACATGCAGATATGAGTGGTGACATTTCCCAAAGGTTGGTTTCACAAGAGCTCAACCATGAACAGCCTTAACATAATGCACTGATCAGGCAACCAACGTAAATTCAAAAAAATATTGATCACTTTCGCCAAATTCTTTCTTTTCCAAAAAAAAATATTTGCATATATATATATATATATATATATATATATATATATATATATATATATAAACAGCTTTACTTACAGTAAGGTAATCGCAAACATTATATTTAAAAATGCAACCTTTATACAAGTTAATGTTCAAATAAAAATACTAATTTTGTCACTCTTCATTTGTAATTTTCCCGTATGTGTCCAACCAGAATGTCCACATTTAATTTCACTTGTATTCAATACTACTAAACTACCCGCCTTTGTCAGTTTAACCTTCGTTACTCACTGAATTAGCGGGTGTTAAAGTTTTACTCTGGTAAGATGCTTAGAGTAATTACGATGCAGTGTTGGGACACTACCATGTGGAAGTAAAGCATTTACTCAATGTGTTTTGGGACAGTCAAAGAGAAAAGTTTATTAGCAGGGTAACGTTTTCGAATGCCGCCCAGGGGGGTGGCACTAGATACGTCCTTTC